>CM032117.1:45421502-45974002 GCA_018894105.1 Jacaranda mimosifolia | reverse complement strand
CTTTGATAATGCGGATTCCTATTTCTCAATGATATTCCACAATCAAGACAATTGGCTGAATCCCGTGAAACCATTTCATAGAAGTTCATTGATATCTTCTTTTTATAAAGCAAACCGACTTCGATTCTTGAATAATCCACATCACTTCTGCTTCTATTGTAACACAAGATTTTCCTTTTCTATGGAAAAGGCCCGTATCAATAATTATGATTTTATGTATGGACAATTCCTCAATATCTTGTTCATTCGCAACAAAATATATTCTTTGTGTGTCGGTAAAAAAAACCATGCTTTTGGGGGGAGAGATACTATTTCACCAATCGAGTCACAGGTATCTAACATATTCATACCTAACGATTTTCCACAAAGTGGTGACAAAACGTATAACTTGTACAAATCTTTCCATTTTCCAAGTCGATACGATCCATTCATTCGTAGAACTATTTACTCGATCACAGACATTTTTGGAACACCTCTAACAGAGGGAAAAAGAGCCAATTTTGAAAGAACTTATTGTCAACCTCTTTCAGATATGAATCTATCTTATTCTAGTCAAACTAAACTTACCCAAGCGTGACAGCCTGGTACAAAACTTAACCTTATTCCAATCAAACTAAACTTACCCAAGCATGACAATCTGGTACTTAACTTACCCAAGCGTGACAACTTGGTACAAAACTTACCCAAGCATTGCTTGGTACATAACTTACGCAAGCATGCCAGCTTGGCACATAACTTACCCAGGCATAACAACTTGGTACATAACATATTGCTGACATAATGAATCAATAACATACCAATCAAACTCAGATAGATCAAAAAGACTAATCATATGGCAAACAGTACGAATCAAACGGATCAATACCAACACACAATGAGAGTTCTGGGCGACAATTACAAATGGTAAAAAATGCAGGCAGGGAAACAAATAATAATACAGGGCGGTTAGATAACAGTACGGACAGATAACAATTGAAGGTTTAGGGCGCCAGAACGAGTAGATAATAGAATCAATCAGAGCATGATCAAGAAATAACCCTCACAGGGGTATATAAGTCAATTAACATAAAAAAAGCAAATTCTAAATAAATTCACAAATTTCAAGAAACACGATTCAGTATGGTACAGAAACAGGAAACCTTCACAGTGGTTTATCCCAATAACAATAAGTAAAAGAAGTGACAGATTGGTAGACCCTCACAGGGCATACAAAAATAAACACCCAAGAGGTTAGACCCTCACAGAGATATACATGTCGATTAACAAATAACAAATGAAATCGCAAGCCGATTCCAATAACAAGTACAAGTACTCAAGCAAGTAAGATTTCAATAAACAAGACCAAGTACAAAACACAATCATATTGAACCCTCGCAAGGTCATTCCACAAGAATAGATATGTATAATCGAGGCTAGAATGGCAGACCCTCACCTTTGTAGTCTTAGAAATTTGCAATTACAGACTACTGGTCTGTAGGACCCACTTCTTCATCACCTAACCAAGAGAATAGATCCATGATCAAAATCCTTATTTGACCTTAATAACTACAATCTTACTATGAGCAGTCTAAAATCAATAGCTATTCGCTAAATATGGTAGTTTTAGGGTTTTCTCTATTAATTAACTCAATTAATCCCAAAGTTATCATAAAATATTACAAATTCATGTTCATTAAGCTTATAACGGCACATGTATGTTCCAAGTCTTGATTCTATATCATTTTGAATAACCTGGTTATTATCACTTAGGTTCCAAATCCATAAAATCCACAAGGTAGGGTTTACATCCTTCATTTAACTTAATTACCCAAACATCATCTTTTAATTCAAATCTAGGTCCAGTAAACTATATTATAATCCATGCATGGGAGCTATCTACACCAAATTATATATTAAATTCCTATTCTTGGCAATATACAAGATTTATAAAATAATGGTACAACATATGCGTGTATATATATATATAAATCCCTAATCCATCTCTTTACCCAAGATTTGATTATAGAAGTGCTGGAATCACAAATTGAATATAACATCACAATCCTCGCGATGAGCTGAAGATTCTATCCCAGCTCCGTTGCTGCACCGCCATCTGCCGCCGCCGGAGATGAGCAACACCACTACCAATCGAAGCCTCTCAGCTCCAAAAATTGACTGCCCGCTTCAATTTTAAGTTCTGCCATCGGGAAGGCCTCCAATTGGCTGAAAAATGTCGCTGATTTGCTCAATGTTGCCGCACGCCACCACGTTCGATTCGGCTTCGCCAATCACTAGTTCACACAATTGAGCCCACCAACTCGTTCACCGAGCTGAGCCTATCAAGGAACACCCTTGGTCCGCCTCCAAATGTTGCCAGAAAGTAGGAACCCACCAACTCCACCGTGAGCTCTCGTCGGACCTTGGTTTTTGGTCGTTTCTCCAGTCAAAATGGGTTATTCTTGGCGCTGGCGTGCTTATCGTGAAGAGAGGAAGAAAATGGTTGGATAAGTTTAGAGCTTTGGCCGTCAGATGAGGAAGTTCATCGGGGAGGGGTTCACGGAGGTTTTGGTGGAGAAGAAAGGAAGAATAGGGGGTGAAATTGCAAAATATGATATTTATAGGGAAGTTTTCTGAAATTCTAAATTGGCCCTTAAAACTTTTGTCTAGCTTACAATTGAGTCCTTCGAAGTTTTTTGATTCTGCAATTGAGCCCCACAAATGTTGAGTGCCTAAAATTGATCTAATTGACCCAAACTATTTGCAACCCCAAAACTTTGAAAATGCAATCTAATCAAATCTTGCTTATGTGCACTTTGACCCCAAAACTTCTAATTTGTTTGCAATTGAGTCCTTTTGTTAATTTTCCAAGCCATAAAATCTGATCAACCAATTTCTTGATTTCTAAATCCTTATTTTTCAAAAACATCGAATTTCAGGAGTGTTATAATAAAGTTACACTAATAAGAGATCTCCTCGATCGGTCCAAATAAAAAATATTTCAATAATTAGAATTAAAAGACATTTAGGCCCCATTACTTACATATTGTGATAAGGTGGGAAGAACTATATATAAGATTATGTCATCTATGCCAATGTTCATTTTCATAGATGTGATGTGAGCCCAGGTGTGATGAAAGGCCACCATAAAATGCAATTTTTTGTGGGACGAGCTAGGGACCTCAAATAAAAGGTTAATTTAAATTAAAGGATCAATCCTTCATGCATGCCAGCTTGGAAGCACAAAAATCATGTCACATAGTATGCCTCTGATTTTGTTTCGAAAACAAAGTGTTAGTATCCCATATCGGTGAAATAAATAAATTATGTTTTTATATATAATTTTGGGTAATCCTCACTTCTTGAGTTAGCGTTTGGGGTTGAGTTAAGTCTAATGTTCTTTTTTTTAATATGATATCAGAGCCATCCATTCCGGATGTATGGTTATCCGGTGTTATTGGGCTACCCATTTAATATTATTTCAGGCTTCAAATGTTCATTCTTTGGTATGCGCAGGATGTGTTAATATCTCATATCAGTGAAATAAAGAAGTTGTGGTATTTATATATAATCTTGGGCATTCCTCATCTTTTGAGCTAGCTTTTAGGGTTAAGTTAGACGCAAGGTCCATTCTTTAACACAAAGTTGTCATGCAACCGCTACTATCCAATCTTTTGAGCTTTTAAACACAAAATATGAGGAAAGTGAAAATGGAGAAAAAAGAAAAACAAAAGAACAAAAAGGGGAATAAAAGATAAGATTAAGAAACAAACAAGGAAAAGCAGGGTGGTGGTGGCCACGGCGGAGACGGCAAAGGGTGGCCAAGCAGCATCAAAGGGAAAATTAAAGCGCTGCCACTTCCATGCAAATAGAATAAAGGACATGAAGAAACCCAAAAAAGAAAAATGAAAAAAAAGAAAAAATAGCTAGCATGATCCCTATTCGCCAGTTATAAAAATCATTAAAAGTTAATTTCGTTCCTTTTCAACAGATGCCACTTCTCCATCATGGAAATGAGTAGGAACGAGCTCCTAAGTGCTCAAGAATTTCATGACATATTTTTTTTTATTAAACCTATTTTTCGGAGTCTCTAGCTACTCAACAATATAGTTGAGTTTTTATTATGAAGAATTCTTAATTTATGAGTTTTAAGTCTATTCCTTTTAACAAGCATTTTACGTTATCTCTAGATAGGTATTTAGTCAATGGATCCATTAGATTCTCCTTGGATTTTATATAATCAATTGAGATAGCATTATTAGAGATAAGGTATTGTGACTACGTTGTTTATATTGAAACTTACCATTAATACATATTATTTTTTATCCTTTTGATGATTGACCGACTACAATAATGAACCATAATTGCGGGCACCAGCTTGTGCCATCGAGAATTTCTTCTAGAACTAGAAAAATTGTGCTGGTTCTTCTATATATTTATCAAAAGTTATAAATCCAATTTTTTGTGTGGATTGAGCTATGTAAATTTAACGTTTGTTTGGAGGATTTTCAAAATACACCTAGTCCACGTATAATAAATGGATAACCACTTAAGTATTTTTGGCGAATGATATCTAATTTCAACCCCGTATTCCTATAATATAATTGAATACCTAGTATAGTATAATTCACAATTGAAATATAATTTAGATATCAAATCCTCATCAATGCCTTTCAATAGTCTTACTGTGTCTTGATTCTTCATCATCTTAATGAGTACCACCTACTGATCCATAAGTTCCTTTATGAGAATTAATTTTTTTTTTCTCTATTTTTTTAATTTAAGAAAAAACATAATAAAAATATATATGACATTTTTTTTATTCAATGATTGTACCTTAATATAAAATAAGAACTGTTGATTTATTCATGAAAAAATTGATTTGCACTATTGTTATTAGTATATCTATAATAAATATGCAATTGATGATTTTGGATCTATTTTAACTTGTTTGGGATTGGGTACTTCTACCTTAGCCAAATATCCCCTGCACTTCGAAATATTTATAAGAAAGCTTATGAATAAATAATATATGAAACCAACTTAATTAAGGGATCAAAATTTGATGAAACTCAACTAATTCCTAAACCATTCCACGGCAATAGGGAACCTAAAGCGAAAATTTCAAGATAAGAGATCAGCATATGAAAAGGCAGACAAGTTTGAAGAATAAAGATGAAGAGAAAAAAGGAAAAGTAAAAGGTTTTTGTTTTAAAAAAGAAGGGAAAAAGTTTGTGATAAAAGTATTTTAAGAAATTTTATATTTTTAATTATATTTTTTAATTTGTCAAAGTAATCAAAATATGATAATGTATTGGATGATATTCCTATAATCGTATAAAATAAACATGATACAGTTTAAATAAAATAATAATCATATTATTCATCTAATTATATATTTTACTTGTTTCAGATTTATTTAATTTATCAAACTAAATAAATTCGAATTATATGTATTTTGTGATTAAATGGCATGAGGAAATTGAGATCCTGACAATAAATTTACACTTCATGCTTGAATATTGCTTAGCATGTATAAAATTAGACCTGGCAAAATTCAACCCGTACCCGTGGGTACCCAAAAAATTACGGGTAATGGGTCTTGTTTTTCCAACCCAAAAAATTACGTGTAATTTTATTCGTACCCAATTTACCCTCCGCTTTTTGGCCCCGCCCGTGGGTTACCCGTATTTATAAATATATATTTTATTATTTTATAATATATATATTTACATATAAATATTTTATATTTATAACAAATTAAATTAAAAATTATATCATAAAATAAAATCCTAAATAACGAAAATCCCTTCCCAAAAACATGGATGCAACATCTTCTTCCACAAGGACAACAATGTTCGATTGATATTTAAACTTTCAATTCAAAAAACTTTTGGCATGTAATGGATTTAAATTTGAACTTTTGAATGTGATGTACTTTAAATTTGGTAGACTTTGAATATTTAAGATGTAAGTTTTAAACTACAATATTATTAATGTGCTTTAGGTATTTGTTCAATTTAATGTTTGAAATTTGTAGTTTTTTTTCGTTTTTTGAGTTTTATTTAGTTAAAATTTGAGTAACATCATGTAAGTCACAAGTTAGATATTAATTTACCTCTAAATATAAAATAAATAAATAAAAATTGGGTACCCACGGGTTACTCGTTACCCGTGAGGATAGGTAACGAGTCCCCTACTTCGTACCCAATAAAAAACAGGTAAATTTACCCGTGAGTAAATTTACCCAACCCATTGTTACCCGTGATTGGATTACCCACGGGTACCCAATTACCATGTCTATATAAAATATGTGTCTTGGATGCTCAATTTTGTGCAAAGGAACCTATGCCTTTTGTCCCTTCATAGTTGTTGACAGGACATATATATATATATATATATATATATATTGGTAAAATGAGCTTGCAAGCATTACCATACAATTCTGTTATATAGCTCTTATCATTTCACTATCAATACTTTCAGATCTTGCAATTTGCTTTGCTTTCTAAAGCTTATAAAAAGTCCTTTTGTGGAGCCCTTTCATTACCTGCCACAATCTATGTGGTATTATATTACTTATGGTCCAATTGTAGTATATAAAATAAAAGATGAAATAGATAGAAAATAAAATAGTGAATTCAAAAATGGTTCAATAAATCCTTTAATGTGAAAATTGTTTGGATTTCATTTGCACTTACACAAGGTAGATATATAAAAGATCACAATAAATTATAATTGGTGGGCTTAGAAATTAGATTAATATATTATGATTCCTTCAGTTGTCCCATATCAAAATAATTTTGTATTCACTTATAAGTAAATTATATGAGGAAAATAGACAGCTTAATTTGTTTATAAGTATATATACATATTTCAAATTTGAAATATAATATTTTTGCAGTTGGCATGACGGTATTCAACAACTCATAAGAACGAGAAGTACTCAAAAAGAAAAATAAAAATGAGAAAAAAGGAAAAGAGAAGAGGTCAAGTATATCCTCAGCATAAGCATACTTATATGATAAAACAATTTGGATCAAAAAATATATATCATGGAACCTAGAAACAATTGAACTGAAATTATAAATGTTCTCAAAACACAAGAAATACGTACTTGGAGCACTTAGATTGCGGCCCAATTGGTAAGATCCATAAGAGACTACACTTCACTAGGCCTCGTAATGTTTTTATCTGGGTCATGTTTCTACCTAATTTTACCAGTGTCAATGGGCCAAATCCAAAGATTTGTCAGGACAAAAGCCTTATGGCTAATACCTTATCCATGTACAATGTAGGAAAGATGGCCACGTAAACTGTACATACATCAATCACCAACAACATTAAATGTATCCCATAAAAATTTATATGTTCTATTTTAATAGGATTGTCAATGGGTCGAATTCAGATTGAATCATGCTGAATTCAAATTTAAATTCAAAAGTAATATGTTATATTCAAATTCGATTCAAAATCCATCTGATGTGTAGTTGGTATAATTATATACGAATCTAAATAAAAGTCGAATATCCAAAAAAATTTAAATTTGAATATTTAAAAAATCATCATATATTTATTATTTTTTTTAAAAATTAGTAGAATCCAAATTCAAAAAAAATCATCCTTAAAAAAAATATACTACAGATTAGTGAATAAATTTTATAGTCTATTGATCACTTAAAAGCAACAATATAATTTAATTTAATTACATTCATTCACCAAATCATTACATTTTAGGTTCCGTTGCTGATAATAGTATTTATTTGGCATTGTAAATACATAGTTATATTTGATTATTTAATCAACTAACTACAGATTCAAAGTTTTATTAAAAAAAAACTCATTTTGATTAAATCGAGATTTGCATTACATTCTTGCTAAATTATTGCATTCGGCTCCTACTTATTATTCTTCTTGCATTTTGTTATAAAAATAAAAAAACAAGTGATGTAATTATGATGTAAATAAGCTCAAAATCTAACGATTTATATGAAAAATACTTAATTTGATATATTACGTAGGAGTTTATTACTTCCTTCATCCAAATATACATTGGCATTATTATAGGACCATGTGTATACATATGTATAATACTATATATGTATAATACTAAATATATTTGGATTCGAATTATTAATAGATCGGATCAAGCTATATCCATATTCGCTCCATTTATTGTGCATTACGAACTTTTTTAATCGAATCATATTTGTTGAATCTTTTATCGGTTAAAAATCTTAAATAATCGGATCGAATTCAAATTAAAATCAACTCCACTGACACCCCTAGATTTTAAGTATCAAGCCAAAGTAAAAAGCACTTTTTGTGTTTATGCGAACCAATTAAGAACTAATTCGATCTCTCACTATACATTTTGTTACAATTATTACTGTAGCAGAAGAATTTTTAGGTAAAATTATACGCAATACTAGTTTCTAGCATAAAATTTTCAAGAATGATACGTCATTAAATTTTGATTTGGTGTTGAGTTCAACATATAACTGCAAAATTATTAAGTTAATACAAGAAAAATGTTGAATATTTTAAATTATTACGTTAGAAATGTATTTGAAAAACAAAACACAAAAAATTATGTACGATCACGTCAAGATTCAAAGGATTTAAAAATAAAATAATTAAGAAAACATTATAATCAAACAATTGCCCTATTAATTGCTTAATTCGCTATTTCCAACCACACAATGTGACAAGTCTCCGCTGTGGGTATAGGCTAGCGCAAGGGTGTCCCGCTAAACGTGCTGAAAACTAAAAGAGAAATGGCTAGTCGATTTGGCATCAAACTACAGCATAGGCTACCACGTTTGGCAGTTGTTTATCCTTGTCTACCTGCATTTCCTTTCTCTTATTTGCCTCCATTTTCAAGGAGAGATAGTGGGCACAGAGCACCCCGTAGGGTGGTGTTAGGCATTGGGGTATCATTTCTGTCCCAATTCATGAGCATGGCTGATGGCAAACTTGGTGCCAAATCTTTCATTGCTGCCGCCAGGCAAAAGGGCGCTATTGAGAAGGTGAAAAATCTTTTCTCTTTTTCGTTTTTAGTTGCATGTATTCGGTTCTTGTATGCTTAATAAGTGTTAAAAGAGGGGAATTTATAATTTGCTGGTCTTTCTTGAGTTGGCTTTTGTTATTTTGGTTCTGGAATTTCTTGAAATTTGGCAAATGGATGCTGGCGACTGTTAAACTCTGCCTTCTTATTTGAAAATACCATTTTTTGGCCTGTTTATCGGGATATTCATCATATTCTGTGGATGATGACGAGGATCTTTTGGACCTTGTAGATGTAGTGTTAGGAATTTAACCAGCATAGGATTGGATGATAAATACAATCAAGTGTCTTGAATGAGGGTTGGCATCTTTTGTTTGTGATGCGCTGATGTTAGAAGTGGTTGAGGATGCAGATTTTGTTTGTCTAGTTGCACTTGAGCAATGCTTGTTCTTCTCCAAGTGAAATGTGGATGTTCTTAATGTGAAGGGTTATGCAATCCATGCATGGAAGAAATATAACATTTGAGAAGTTAAAAATGTGTATGTTAAGAAATATGTCAGATTTATACCTTATTAATTAGGACAATTATGAAAAGTTGGCCTATTACTAAGTTTCATAAGATATGTTGGAGATAGATTATAAGTTGTCATTCATTTACAGAGTTACTGCTTTTTCATTCTACCAGCTGCCCAGGATTTGTCTGGTTAATTGGATTATTTTAATTCCAATTTTTGCATCTAATCTGAAGGTATTAGAGAATGTGGAATGGCCTGAGCAATTTCCCTTCAAGGAAGAGGATTTCCAGCGATTCGATGAGTAAGTCTTTTAAAACCCACATTCGGTTTCTCCTATTGCTTCACTGAGCATGGTTGCCTACGCATGTTCATTGCTATGATTGAGAGTGCTTGATTTTATTTGCATGATCTATGATGATAAAATCATAATATAACTAATCGTAAAAATCTGAATGTGCATAACTATCAGTTTTTTTCAGTTGCTTTCTTCCTAAAGCATGTCTTGTGTTCCTCATGCTGAAGTATCTCATATCCCAATAGATGAATAAATTGTTTATTGATATTCATAATTTGTTGCAAAATCTACTTCTAAACTCGAATGCTATTTCAAACTCTTCCACTTTTTGAATCTCTATAGCTAACAACTTAGATTTTTCTATACTGGTGGTTGATGCTTTAGGGACAATAGACTTTCCATCATAAGTTTATGATGTGAAACCTGCACATGGGGGGGTTGGGTTCAGAAAGGGGAGCAGTTTAGAAAAGTCATCCCCCTAGCTATCTTGAAACTTTGATGAGAGCCTGGAATTTGTTACTACAACCTTCACGAAATAAGAGAATGATGAGTAGGCCCACTCAACTTATGAATAGACTAGTGTTAAATAACATGCATTAACTGCATCTGTGGGGCTAGAGTAGAGGTAATAATGAACAATGTGGTGCATGAGTGTTTCCTTTAATAATTTAGCTCCTTCTTTGAAGGATTTCTCTAGAATTACAGGATTATCCATATTCATTTTTGTGACCCTCAAGGTCGGAGGGGCAGAAGGGAAGGGAATTTGCAGTCTTATGTAGAATAATAGTTCCCCTTATCATAGGCAAGACAGTCTAGCATCTTAGATGTCAAAATCCTGAAAATTTGAATGGTACATTATAAATTCAGCTTTTTGACACCCCTTCTTCAGCCATTAATTAAGGTTCTAGGCCAACACACAAACCGATTACTACAAACTATTTCGATAACTCACGATATATTTTAACTTTTAGTACTTCAGAAGCAAATGAAAATTTTGGTGTTTGAAATCAATGTGTGAATAAATATCACTTTTTCAAGGAACCAGCCATGGTGCTTTCCTTTATCAATTAAAAGTATAACTTTTTCAAGTTCCAATTTCCAAATTGAGGTGTTTTTCTAATAATCTTCATCTTTTCAGTCTCAAAACACTAAAACTCCAGAAATTTTGATTCCTTTCACAGTCATGTTGTATATATAAATGTTTTTGTTAGAAAAGATTCAAATGAAGCTATTAAAAAGGAAACAGATCTGATTGGTCTTGTGTTGTTTAATGATATACAGTACTAACTGGTGCCACAATGAAGCGTAAATAGCCAAAAAGGAAATGTGGTAGCTACTCTTGTTTTATCCCCAGATGGATTCTACTGTACAATGATGCAAGCCACCACTGATGGACATGAAATTAACATATAGAAAAATCTTTCTTTCTGTTCATTCAGTTTTGAGACCTTCAACTGAGGAACATACACACTAGTTTGTTATAGTTATTTGACATTTTTATAATATTTCAAGTAATATTCCAAAACCACGCTTTTATAATTGCTTATGGTGAATTGCAGTAAACACGCTTCTATTAGTAGCACATGGTAAGAAGGTAAAGGACATCATTTTACAATTCATACAAGCCTGCCAGCAGCCAGTTAGAACCTAGATGTTGCTCGATTGATGCGTGGATATTCTGTATGCTGTTTCTGCTGTTATACAAACCCAACAGTCAGTTGTCTTGCCCAAATCTTTCAGTTGAACGAAGTGGACATTCTCTCTCCAAATTCGATCTTAACCTTGTACTTTCTCTTGCTACTCATAAAACTTCTCTGCAATTTCTCAAATTTTCTCCCCATTCCCTGTACTTTGCTTGCTTTCTGGGAAAAGTTACCAGTTAAATCTCCACTGATGAGAAAATCTAACTAATTCTGCGCAGTAAGAAATCACGTGTATCAATGATACTGCATGATTTAACGCTATGACAGTGCACATGATCAACTTGCTGACACGTAGCACTACCTGTGCTTAAATTACTTGACAGGTTCAACCACATTCTATTTACAAACCTAATTTTACAGGTCACCAGATACTTTGTTCTATGAACATCCGCGTTTTGTGACTCATATTGATGATCCAGCCATTGCTGCACTCACTAAGTATTACTCGGAGGTTTTTCCACTGAGTGATACCCCTGGAGTTGCTCTGCTTGACATGTGTAGCAGCTGGGTGAGTTTACATCTTACCTTTATGTGGTCCTTTAAATAAAAATGTTGCATAAATATATAATGATTCTTATGATTTGTCTAGGTCAGTCACTATCCTAGAGGTTATAAGCAATCCAGGATAGCGGGAATGGGTTTGAATGAAGAAGAGCTAAAGCGAAACCCAGTGAGATAAACATCATCTTCTTCATATTATTTTGGTTCTTGAATTTCGCTTTAATAGTCATTTAGTTGATATCAAATACTAATTGTATTGATGGTTGTAACTATAGCTTTAATGCACTTGATTGATTCATATTCTATTTTATGATTGCAATTATCTAGAAGATACTCCACCTTATATTTTCTCTTTATAGAAATATTATTCTGTTTTCTTGAAGAACTCATATGCTTCTATTGATGTCTTTGTAGGTTTTGACTGAGTATGTTGTGCAAGACTTAAATGTTGATCCTAAACTCCCATTTGAAGATAACACCTTTGATGTCATTACCAATGTGGTAAGTTGATCTATTCAAGATGTGACCATAATCAAGATTAAGGCTTACAATCAATCAGGCGTTCATTTAATTCCTCACTGGTTACCTTTGTTACTATTATTCCAAAAAAAGTCTGGCTATAGTAGGTCAGAGTCTGTGGCTGCTCACAAAGAACAACGTTAATGATCTTGATTGGCTCCAGAAGTTTCTGCTAATGCAGATGTTTTCCTTTCTGCCTCCTAGCAAACTACATGTGGTTACTTGAGTTGGGGGGTAAAAATCCCTTGTAAAATTACCCAAGATATTTATGCATTTTGTGTGCTACATACAATATAGAATATTGCAAGATAATCTGAGTACTCTCGCTCCTTCTGGTAACTGGTCATTTTATTTTTCTGATGATAAATTCTTTCTATTTTCTGCAATTGTCTGAAGAGAGGTTAATGCCTTAATTTGCTTAATTTTTCACGAGAGTTTTCCTTCTTAACATTCTTATTCTTTCTGGTTACCATAAGAATCTTTTAACCACATCTAAGGGATTCCGAGCTCAGTATTTTGGATGCTTGTATGAATTGATTATCTGTGTTTCAGGTTAGTGTCGACTACCTAGCAAAGCCTATTGATGTGTTCAAGGAGATGTCTCGGATCATCAAACCAGGTGGACTTGCTATTATAAGGTGATAATCATTAATTTCACATATCTTAATTAGGTTCAAGCACAATATTTAGATTGTTCACTATCAATACATTCTTTTAAATCTCCTTGGGTGATAGACCACTTCTAATGTTTTGCACTTTCAAATTTTTTTGGACCATCTCTAACTTTGCGAACTCTGACTGCAAATAATTAAGCGTCTCCAATCGCTGCTTCTGGACAAAGGCAATCTCAATATGGACATCAACTGGAGATGCTGATCATGTAATGATAGTTGGAGCATATTTCCATTATGCTGGAGGATTTGAGCCTCCTAAGGTAATTGGCATCTAAATTTTCTGGCTTAACAATTTCAAATATTTCCCAAGTCAACCGCAAATTTTTGAGTTACATTACATTTTCGTTTATGAGTAGAACAATATGCATAAAATAATCTGACTTTAAGTGAGTAGAATGGACTCCCTACCAATGATACATTATCAAATGATGAATGTGGATTCCTTTGTGACGAACTGACAATTGTGAGAGACATAGATACTTTATAAGTTGTGCTAATGGTAAACTACATTGATGAGTTATCTTTGTTAAAAAAGGTAATGAGAAAAGTGGAATTTGATAATATAGATCACTTCCATTCTTTCAAATACATTGCATTTTCACTGGATGATAGACCTAGCACTGTTGAAGACTTGACTCTGAAGCAGGTTGCCTGACAAATTTTAGCGTTAAAATGCCAAAAAATGTATCAGAATTCTGACATTTTCTGCATTCACCTTGTTTTCTGCTAATTTATATTTTGAAGTTAAATTTGGGCCTGGGCATGGTAATCTCTTTACTAACCTAGACTTACTTACAGAGTTATGACATTCTTGTTGCTAGAGTGTGATCATGTTATCTTCATATTCTTTTAGGCTGTGGATATATCTCCAAACCCTGGTCGCACAGATCCAATGTATGTTGTATACTCAAGAAAATTAGCAGCCTGACACAGGACAAGAAATTCATCTCCTGGAAGCTGGTGAGCTCTAAATTCAATTTGCTGAGTTTTGCTGTGGATAAGCTGCATGCTGGTAAATGTATATATATATTTATGAATCTCAGAGGTAGTGGCAGTTAACAGTGAGTCAGTCTTAACAGAAATTCTTCTCTTTTCAATGTGGTAGAGATCGATTATATGCAGGCTGCTTTTGCATAAAATTTGGTTTACTACTTGTTAATTGAGCTGAGCTGGATGAATGAACTGCAAGTCTAGCAATTAAACTATGGACCTGGCTTAATGTGAATACGCCCATCGTATTGAATCCCATTTTCTTCTTCAAAATTTTCTAGTATGTGGAGATTTCTATAATCCATTGGCATGCAGATATTTGTTTACTGAGTTCCTATTTTCTAGTGGCATTCAGCCTCAGACAGTTCAGATAAAAAGTAATACTGACACGGCTCATTGCTTCATTCCCGTCCTTTTCTCCTCCAATATTGTCCATTTTCCTCTCTTCGCACTTTCCCTTCCCTCTCGATTATTACCTTCCTCTATCTTTTACCCTTTGGACTCTTTCTTCCTCAGGTGCTCACCCCATCCTCCATCTTCCCCTACTTGTTGCCATCTCCTTCTTCCCTTATCTTCCATTGCATCAAAAAGAAAATTAGTAACAATGTATAAACTTACAATGTTAAAGTCTTCACTTACATATATTAAGTGTCAAAAGTTTATTTTGTAATAATAATTTTCACAAGTTTAATAATGACAACAAAAGTATTGTCACAAATCATTATTAATGGCTCTTGTAATAATAATAATTTTCTCAAGTTCAATAATGACAACAAATATTTTGTTATGAATCATTGGTGATAATTTTTGTTGTCAGTAAAATTGTCACTAAACAAATGTAACTAATAAGTGGTAACAACTACTAATTCTGTTTACTATGATTTTATTTTATCCCAAAATAAAAGTTACCATGACTTAATGTTATAATTAGTGATAAAATAAAATTATTATTGCTTAATAGATAATATTTATGTAGTTTCCACAATATCATTTAAATTTGTATATTTATGTTCTTCTCTTATGTTGTGTTTTCTATGGCCACCCTTGAGATGAAAAGAAAAGTAATGACCTAAATAAAAAAGGAATTAAGAGAAAGAAAACAGTATAATAAAGGAAAAATGAGAGAAAAAAGAAATGCAAGAAGAAAGCTTGTAAATATTTTCCTATATAGAATTAAGTGTATTTGTTTTCTGGAGGCACCTCACTTTTTCATATTTCAATCTCACTACATTTAAAGTATTTGAATAATTTTTTTTTTCTTTTTTCTTTAGCAAAATATAAGAAAGGTATCCTTATAAAGGGCAAGCTATGGGCCTCACTATTTTATTTTTTTTCCCTGATGTAATCGTTTTTAGTTCGAGATGCTAATAGGAGGGAAGTTTGATAAATTTAGAAGGGATCTCATAATTATAAAAAGCAAGAAAAAGAGTTGACATGTAATTTAATTATTTAAAAGAGGATGAAAGTATTATTAATCACAAAATTCTAAGTGACTGACTAACTTGCAAATGGTTGAAGAAGCATAAAGACAGAACGAAAGAAACTCTGCCTATGTTTACTTTTACCATTTCCTTGTTTCATCGCTTTTTTCCCTTTTTTTTTCCCTTTAATTACTTTTGTGTTTGGTTTGTAATGTGATTACCTTTCTTTTCAGATCTGTTTCCCTTCTTCTTTTTGTTTAGTTGCTCAACTGTTATGCTTTCATTATTGTGAATAAGAAAAGAAGTTGTGACTGACTATCACAAAATGTGTAAATATATATAGGAAATGGTGTGATTGGGGTCATTTATTTGTAATTAAAATAGCTTATAGAATATCAAATGATATGGATAAAAGAAAATCATATCAGTGAAGCTATGATAAGTATGTACATAAACCGCTAATGCATTTAATACTTTTAAGGAACATAAAAATTGGCATGCATTGCTTCATGATCAAATTTGTATATACTACGTTTTAATTTTTATATTTATTTACTTTTGCATCTTAAGGTTTTGGAGATATTTGAAGCATCTGATATGTGTAGGACAAATAGTATACGTAAGGATACTAACTCTCTTTTTAGAAATATCCATACCTGTAATAGGGCCTTTTTACAGTCCGGTAAGGTCGTACCTACCAAATGGATCCCAACTAATAGGATTTAACAATCTATCATTTGATATGATTGTCCTTTTGTTGTTGACAACACATAAATAAGCTTAATGACCATATTGACCTCATTTTCTTTAAAACTAGTAGCGACTACTTGTACATTATTTGTGGATTTTTCATATTACAATTTAAAGAAACATATAGCTACACTTGATAGCAACATGTCTATCAAATTTTGACATTAACTTTATTAAATTAATTTATGTATGTGAATATTCTAATATTATTAGTGTAGTTACTAAATATCTACAATTTTTTCTTTAGCACTAGTAGCTACTATTTTTAGATCATTTCTGGATTATTTTCATTATCATTTCGTATTATTATTATATTGTGTTTATAAATATAACATAATGAATTTATATTTTTTGTAAATAAATTACTAAGAAGTAGCCATTTGAGATGACAATTACCTTTTTATACAAATATCGAATTAATCACTAGTTTAGATAGCAATTTTTTACTTTTGTCATTGTTATTTATACAAGGATATATATGTCTTTTATATTATTTTACATTTATACTTATTGAACGATTTAAATCTCTTTAAAAATAATGTACGGTTCAAATTCATCACGTAAGTATGATATATACCTACCTAACCGTAGAAGCCCGTTCCAACAGTGTGATACCTCTAATAGATGAGTGATGATTGGCTGAAGAATTGATTTAAATATAGCAAACTAATTTACGGTTCCACGAGGTTGAGTCAACATAAATTTAGCTGTCTGCCTGTTTTTGCATTTTAAGTTTAAAGAAATAAATCTGCTATTGAGTTGAGCTCATGTGCATTGGAAACCCAGAAAAAACTGATGAAAATTTGTCGGTTCTAATGTGCTAATCTGTCTGGGAATATTGTCAAGTTTATATACATTAATTTGCGTGCGGAAATTTGAATCTATTTTTCTCACGTCTGCAAGTGGTGCATAGCATTAGCCATGGCACTACCCGATGCTGACTGCACATAGATTTTTGCACATAGGAATGCTCCTTTTGGTTTCTGCATTTTCCAGCACTCTAGGAACAACCCATGATATTCATACTCAACATTATTTGTGGCGAGCAAATTCTACTTTTTCATGTCATTCGTTTACATCCCATCCCAGTATTATCTGCTTAAGTTCGATTAAATTGGTGTTTGGGTTAGAAATTTTCAACTACATTTACATTAAACGTGGATTGAAAAAATATAAGTTGCTTGCAGCAATCAATAGCAGAATAAGAAGAGAAAATTACCCTTTTCATATGGTTGATACATTGTCATAATATGATCCATTAAAGTTCGACCAAGTCATTTCCTGATTATGTTTACTCTAGGTGTGCGTTGGAGTTTAATTCCCATGTATTGGTACTTACCGATGGAATTTGATTCTCATGTCAAAGTACTCACAACTTTATTTATTAAGCATGCTTATCTAACGTGCTTGATTATCGAGACGTGAAATGTGTCATATTATATTTATTCGTGTCTACATGAACATGGCATTCATACCCGCATCACAGAGAACTGGTAGACATTTTACAGAGGAGAAGAAATATTTGTGGAGAGGACGACTAATGTGACACAGGTGATTTTCAAAAGGAAAAGACCGCATTTAGGAATCCAAGCCAAAAAAGAGTTGGAATACGATTCTCATTCTTTGTAATACGAGAGTGAAGAATACTAACATGTGGTGGAGGCTCCACCTTTCATCCTTGTCTTCCTTTTAAGGCCCATTAAAATTTCATACCATAGGGCAAACTACAAGAATATACACCCACCGAGTCGTAAAGAAACAAAGCACTAAAGGCCAAAAGAACAAAAGGTTTGCTAAGTTCAAAACCAAAAGTTGCACACAAGTAGAAAGCGATTGTTTGAACACCAGTCAGTACTCCTCCTCATCAAATTAAGCCCAACCCTGTTTGTATCTGCCGAAAAGTTCTTCCGTCTGAGCATTCTTGTAAGCACTGCAAGCTATCACATAAACCCAAATCAGAACAACCACTGTGACGATCAGTATTATGTTTGCTTTCCTCCACTCATGCCGCAAGTTTCCAAGCAGACCAGCTTTGCAAGAATCACAGTTATAGCACAACTGGCTGGGATCATTGTTCCAAATGGCGCAATCAGCATCTCCCGCTACGTTGGATGGGCCAATCCAAGTCGTAGGGCTCGAATATTGGAACCCGCATATTGTTGGAGGTTTACAGCATCCTGACTATAGCCCAAACAGAATTTAGAAAAGACCAGAAATTAAGGATGAAGTTTAGACGTACGATGTGGATTAAAACTGTTAGCATTCTTGTCTAAAGTCAGATCAGTATAGGTAAGAGTATTGGATACCTTTGGGCCACTATTAACAACTTTATATCTGTCAGAATACTATTAAGAATAAAGACAAGATATGATCTCAATTATTCTGTACTAATGAAAACTTTTGTGAGATCACTCATGAAAAGTAGAAACAGGGGATTCTATTATAGATAACAACATATGGTTGGTTGGGGGATGCCAAAGGGACCTCCATTAGGTAAAGTCTGGATATCACACAACATGATTACATACTGGACTAATCCATTTTCATCTTCTGAATTCCAACCAAATAAAACAGGCAGGCAGGTAAATATATAGAGGCAGGCTAGTCCAGATTAGCCATTATGAAGTTTTGACTCTCAAAAAAGTAACGTAAAACACAATATCATAAAGAAAAATATTATGGACAGATGGACAGCAATCCAACAATTTCTGCTTGTGGGTCCTCACCACCAATGTATTTATCACTGTCATTTTTTAACTTAGAAACTCCGTGCAATGATATATTGATATGTGGCGTTCAAAATGCAAGTAGACAATCTTCTGCCACCTTCAGTTGTTCACTCAGAGTCAATAAGGAAAACCCTCAGTCAACAAAAACAAAAGCATAAAATGGAACAGTACAATTATCTACCAATCAATCATTGAAATCAAAAGAAAACTCAAAGAAGCACCAAATACCGCGTTTGTGTTCTCCAGAAAAGGGATGGAACTTCCTAAACTAAACATGATATGTAGAAAATAAACCAGCCTTTACCTCAATAGGAGACAGATGGGCAGCAAAGAAATCAGCAGCAGAAATATACTTCTGATTAAGCTTGGGACAGATTTCTGACTCAGCCAAACATGCCCTTATTCCACCCCAGTTATCATTGCTGGTAACATGATCCCTGAGCCAGGAAGAGAACCCCTCCAGCCGGTACTCCCGGAATCCCCTTCCAGGCACGTCGTACGTGCCGTTTGGGCGCGTGACGACGAAGGCGAGCACGAGGAGTACGAGGAGCAACACTATGAGAATGAACATACAGACCAAGTAGACTCCCAGAAGGCCTTCCTTTTTCCAGTACGAGCCCACGAATCCGGTGAGGGTCACCAACAGAAATGCGATTCCGATGAAGACGAGGGGCCACCGAAGCCAGCGGATGCACTCGTTGTCGGGCTTAGAAGCGAGCCATATGCCAGCGGAGATGATGGGGACGGAGCACATCAGCGCTATGAAGTTCAGCAACGCTGTTAAGTTGTTGCTCACTGCCATGCTTAATTAGTGTGTGTACTGTGTGAAGAAAATGATGTAGGGTTGGGGTTAATAGTTTTGGTTTAGTATGCGAAAGTGGGGAAAGAAGGTTAAGAAGGATTGTTTTGGGGAAAAAGAGGAGAGGCGGTGGAGCTGCTCAGCTGGAGCCTGGTCCCTGGAGGAATGATCAAACGGAGACGGGAATTGGTTGGTTTAAGTGATGTGAGAGTACAACTGTAGAATAAATAATAAACAACTGTGACTTAACTGAGATAAATGGAAAAAGGGGAGGGTTGGAGTTAAGTCAAACCGGTAAATAGAATATTATGTGGAAATTGTAATTTTAGTCCACCAACTATATCCTCTTTCGATTTTACTCCATTGTGATATGGGATTAGCACATTTTGTACAAAATTTTAGCACATTTAGTCTAATTTTTTGCAATTTTAGTCTATCGAGTTGAAAAAATTTCAATTGGGCACAAAAATTACCCAGTCAGCTTTCAATCGGGCCTAACATATTGTTAGATAAATGTATATATGTATATAAGGATAAATAAAAAATATTAATAATAATATATAAATTTGAAATGAATAAAAAGAAATTAAATATTATTTAGAATTATCTTAGTTAAATATTTCCTAATTTTTCACATGTCATTATTTTAGAAAAAGAATTTCAATTTTTTTTTCAATTTCTACAATTATTTGAAATTATTTTAAAAATCGGTAATTTTTCACATATTGTTATTTAAAAAAAAATTAATTTTTTTCCCAGTTGTCATATTTATTTGAAATTATCTTAATATTTTGTAATTTTTACTTGTCATTATTTTAAAAAAAAATCAACTTTTATTTGTTTATTCTTTTTACATATATTTTTACCTTAATATATAAATCTATCTAAAACATATATATACACATATAAAAATTATAATATATATATATATATATAAAATAAACCATCCCCCCAACCCGCACGCCCCCCCGCCACCCCACCGCCCGCCTGCCCCCAACCCCACAACTTAACAAGCTGCCATGTCAGTGTACATACTGGCCGGATCCGGCCACGGCAGGTTTTTTTTTGTTCTTTTCCGCCGGCAGCCAAGCCTGGCGGCCGTTTTGGCCGCCGGCGTTTTTTTCGCCAGCATCCAGCCGATGGCCCAAGGCTGCCGATGGCCATGGCAACTGGTGGTGTTGGGATGTGGGGGATTTGGGAGTTGTGGGGGGGGGGGGGGGTAAATATAAAAAATATATATTTAAACTATATATTATATATGTATTATATTATATGTATAATATACATATATATATATTATATTATATATAATAATAATATAAATTTTTAATTCTATTGATTATTTTTATTTTTTTCCCTTAACATTTTTCTTTTTTTTTTTTTAATTTTGGCCATTTTGCTGACGTGGCGGATGAGGTGGACGTTGATGTGGCGTTGGGTGACACATGTCAAAAAATCCCCAAAAATTGGGCAATTTTTGGGCCAATTGAAAATTTTCCAGCCCGATGAACCAAAATTGTGTAAAATTGGACTAAATGTACGAAAATTTACGGGCCACTGGACCAAATGTGCTAAGCCCATATCAAAATGGACTAAAATTGCATTTTCCCCGAATTTTATCCGTCCCACCATCCATTTAATACTATTTTATTCTTTATTTTATTTTTTTGGTTTGTGATCCTTTTGATTCTAATAAAATAAATGCATTTATTTTAAAAGTTTTGGAGTGATTTATGGGCACATTATTTCCTTTATATCAAATCTAATTTAATTTTGATAAATATGATAATAGGATGATAAGATAATTAGAAAAGAAATTAGAAATAAAACTAAGTAGCATTTCTAATAATAAAGGGTGAAGTTATTATATCTTCTACTTTTTAAAAATGGATTAAAATTCTTTTAAATGAATTAATTGCAATTTATATGTTTATTCAAATTTGGAAGATAAATTGAAATAAAAGTCAAATTTATACTTCAAGCCAAATTTCACTTAAACATAAGAAATTTATGCACCTTTTTTTTTTATAAGAGTAAGAAATTTATACTTATTATATTGTAGATGCACGCCATAAAAGGAACAACCATAAAGTAAAAGTAGTTTGTAGGCTTTTGACAGACTAAGTTTGAATACGAATTTTTTTGTTTTTTATTTTTTCCTCTCTTTTTAATGTATTTTATTTGCAGCAACCAACAACAAGAAGCAGTACCACCCCCTCTGCCAAGATTGAACTATACAAAGTGCTTAAAATTAGTTCACAAACTCAGAAAATGTAGCGACACTGTGAAGAAAACGAGCTCATGAACGTGGACCAATTTGACACTATTGCAGCAACTCACAATGGCGGGCACCCAGTGGAGCAGCCACCCCAAAGGGTGCCCGCCAGCTGCTGGGGGCACACCGCACACCCTTGTCGCTCTCATGGAAGCGGCCGACCTCTTGCTGTTCGCCACGGCCAACTCCAATTACCATCCCAAATTATGTCTCAGTTTGTCCCATGAATTAAAGAAACTTATGAATCTCCTAATTATTCAATTATTGATTTACTTAAATTATTTCAAGATTAAATTAAAGGTAAATTGATGCAAGATAGGGAAATTAGTTATTAAGGTCCGGTATGTTAAAATCAACTCTTGTGGTATACTTTCAATATAAAAATATAAATTTTCAAATTGAAAGTAAGGTTTTTTGTGATATGATAAAATAAGATTCTAAGAGCAAAAAATGTTAAAAGCAAATAAGAGAAATAAATAAATGAACAAATAAATAAGAAAAAGGCCAATGAGTCCAACAATTCCAACCTTCCGAGATGGGCACCCCAACCCAAGTGGTCGCAAGTCCACCAAGGACTCTATCAATAAAAATATCAATTTTCAAACCTAAGTGGGCCCATGTCCACCAACGACTCTTCAAACTTCTCTTGCAAATATTTCTCCAACTCAGTTTCTCTTTGTTTACTTTTCTTTTTGCTTGTTGAAATTACATGAGCATACATTTTTTGATACTCTTTGAATAACTTATCAAATCCATCCCTAACAGCTTCTTTCATGTCTCTACTGGATGGAATATTACATATTCCTATATTTGGATACATTCTGTTAAATGTGAACTCAATGAACTCCATCTTCAAAGTAGGATCATGGATCACTGCATAACATAAAATCTTGTTGATCTTTGTAATTGATCCCTAATATTTGTCATACTTTTCTTTCTTTTTTTTTTTTTACCATCCTTCTCAATTCAATGTCACCACTCCTAATCCACCTCAAAAAAAGTCTATCAATTGTACTTATTTCTTTGAATATGGTATTTGATGTGACATACAAAGAGCTAGAAAATTTTAAAGTGAGATGAAAAAATGCCCAAAATATTTCAACTACTTTTGCCCTTTCCCAATCAAAATCTGAAGAAACCCCACCCTCAAGATCAATATTAAATGCATGATCACTATCATCATATGCTTCAAAGGCCTTCCCAAAAGAAGCGGCACCCAACATCGAATAGGTGGAGTTCCACCTAGTAGGTACATCAAGTGATCTTGTTTGTTTCCAATTTTCAAGTTTTGCACAATATTTGAATTTTTTGTACTTAGCCGCAGATGCTCTTATATATCTAACAACCCCACTAATGCGAGTAATAACAATGCTCTCATCTTTTCCCTTTAAACCATCATGCACAACAAGATTAACGATATGTGAAATACATCGCATGTACATATATTTGTCATTAAAAGCCCAACCATCAAATTTCTTTTTCAAATAAACAATTACCCCATCATTTGATGAAGTATTATCCATAGTGATGTAAAGATCTTATCGATACCCCAATCATTCAAGCATGTTGCAACATCCTTACTCACATCCTCACTTTTATGATTAGAAATAGGAAAAAATTCAAAATCTTCTTCCCCAAATTCCAATCATCATCAATAAAATGCACAATAGGACACATATAATTAACTTTTTGAATCAAGGTTCATGCGTCATTAGTGATGCAAACCCTCTATGCATGTGTGGTAATAAAGGACTTCAACCTAAATTTTTCATTCATATATATCTTGAAAATATCTTTAGTTATAGTCCTTCGGGATGGAATAGAAAATTGAGGACATAAACTGACATAAAATGTTGAAACCCCTCTTTCTCAACTGTCCTAAATGGCATCTCATCAACAATGAATCGATAGCATAATGCATTTCTAATTTTTTCTTGATCAAATTCCCATAAACCTCTCCCCAACTCTTTTGACCCTTTCCATCTTGTTGAAAAAATCTTTTGTCTAGTTGCAATTTGATGGGGTTTTTTCTTGCATGATTGATAATGCCTATCAAGCCCTTTAGTTCCTTGTACATTAGAGTCTGCCTCAATACATGTTCCACAATATTTACATCTTTTCTTTTGGCATTTATCATTTTCACAAAAGAATTTAGTAAAGTGTTCCCACCATGGTGAGGTAGATACAATTTCTTTTTTGACTTTTTCTTTGGCGGCAATTCTTCCTCATTTATTTTCTCATCAACAAAAGTCTCATCTTCGACAGGACCCTCTAAACCTTGAGTTATATAATCATTATCATCATTCAAACCAAACTCCAAGTCATCTAACAAGTCCAATTCCTCATCAATTGGATTAGCAAAGCTCACCTCCTTACCCTTTCTTTTTGTTTTTTGATTATCACTTTCCATTTGACTTTGAGAGGATCCTCTAATTCTGATAGGTCCTTGAAAATGCAATTAACAAAAATTAATTTTTCTATATTTGACATTCACTTTTATTATATATCAATTTAAAAAATTAATAGAATGATGCTAAGTTGCTAACCTTTTTAGATGTCTTGGGTTTAGCTTTTGAATTAGTTGAATCACTTTGAGATTGACTCAAATGAGGCACTTAACCAATTTGTGACATCTACTATAAACATAAAGAACAAGGTAACAAATTCAAGGAGTAAAATTCATTCATACAAAGAGAGAGAAAATCAAAATAAAGGAAACCAATCTTTCATATATAACTCTTCATTCAATAAACCCCTCCACCCAACATACTTTTTGATTTTTGAATTTTGACCCACATTCATTAACAACTATACAATAAACTGAAAAAAATAAAACTACATATATGATAGATGATAGTAGAGCATATATACATGGAATATATAAAATTTTTACAAGAAAACTGAAAAAAAAAAACTAAATTTTATCAAGAAAATCCTAAACTAAAACGTCTTATTAATGTAACAATTAATAGAATAACTTCTTACCTTGATGGCAGACGGACTCGAGAGGTTATGGGTGGGGGGAAGAAATTAAGAAAATTGGTGTGTTGGGGGGGGGGGGGGGGGCATGCGTCGTTACTAAGAACAAAGGTAGAAGTTCTGCCCCTATTTTTAGTTTCTACAATTTTAATTTTTAAGTTTTTCTGAATTAACTTACCGGTACCCCAAACCGAACCATACCAAGATTCATTATCCGAATCCCAACCTAGATGTCGAGTACTAGGTACCGATAAAACTCGGTTGACTGGGCTTTGGTAGCTCATTACGCGGTCTGGTCTGGTGGAATACCAGAATGCTGGCCCCAAATGCCCACCCCTGTCAAACTCTAATTCTATACAAGTGTAGTTCAAGAGCATAAATCTAATATTACACTAATTTTCAATAAGAATCCTAATTATATTTTTCATGCAACATCAAATAATGTATACATAATGCTTGTTTTAATTAATTATGTAGACTTGAGAGTTGTAGAGGACATCTAAGGTGCAAGAGATATTTGCTTATATCCATTGGAGGAAGGCGGATAGGAGCTAGATATGTGAGAGGGTAAAAAATGCTGTTGTAAGTTTCAATAAAATTACTTCTATTAAATTCACTTATCTCATGAGATGCATGTAACTTTTAAAATCTACTATATTTTTATCTTGTAGGAGATTTTTCGACAAATACAATCTTATTCCCAATCTTAAAGGAGGTCGACAGGAGTGCAGACACTCAGCAGTTAGAGGCCAAGCTATGGATGCAAACATGCAGTATATTGGTGGTTGCTACAAGAAGGGCCGAGTGTATAGATTGAAATACAAGCAGCCGTCCACCTGTTATTATGTGTCCCCTAAGGAGTCTTCATCCTCAGTTTAGCCCGTTTTGAGGTATAATTGAAGAAGATGAAGATGAAGATGAAGGTTGGCCAACCATGATAAGACTGTACAGTCTACACATGCAAATAGATTTACTTAAAAAATTCTAACAACAATTAACAAAAACTGTCAAAGTGCTATGCAGTAAATAGAAAAATGGCACAAAGTAATCACTCTTAATCTCTTCAAGCCATGTTTGATTTGAGATATTAATAATATTGCCGAATTTTAGCCCGCGGCAGATTATGCAAGATTAGGATAATCTCATATAATGTAATTTTTTAATTTGATATTATATATTATTATTAGCAAATCAAAAGATTTGAATCACCATGTCATGCTTGAATATGATATTGTCCATATGTTGTATTGTTTCTTCAAAATTACCCCCACACTCAATAGCTCATTTGATGCACGAGATTCGTTAAAACCATTAGAGATATGTTGAAAAAGGGGATATTATCAATGCATTTGTGAATCTACAACAGTTCTTACCGTATCTTCCCCTTTCAACTTGTGAAATTAGGTTTTCAGTTGCAGACACAGGCTAGTTCAAAGGATTGATGATGGCCACTTTGGAGCGGAGAAATGATGGTTCATAGGAGGAATTAGGGTTTTAAATTTAAGGAAGGGGTACGCTTGATTTACAAAAGAATATGGCTATGTGATTGATATAATGTTTGGGTTGTCTTTTTGGCATCAATTGTGCATAGACATATCATAGATGTACGCATGGATTCTAGAGTGCACAATATTGCGCACATGGACAGAAAATGTGATTGCATATGTGCCAAGATTGAGCATATCTTATTACCGACAAAGAAATCCCTAGGCATGGTATGACAATGTGACTAGGCATTCAATCATTAGTAAAGTATGGGCATATTACCTACAATACACCTGCGCACCAATCTATACAACACCAGTGCTTAGGCACCAAGTCATCAACTGGGCACCAAAGTATCTAAATTAAATTTAGGACTTAACAGTAATTTACATGATTATTGAATGATAGATCCGTCTCCTCAATGATATATTACTAAAGTAGGCTTGTCAATAGGTGGGTTTTATCCTATTCAAGTCCAAAAAAATTTACAATACCCAAGCTTAGGCCCATACCTATTTAAAAATGTAATGAGTATGGGTAGAGTTTGTACCCATGAATTATCCATAGACCCATACCCAACAATTATCCATTATCCTAATATCCAAATTTAACCATTAACCTAAAAATTACATATACCAAAAATTAGAAACAGACTAATCATAAATTTTCAATATATATATAACAAAAAATATTTATTATTTTTTATACAATAATAAATTTTTTCAATAATTTACATATCTTTGTTTAAATATTTAAACATTTTATTCTATTCACACCATGGATATTGTTTTTTCTCAATTTCCTTTAGTCAATGATTGCATTCTAAAATCAATAGTATATGCCCATAAAATATGAGTCCATCGCAGTCCATACCATTTAAAAAAATAATGATGAAAGATTAATCTATTTATTAGAAAGTATGACATATAGTTTAAAGTTTGATGTGACATTTTAATTTTTTCATATTGAAAAATTATTTGAAAATTTTGAAAAATGTAAAATTAAAGAGAAAAATATATATAATTAGAGAGAAAATGTAAAAAGAAAAAGTATATGAGGGAGAGAGCTATTTGATACTTGTAATATTTTTTATCTATCTAAAGAAGGAATTGGGTCAAATTTAAATTATAAATACTTTTAAAAAGAGATAAATTTTAAAAAAATAGTGCTTAGTTAGTATGTGATCTGACCAACAATATAAGAAAATGGACTAATATATGATATCTTGCTCACTAATTCAGATTTTAGATAGAAAAATGGTATCTTTTTTATTTTAGGGCAAATGTCATAAATGATCCTTAAAGTTTTAGTTTAGAATCACTTTAGTTCTCAAACTTTAAAACTTTCTTTTTTAGTCCCTAAAGTTTGGATTTAGTTTCAATATAGTCCCTAAGTCTACTTTCCGGCAACTTTTTAAGGGCAAAATTGCCAATTTATAGTTGTATGTTTCACTTTAGTCCCTATATAAGATTTTATGTTTCACTTTAGTCCCTGTATAAGATTTTATGTTCCAATTTAGTCCCTATGTTACTTTTTTTCTTTTTCTTTTTTTCTTTTTATAAATATATGTGCATGTGTATATATATAATTGATACTAATATTATTATTAACATTAAATAATATATTATTGTATATTAATATCATTTTTGATACAATTATAATTAATAATATTAATTGTATGATTAGTGATATATTAACAAATAAAGTAAGATAGGGACTAAATTTGAACATAAAATCTTATATAGGGACTAAAGTGAAATATAAAATTAAATTGACAATTTTGCCCTTAAAAAGTTGCCGGAAAGTTGACTTAGAGACTAGATTGAAACTAAATCCAAACGTTAGGGATTAAAAAAGGAAGTTTTAAAGTTTGAGAACTAAAGTGATTTTAAACTAAAACTTTAGGGACCATTTATGACATTATCCCTTGATTTTATTCGGGTAAATTGCATTTTTGGTCCCACAACTTAGGCTGTTTTCGATTTTGGTCCCATTCTTTTGTACTTTCTCACATTGCATCCCTTAAGTCCATTTTTTTCTCAATTTAAGTCCTAAAAGAGGGTTCCGTCCAATAATTAATGGAGAAGTCATGTGTCCGTTAAAATTGTTGCTTTTTTGGTCCCATAAGTTAGGCTCGTTTACATTTTTGGTCCTAACAATAGCTCCAATAATTTTTTTTGAAGTTTTAACAACTTTTCTTCGCTACATTCAACATCCTATAACCCAAGTATCACTTGTCTTGTTCTTTCACACATTTTAGGGTCTTTTCAAACAAAGAAACCACATCTATTATTCATGGAAGCACAACCATGAAACCTCCTATTTGGATTTTCATTTGTCCATGAGGTTTTCAATGAAGATGATGTGCCACAAAAATAAATGGCACTTTCACTTGCGGCTATTTTTCTTTCTTTTTCTGCAAAAAACTTATTGAAGCTATCGTTGGGACCAAAAATGCAAACAGGCCTAACTTATGGGACTAAGAAAGCAACAATTTTAACGGCCACGTGAGTGGCATGTGACTTCTCCGTTAATTATTGGACGGAACCCCCTTTCAGGACTTAAATTGAGAAAAAAATGGACTTATGAGATGCAATGTGAGAAAGTGTAAAAGAATGAGACCAAAATCGAAAACAACCTAAGTTGTGGGATAAAAAATGCAATTTAAATGTATTAATTATATTAAATTAAATATATACACTAATTAAATTTTAATGATTTTTTTTGTTACCGTATACCAAAAGAATATGTTAATACAAAAAAAAAAATTAATCAAAATATTAAAAAATTATATTTAAGAAATTAGATCTAATGAGTATTGAGTTATTTAGGGTGGAATATAGGGTAACAATGAATATTTTAGGATAAAGTAAAACATAAAATCTTACCATTTAAGTATTTTAAGATTTGAGTGTTGGTCAGGTGAAATTAATTCTTGCCACAGACAGGCCTAAACCAAAGTGACAGTATGATCTCACTTGTCCTTTGGAATTTGATTCGCAGGTGCTATAACACAGGCTTGATGCGAGTCTGGACTCTGGAGGGATTTGGATTTAATTTGCTCCAGGCCATCATGACATTAGAATAGCCCCCCTACTAGAACTCCTATTACACTGATGATATCACAAGGTAAATTTTGAGAGCCCCACAACCTCCACCCTAATTGATCTCCATTTCCACACCTTTCATTACGGAATGCTGGATCTCTCTATTTGACATTTTCTTGAATTCTCATTTCATAATGGCAACAAATATATAAAAAATTCATCAAACACCACTCCCATTTCCAACACTGCCTTGCTTTCACTTCTCTCAAAATCTTCAGATGCCAGTTTTATTGGCCCTTCTTCTCCTCCTCAACAGGTAACCCCATAGAAATTTACTCCTTTTTTTGCATGTATGGTTGATAGATTTGCCTTTTTCTTTTTCTAATTCAAAATCCAATCCTTAGTGTTCAATAAGCAGGGCAATGTGACACAAACGCTACCAGATCAAATTCAAGCGCGGATTTTATCATTTCTTGCTTACGATCACCAGAGGTTCTGCAATAAAGAGTTTTGCAAGCTTGCTAGAGTCTTGTTGAGCTACGCTAAAGTTCTTGAACCTGCAACATATAAATCATGTGTGTAATTATGAATGGCTTCCTCAATTGAATTTGGACTCTGAAGGACAAATTCTGGAGGATGAGTTCCTAATGGACCAGATTGGCTCAGGAATGCTGTTAAAGATAGTAAGCCATTATTTCCTTAGCTTCCCATGTCTTCTGATGAATTCAGCCTGAAAATTTCCTTTTGGAGTTAGCGGAGGTAATTAAGATGATTCGTCCAATGATGTGGAGGACAAGAAACAACAACATATGGATGAATTGATGGAAGATGTTGATGTGGATGGTGGAGGTTTGATGACCCAATGGACACTGAAGTTGAGAGAAAGGGCTTAATTTTGAAATTGAGAATTTTAAATAGAGTCTGCTTCAAAAGCTGCGGAATTGCATTAGGAAATTCTGTGTACCTTGTGTGGAAAGCAAATAAACTCTCTGGCAGTTTGGTATTTGATTGAGCGATGGAGTGAAGATGATGAGATTGCTGCAATTTTAATTTCTCATTTGCGTGCTGGGAGTGAAGGAGATGAACTTGGTTGGCCAAGTCATATATTATGCTCAGTAGTACTTCTTAAGTTTCTATTCCTCGATGAACCATCTTCTCATGTACTAATGACTGCAATTGTGAAATATTAAAAGGTCCATCAGAGGACAGCTGAGTGTGCCATCTTGGTCCCATTGATTCTAAGAACTGGGGTATTAGCAATCCATGCGCAATCTGATCACTATCCGGTATGATTAGGGATGAAGTGGTGCAGACAGATTTGTTGTCTAGCTTAATGCAAAAAAATTTGTATCATAACATTCATTTGACTAAAGATTCAGTTGATCAACTTGTTCACTGGGTTGTGAATTAGCAGGCAGGTAATCAAATTCTTTGAAGTTCGATAATTTCCTGTTATGCTTAGTCAACAAATCTGCCTCCCTAAAGCCTCTCGAGCTTTTTTAACTGCAGCTGTTGAGAATGCCAACACCATTGTTACCTAATCTATTTATCAAAATTGTCTGGCTTGTGGCTTCTTGTGATTTTGTTAAGACATACTGTTATGTGCTCTGGCATGTACTCATACAGAGTGTCAAAATTAAAGAATTCGGTTCTTCCTTTAAAGGTAAAACAACTTTTGCTATTAAGCTTAAGCTTAGTGCTTCTTCTTGTTGTTGTTGCTTTATACCCCCCTCTTTGGTCTGCTTACCTTCTAGGAATATTATGGTGCTTTCTCGTTTTTAGTTTGTAGATACAAAAGATGTGTAAATATGAGAGAAAAAATGGAAGAAAAATCATTGTTTTACGGTATTAAGAAGAGCCTTGCAAGAATTCATTTTGAGAGATAATGTTTCTCCTTTAGGCTGTGACTTGACCAAATAAAGTGATGAATATTGGTTAGATAATATAGAAAAGAACATAGGATAAATACAAGTTTAAAATGATAAGCATTTCACAAAACCATGTTTCGCGTACAGAACCATGTTTCGTGTACAGAATTAAATCTTTATAGAAAATCTGTTTCATGTTGCAAAATATGCTTCTGGTATAGTAGATGACAGTTTTCTCAATGTAAAAGGCCTAAGGAAAAAACAAGAGAAACATCTCTTGATTTTGCATTTGCAAGCATCTCCTCAACTCTTGCGATATTGGCTAAAATTCATGGAATTGTTCATTAGAAATATAGTTTGGTAGTAAGCATGCTGCTCTTTGTCCATAGGTGAGGTGGTTCTCACTTAGGCTGCCATTAGTTTAGGCTTCTATTCATTCTCCCAATAGAAACTGTTCTTCTGGCTTGGTTTTTCACTTTTCAATGGAACTAGTTCCCAAGATTTTTCCATTGACTCCTCGTTTTTGAAACAGTTAATGGTTAATGATTCTCAAGTACTTAAATACTCTTTATGAAATTTTAAGTGATTTTGCTCAAAATAAGCTTAAAGGTACTTAATAGTTTAAAATGATAAAGCATTCTCTTTATGAAGGTAAAAGTTAAGGAAGCAGTGTACAGCAGCTTCTCTTGAACCTTTTGCAGTGAAAAAGGAAAGGAAAAAGAAACAGAGAAATAGAAATAGCACGCATAAGAAGTACGCTACCATGACATATAGCAAGTAATTATCAGTTCTCTGTGGTAAGAATGTCCTGATGCCCATTGACCATGTTCTTCATGGACTGAAACCTAAGAATCTTGTCTCCAAACTTGGTTTTTGTATAAAGGTTCAGATAATCTTGGAAGCGGAAATGATTGGGAAGGAGGAGCTTGGGAGCAGGAGAAATTATTGCATCACCAGAAGGATTGTAGAATGTGGCGATAGAGAGTCTGTTTCCATCATTCATCGCCATCACTCTGTGTAAGACACTTTTGTATGCTCCATTACTTAAAATTTCCACCTGATCACCAGTGTTAATAAATATTCTGTTGTTCTTGGAAGGCGGAATTTTCACCCATTTTCCATCTTTGAAAAATTCAAGACCAGGGACTTGGTCATCTTGGAGCAAGAGAATGATACCACCAGCATCGGTGTGCTCTCGAAGTCCTCTAATGAGTTCAGGGCGTGGACACTGAGGGTATATTGCAACTTTTGTTCCCACAGAAGGACCCCTACTTCCTGCAAATGCCTCCATAATATGATTCTTCTCTATACCCAGGTTCTCACACATGAGTTCTGAAATCTTTTCTGCGAGCTTAATTACTTGGTCAATGTATTCATCCATTGTTTTGCTGCATAGACATTTGCAACTCATTAACCAAATGAACATATAGTGGTTACACGGATAACAGGTTTCGACAGTATTATCTGTTGACCGTCCATACTTTTATATATTTATTCGTCTTTTTCATGACCAGCTAATCTTTTTCACCTCATATTAATATTTGTATCACAACTTACCAAAGCTCTTTGGAAAGGCTGGTCAGGTCATTGATGTTAGAATTTGGGCGATGCCAAACGAAGAAGGTGCTTTCCCAATCTTTCTCCCTGATATATCCATTGTTCTCCAAGCTCTTTGCTGTCTCTGAGTTATAGAAGCTGTCTTTCATGGTTTCTTTGTAATGCATATTCATTAAAAGCTTCACCCTATCCATAAGATCTTTATCAATTCCATGGTTCTCAATCTGCAGGCATCAAAAACTGTTGTTTTAAAAATATTGTGCATGAAATGCTCACTTGAAATGGTTACTGAAAGACATTTTTCATTACCATAAAGAAGCCCCATTTCTGGCATGCCTCGTGGAGAAGTGCCATTGTTTCACTTCTCTTCTCAGTGTCAAGATTACTGAAGTCAATCACAGGGATCTCCATCTCCATCTCTATCTCTATCTCTTTCTTCCTCTCCCTCTCTTTCTTGGTCTAAGAATAGCAGTTTCCTTTTCCCTGTATATATTTTTGAATGAGTGAGATAGTAGTAACTTGATGGGATATATATAGGCCTAGACAAGGAGTGATAGATAATTTTACTTACATATATATAATTAGAAAGTGGCAGTTACAGGCGAACCTCAACCTTACTGAAAGGAGAATTATTTGGTGCATTGCGAAAAATAAGAAAGATTAGATGAGTCCAAGTTCAGATCACCACCCTACCATGTGATTTTAGTTAATTTTCAATTGTTTGACTGCTGATTAGATCTATTGTTTTCCCACCTTAGATCTTTGCTTAAATTCTTGTGTGATAGGATGCTTCTTTTGCCTCCTCCCTCCATGTGATCCCCACCCCCACTATGTTATATTTTAACATGTCAACTGGGCATAGTATATATCTTTTTTTCTTGTATTCTAAGTAGTAGTGGGTTGCACTGGTCAATCATTGTTTTGGAAAAACCAGGTGCAGCCTGCCACTGAATGGAGGTGCCTTTAGAGTAGCAACAGTGGGGGTAGATACAAAGCCAATATAGGATCCTTCATTGTCTATAATTCCAAACTTTGTGTGTGAATTATATCATATTCTCTTTAAAATTTTGAATTATCCTTTGTATATATAGCCAATATATATTTATTTATTTATACACACACACATCAGGAGTCTGTTAGGGCTCGAACTCCTAACCTCCCACATTATGTGGAAGACTTATGCCGTTGGGCCACAGCCACTCGGAGTCAATATATATATATATATATATTTCGATTCCCGAAAGTCCTAATTCCTAAACTAAGAATTGTAGTTTCACCGGAAGTGAACATAGAAACCTCTTCCAATGGGCGGTTTGAATGTGTGGGGGATGTCTTTATTATGTTTGCTTTATTACGACTTTGAAAGAGAAACTAGCTAGGCTGTCCTAGTCAAATATTTTGAATTATCAGGAAAGTAATCTTGTAATCAATCTGTGTTACTGTTTCCAATCAATAAATGACAGTTCTTGCAATTCGATTCTTTTCTCATGAATATTATAAACCATCTCAAAATAAGATGAACAGTTCTTTTAGATTCATATAATGCATCTGCAAATCCGTATATTATTCATTTTTGATATTTTGCAGGCCAACTTTTTCAGTATATGTTGTTCGTCTCGTATTTAACCAACCAGACTTATAAGCTTCACTAATAAAATATTATGAATTAATGAGCAAACTAAAGAAAAAGTTCGAATTCAGCACTCGGCAAATTATAGCTAGTTTGTTTATGTTTTCAAATCCATTTTTACTCATTTTTACTATTTGAAAATGAATTATCAATAATTTATCATCATTTTCACCAATATTCTAATTCATTTTTATTTCAAAATAAATTTTTCAATAACCCACACATCTTCTGCCAATAACTTATATATATTTTCTCTCTTTTTCATATTACTATTTATCTCCACCTACAACTTATTAAACTTTATATAATCATTATTTTCTCAACATACTATCCAAATACAAACATATTTTCAATTCATTTACTTTAGCTAATTTTTTAAATTTTAAAAATGTTGAAAATGAAAACATAACCAAACTAGCTCTTACGACCCGTTTGTTTTCATTCTCAAACCTCATTTTCATATTTTCTACCATTTGAAAATTCAAAAATACATAATTTTTTACACATTTTCATCCAATATATTTTCATTTTTATTTTCAAAATACATTCTCTAATAACATATTTATTTTTTTCCAATAACTTAAACATCTTTTCTATCATTATCATTATTTCTTTCTTTCTCCACCTCTAACATACTAAACCCAACATAATCATTACTTTTTCAACAATTTATCCAAATATAAATTTATTTTTAATCCATTTTCACTAACTATCTTTTCGAAATTTGAAAATAATGGAAATAAAAAATAGAGATAAAAATAAAACCAAATAGGGGCCTTAGTTTTTAAAATCTAACAAACTCCAACTCTTTGGTCGTACAAGTTACAGTATTTATGATTATTAATTTTAGCTGAAACAACTTATGAGCTCTTTAGTGTTGTCCCTAATCACATGGGGAGTTCATTATTGTTATATGATGCAATATCTTATAAATTGCAAATAATTCAAGAATCGATATAAACTTATTCAAAAACACACACTTGATGTGTAAATACAATGAATGGATCCTAGATTCATCCATCACTTAAGGAAAAGCTGAACTCTTTATTTTCTGCTAATTGATTAATGTACAAATGAACAAGTTGACGGTAAATTAATCAGCCTATGGCCTGATATTAGTATTTCTTGTATCTTGAAAAAATGTGGAATTTTTGGGAGAAAGAAGTTATGCCCAGTTTGCAAACAGTGCTAAGAATCTAAGATTAATGGATTAGTCAACAGAATTGAATTTAATGTTCTGATGGGGTTATTTATATTGAGCTGGGAATAATTTTGTGAATAAGATATCAAGATACATATGCTTTACGCCACCAACACTCTATCTTTTTGCCAACAACACTATTCCTTGTGTCTGTTTGTCCCTCTTCAGAAGAAGCAAAGTGTATGGCGGCCTAATTTGAAAATGGGCCTTTGATTATGGCAGCCCATAAGTTCTACAGATTAAACTAGACCACTCGTTTAAGAGGGTGTTTGAGTGAGTTTAAAACTCTTTAAAACATCTAATAAGATGTTTGACAACTTATAAGATATTTAAAAGTGTTTGATAAATTATTTTAAAAAAGAGCTTATAAACTTCTCAAATAAAATGTTATGAGCTTATAAGCTATTTTTAGAAAAGTAAGGAGTTCATAACTTATTTTTAAGATCTTAAGAAATTTTCTTAATTTTAATCATATTAATTATAAAATTGCTATTACTAACATCTTATAAGTTTTAAAATCTTATTTTATCCAAATACTTTGATAGCTTATTTTAAAAAAAAGATCTAACAACTTATAAATTTTAAAAATATATTATAAAATGTAAGAGTTTTATGACCTTTTTAAATAAGCTTAGCCAAATACTCTCTAAATCCAAGAAATCAACAGTACATAGTCTTGAATTTTGCTCATTGGCAAGCCCTCATGGCATATTGTGACTTAAATGAGCCAACATTTCTTCATTTTTCTATAGCATGGACGTTCTTATTTTTTAGTATCAGCCACATCAGTATTTCTTAGAGGAGTTTTCTTTTTTACCCCTTATGCTAGCAAAAATGGCACAAAATGATAAGAAATGGGATTGAATTAGGAATATAAGGACATGTTTTTCTATGTTTTGGTCATTTTCTGGAAAAAAATTTGGGGGAATTAATTTTTGGGAGAAAATTTTGGAGAATACACAATGTGTTTCTTTTTATTTTAGAAAAATATGAAAAATAACTTGAAAATGAGTTGTGTGTTTCTTTATGTTTTGAGAAGAGACAAATTTGACTATAGTTATCAAATCAATTGCTTTTTTGTTGGATTTGTAAGGTTTATATGTATGTATTTTTATAGTTGGATGATGTGTGTATGTATATATTTGTAATGATTGAAATATGAGTGTAATTAATTTAATTGGTTATTTATTTTTAAATTTATATTTTTTATAAATTTAACATTTAGTAAATGATGTATTATTTGGAATAAAATATATATTAATAAATATTAATTATTCATGAAATCATAATTATATCTTAATTATAAAAAAATAAGCTTATATCATTATATCATAATTGTTAATATCGACTTATAAAAAAAATCATTAATTATAAACTAATTACTAATTATTAATTAAAATATAATTATTTAACTATTTATTACTAACGACTTATCTATAAATAAAACTTAATTATTTATTTAAATAAATATTTTTTAATAATTTATATATATATATATATAAGACTTCATAATGATTCATCAAATTAAAAAAATAAATAATATTATATTATATAAAATTACATCATCTTAAATTATTTATCAAATAAATAAATGTAATATTTAATTATTTATAAAATATAAAACATAATTAATATATAAATAACAAGTTATTTAAATAAATTAATTTAATAAGTTATTGAATTATTTTAACTCATTATTTAATTAATATATTATTTAGTAAATAAGTCACTTAGTAATAATCAAATAATTTTACTTAATTTAATTAATTCTCTCAACAATTACTTTAAGCATATCAATATTAATTTATTAAACTTAATAGATTATTACATAGGTATCACCATATAATAAAAAAAACTTATTATAATTTTAAATAAATGTGAATATTAATATTTAATGAAGAATGTTTTTTGAAGAAGATCAATTTATTTATTTTATCAAATTAAAACATCTTAAGTTATTTATTAAATGAATAAATATAATATTTAATTATTACATTAAATATTAATATAACTAATACTTATTTAATTAATAAGTAAATTTAATTAATTTAATATGTTATTCAATAAATAAATTATTTAATAATAACATAAATAATATTTAATTAAATTTAATTTGTTTTTTCAATAATTAGTTTAATTAAATTTGTAAACATAAGTTTTAGAATTTTTTTAACTAGTAAAATTTTAATATTTTTATATATATGTATGTGTGTGTGTGTGTGTGTGTGTGTGTGTGTGTGTGTGTGTGTATGAATGAGTGAAGTAAGAGAGTAATAAATGAATGAGTAATGTGAAAGGTAGAGTGAGAAAATGAGGAGGTAGGTGTGATTTTTAGGGTATAGGATTTTTTGGGTGAATTGGGAGGGAATTTTTTGGGGAAAAAATTGGAGAATGTGCCTCCATTTTGAAATTTTTTTGGGAGTCGAAATTTTTTTGGAGAAAATATAAAAGAACACAGCCTAATTATTTTATTTAATTAAGCTTTTATATTTATTAGGATTCCTTGATAAGTTCACTTGATGAATTCATGAACTTTGAGGTGTTTCGCTAAACTTATGTGTAAGATTTTATGAGCTCCTATATTTTATAAGCTATTTTTGAAACTCATAAGGCGCTAAATCTTATTTTTAAAATAAGTTCTTGAAGTGTTTGAATAAAGTAAGATTTGGGAGCATATAAGATGTTAGTAATATGACAATTTTATAATTAATGAGTTAAAATTAGAAAAGTTTGTTAAAATTTTAAAATAAGTTAATGATGATACCTAGTTGTCTCACATCGAAAGAAGTCAAGGGCTTCAGATAGTTTATAAACTATTTTTCCTTTCTCACACTTCAAAACGCCTTTTTAGTGTAAAACCCCCCACCATGTGCGTGCTAGGGGGACAATACCTTGAAGCAATTAGGCCTTCGTATATAGGGGCAAATTTGTGCAACATCATCTGGCATCGTCCGTGGGAGTGACGATCATGTGCCTCTTCCCAATCTCAAGTCCCTCGACTAGGGGGCTATGATGATACATAGTGTCCCACATCAAAAAGAGCCAAGGGTTTGGGATAGTTTATAAACTATTTCCCTTCTCCACACTTTGAGGTGTCTTTTCAGGGACAACCCCATGCAATTCATATTTGGGGACAGATCTGTGCAACATCAATGAAGAACTCTTTACTTTTTTGAAAAGAACTTATAAGATCCTAATAATTTATTTTGGGAGCTTGTATGCTCTTTCTTTAAAAAAATTACCAAATACTTTAAGCTCTTTTATGACATTTTATAAATTCCTTAAACACCTTATAAGATGTATATGTTTAATGAGCTTATAAATTTACCCAAACAACCTCTTTATCTTAATATTTTCTCTAGTTGCTCAATTATTTTATTTTCTTTTGTTGGTTCTTTTAGTTACTTGTGCTACGTCTATTTTTCATTTCTTTATTTGATTTATTTTAATAAAAATTAGGAAAAACAATACAAATATATTGCATTGTTATACTTGTAACAACTATTCTACCCACAAACACTTTATATATATTGATACGGCAAAATAAGATCCTAAGAGGAAAAAAGTAAAAAGCAAATAAGAGGTTCAATTGAATAAACATATAAATAAGAAAAAGGACCAATAAGCCCAAGGAATTAAGCCCACCAAAATAGGCACCCAAACCTAATTGGGTCAAAGCCTACTAAGGACTTGATCAATATAAACACCAACCCCCAAAGCGAAAAAGCATTTAAGTTATCATTTGCAAGCTTGAACTCTAACTTTATGCAAGCATGTTCCAAGCAGTATCATCTTGATGCCATCTATGAGAACTCCCTTTTGAAGTAAGATTGCTGGGGATGCAGTGAAATTCAAGAGCACAAGACTCTGATGCCTCAGTAGTACCTTGAGGTAAGAATGTGGAAAGCAATTGACCAAATGAGCAGTCTAGTTCGGTAGTTAAGCATGTGCCCATGCACACCTACCATCGGAGGTAACATCAAGCAGTAGGCTCCATTCCTTAAAGGACTAGTACTGTAGATAACTCAAGAAGTACTACTAGTACTGGTGGAGGATGTCTCTGTGTGAGCTACGGTTAAAGTAGTCACCTAGTATGCTCATGGGCATCTCTCCCAAGAGCAACCTTAGTTGTCTAGCGGGAGCAGGGCCAGCATCATCATCCCCAAAGTGGATAAAACACAAAGGGAATGAGGAATGCGATATTGCCCCTCTACCATCTCAACAGTTAATGTGTAGTCTTTCCTTCGAGCTAGTCAATTGCAACGATTGCTCACTGTAACTGGAGTTTTAGCTCTATCGTCCTTTAATGTTCGGAGACATAGGAAGCTAATACCCTCATTTGGTAGTTCCTCTCCCCAAACATAACCTTCTTGCATAGCCATATTGGTGGAGTCACTCTTCCCTAGCACAAAGGCTGCTAATCTTCCAAAGTTTAATGCATAAGATACCTTTAGGAACACTTAGACAACTTTTTGGCATGAATGGAGCTCTACAACTTAAGCGGAGCCACTTATGGTAAGGTGTTTCACACAACGCTTACCAAATATGCTCTAACCTAATAAAATATCACTGCATCTATCACCGACTGGGAGCGGCTGGCCTAGCACTTTCTTTATAACTTTCCATCAATTGCAAGTATCCGAGGATGTGGCCTACTTGTTCACTATCAAGTAGAGGGATGGAGAAACCTTAAATGACTACATCAACTGATTCGTCCAAGTAGGTCATGAAATTTCACATATTAGTTAGGAATTCTTAACCAATATTATCCAACAAAATATGAAGCATCGAAAATTTTAGGAATCCATAGCAGGGAAGCCACCTGCCATACTAGAAGAACTTCTTATTCGAGTAGCGAATTACATCCAGATTGAGGAGGCAATGACTCCTTTTGGATGCCAACAAACGTAAGACGAGGGAAGAAAGAGGTAACACTAACAAGAAGTTAGAGGATCATTGGCACAATCCACTCATATTGTTCTCCAGATACAATCGCACAATCTACTCATATTGTTCTCCAGATATAATCCCCTGACTGCCTCAAGGATGTTGTTGTTGAGCAGCAATGCATAATCCAACATTCTCTAGAGATTGCAAACAACCCCAAGAGACAAAAAGTTTAAAAAATAGTGTAACTTCTATTGCGATGATGACCTACTACTATGAATTACCGCAACTTCAAGGATGAGATCTAAAAGCTAATTTAGCGTGGATATTTGAATGAATATATGGCCCAGAGGCTAAACAACCCTAATGAGCGATTTGAACCAGAAAATAATAGAGACGACCGACGCTCATGTGGCGAACAGTCGGATTCAAAGGAAATGTAAAGCTAATATAAGACTAACAACTTGCCCACTACTGGTGTCATCTTATGGAGGGTACAAACTAGTGCTTAGTCCAATAGAGTGTATTTGAGTCTAGGTTACTCTCTCAACTAGGTATTGAAACTTTGCACATACATATAGGATATTGCACTTACATAGTTTTTTGTGCATGAGTTGAAGCATAAGTTGTGTGCTTTTTGGATACTTCATCATTGTTCTACTGCACCAATTAGTTTACATCTTTGTTATGTCATGGTGAGCCCTTAGCTTTGGTGGTTTTTTTTTTTTTTTTTTGTGTGTGTGTGTTTTGCTTGAGGACTAGCAAATATCTAAGTTCGGGGTGTGATAAATTTCCAAAAGAGAGTTACTTTTTCTATATTTTACATGATTTTTGCTAGTTTTGGAGGATTTATATTACGAAAACACTTATCTTACACATTTTAGTGTTACGAGTTAATTTATGCTTTTCTTGTATTTATGTAGTATTTTTCATATGCTTAGTGTATTTTATTGTTAAGTCTTTTTATGCATTGTTTTTGGTCTAGTGTAGGCTAAGACAAGCTAAAGAAGGGAACATGAATGCATAAACAAAGGAGGAAAATAATTAAGATGTGCTAGAAAATTCAGTGTTTTGCACTACTAGATCCATGGCCATATGGTTAGAATCTCAACCTTTGATATACTATGGAGAAAAACTTTCAGTCAGCTAGGCTTCTCAACTCTGGGGGTAGGTTAGGTAGACACAATTTTTATTAAGAGTAAAGTTGTAATTTACCCCTAATTTTTATTCGAAGGGGGCCTAGGCTCGCTAGATTCATTAGGAATTGGACACTTTTACAATACAAACATTCTTCTCTTTAGTTGATAGTGTTTTCTCTATAGGTTATGCAAAATTTTCTCTCTTTTCACCTAGTATAGATGCAAATCCACAAAATCAATATCAAAGATTAACATAAGTTCTTAGGTTTTGCAGTGGTCTTGCTTGAATTTCACCATGGATTCGCTGGAGTTTGAGAGAGTATGGAGATTCATGGAAGATTAGATGTTTTGTATCCTTATTCTCTTGATTTGTTATTTAATTTGTATGGGCTTAAGATTGATTCAAGGATTATGTAACTAAGCTAAGTTTATTGGGCAAGTTTATATATTTATGAACATGTTGATGAATTTGTGATTTATATTATGAATTTTATATTTTATGTTGTTGGGTTTTATGATTCACTTGTGCTTAATATCATACTAATTTTGATCACCTTAGAATTTGATTCGTGTTTATTGATTTGAGCTCGGGAATGGATAACCAGTAACCAATACTAATGTGAATCTCCACGAGAACAATAGTTAATTTGAGAGGTTAGATGGCATACCAGGATAAAAGTAATGGGTTCCAGAATTACACACCTATTAGGAACATTGTTACTCCAGCCCTAGAGGGGATAGTAATTAACAATGATAGTATTAGCTTTTAACTCACCAATGATGAGCATGTCTTAAGTAATTAGGTCACTTGAGTAATTTCATGGGAGCAATCTAGAATATACCTTCATTTCACTAGTTGAGTATTGATACAAAGTAAATTTCAACTACTTCTAGCTGGATCATGAGCTGGAACTCTTCCTTGTTGTGCAAACCTTGACTTTCCTTCAAAGTTAAAGTTGTGTTGGACTACTATTTGCTTCGAGGTATGCTACTAATGTTACTTTTCTTAAAGCTTATTTCCGTCTCACCACTTCATATGCACCAAGGATTGTGAGTATTCTCGAGAATATAATGGAACTTGTTTGTCATCGTGAAACATTTCAAGACCAAATTCTTGTGATACTCACTTGAAGTATAGAACTATTTCAGTTCTACAATGTTCTTTGCAGTAAAACAAGGTATAAATATACTCAAAAAAATCATAGAGGTTGTATTAATTCACCATATCAATATTCGATTATTTTTTTTCAAGCCACAAGTTCTTTTTATAGAGATTATCGGTGCCCTTTCACAAGAGACATAACTTATAACAATGGGTATAGCATTTGGATATAAATAAATGAATGCTATAACTAATCAAAGCTCGAGTCATGGCTCAATTATTAATTTTCCCAAAGATTAGTCTACGAACTTATCCAAATTTGTGGCCCCCATACACTGTCCACCTCTTTATAGCTCCATAGCTTTGTGCCCCCGAACAAGTTTTGCTGAACTAAGGCACAAGACAGTCAATGTTGGCACCTTTTCTCTATATTTTTCATCAGTGTCCGTCAAAGTCACTTAATACAACTTTCATTTTGAGAATATTCCAACATTGTGTAGGTTTCATTTCATATTTTAGGTTATTTTTTATTTTGATTATCCCTTTTATTCGTCTAAAGAGTGCAAATAAGGAGAAAATAGTATATAACATCATACTCTATTGATACGACAACCCGCACTCAAATTATTCTCCTGTGCTAGAGCTCAACTCATGCACTTGTGAATCTATAAGGTTTTAATTACTTTAGACAACACATATATCAAAAGGCCATGGTTAACTTTCTCACTCATTGTGGAACCTAGGCCTGTCAATGGGTAGGGTTTTATCCTACCCAGGCCCATACCCAATCAAAACCCAAAATTGAGGCCCCATAGTATACCCTATCCAATTTTACCCAATACCTATAGGGTCTGTGTACTGGGCGTCATTTCCAACCCACTTCTTGCGAGTAGGGTATGGGCCCAACCCATTTGTTTTTTTAATTTTATTTTACTAATTTCAATTCATATCTAAAATAACAATAAAGAAATCAAAATTTTACAAACCATTTTTTCGTTAACTAATTTCAATTCTTATGAAATAACAATTAAAAAAAAAATTACAAATCAATAATTTTAAGTTAAATAAATGGACAAAACAATTATTAAGTCAAATAAGTCTATGCAATCTTTTTTATTTATTTCTTCACTGAAAACCCTCAAAGTTCTTAAGTTTAGTCATGTCAATAGGTAGGATATTGTCTTTCCCAAACTCATATCCTAATATATCCAAATAATTAGATCATATATTTGTCCTATCCTATTCAACCCATAGACCCAATTAGATCCATACCCTAAAATACCCAAATAATAGACCATAAACTAGACCCTATCCTATCAAACCCAAGACCCATTGGGTCTATGGTTGAGTCTAGTTTATTAAACCCAATTTTTGGATTGTGTTTTGATTTGACTGGTTTTTTTCATCTTTTTCAAATTTTTTTAGTGTCAATTAAAATGCTAAAACTACATAATATTTGAATGCTAGAATAATTTATTAATATTGGCTAATTTTTTTGGCATATTTTAAAAAATTTAACTTAATTTTTTTTAAATTAAAAAAGTGTAAACATTCAATTTTAATCATTTAATTTAATTTAGTTAATTTATATATTTAATTTTTGGTATATTGAACAAATAAGAACTACAAGAGTATGTATCACTTTTTTATCTCTTCCTGATATTATGTTTTTTTGTCTCTATTTTTCCTCTAAGATATTATTTTTTCTTTCTTTAACTTTATTCTTTTCATTTTTTTTGAAATATTATTATTCACGTAATATATTCAATCAAATATATGTAAATAGTAGAAAAATTTTAATTTTGTGTTACTGAAAATTTGAATATGTAGCACCAAAGTATAATTTTTTTTCTTTCTCCACTGGCCAAAGCTATTGAAAATAAATAAATTCAAAATAATTTTAGTTTTTTTATTTTATATATATTAAAAATTTAAATATACACTTCAAGTATCCATTAATATTATTATAAATTTAATTTTGATATAAGTAATTTGAGTTAACTAGTTAAATTTGAGTATTTGGATAATGAGTAATTTTGAGGTAGGCCTGTCAATGGTTAGGATTTTAATTTGAATTCGATTTGAATTTAATTCAAAATTTAGAATTTTTATCTGATTAAAATATCCGATTGATCAGATATGATTATAAATATTTGTAATCCGAAATCAATTATTTTTAATATACTTTTGGATTTAGGTTTGGCGAAATTGTTAACTAAATAAAGTTTTATAAGTAAAAAAGATGAAAGATGGGAATGAGGGAATTGGAACATAAATATTTGATATTGAATATTGAATATTGGGTATTTGGGTATTTTATGGGTATAAACTCTACCCGTACCTATTTCATTTTTCTTAATGGGTTTGGGTAAGGTTCGAATCTCATGTCTATTTAGTGGGTATGTGTATGAGTATTGTACTATTATTATGGGCTTGAGTAGAGTAAAATCCTACCCATTGACAGGCCTAGTGGAACCTTTTCTTAAGGACAAAATCCTCACCATATGTTCTTGTAGGATAATACTTTGTGGAGTTGGGCCTTCCATGTGATAAATTTAGGCATTATGGGAGAGCTTTGTTTACGGGAACGTCCACCATATGTCTTTTTCAAAGCCCTTAGACTGGGGTAATTGTGAAGATTTCAATTTTATTTCACATGGGAGTAGTTGAAAATTTTAAGTTAGTTTATAGGCTATTCCTCCTTTTTCACCCATTAAGTATTGGTCACAAGAATACTACCCTCCACCACAAATGACATTGGGATAATATTTTGAGGAGTTAGGTCTTGCATATCTGGTCATGGACTTGGGACTATTTTTGTAGGAATGATGACCATGCGCTCATTTCCTGATGTTCTTCATTGGGAGGTTTATGATTGACAAGACTTGGTATCATTAATTTGGCTCAAATTTTAGGGAAAAAAAATTATTTTAGAAAATAGAATCTTATTTTAAAATCCTTTTGCTTTTTAAAAAATAAACGAAAATAGATAAGTATTATTTTTAGTTTAGGTAAATTTTTTGGGAAAGAGAATCATTTTAGAAATAAAATTTAGGGGTGTAAATGGATATTAAACTGATCGAATACACTATTTTCATATTTGTATTCGATAAACTTTTCGAATATTCTGATACGGATACGGAATCGATAAACATTTAAGCATGATATTCGAATTTGCATTCGTTGGATATTGATAGAATTATGATATATTCGTATTTGTTTATAATTATTCATATGCATCCAATTTGATTAAACTTACCTGCATTCAAATTATTTTTTTGATATTCATATTTGAGGATAATTATTCAAATATCCATTTATGAATATCCAAATATGCGAATTTGTTAACCTATAACAAATATATATTTTTAATTAATAGAAGGAACTATACAATTTCATTAAAAAGAAATCAATCAAACAAATAACATAATTTCTAATTAATAATTGACTTTATAATTAATTATTAGTACTAATCAATATTAATAATGATATTTAAATATATTAGTTATAAATTCAACCAACAATAATTATATTAATTAACTTCATTCTTCAAGTTTTCCTCTATATTACAATAATTTTTTAAATTTATTCTTTTTTCTTCCCAATTCTTCAATTATAATTTATACATATACATATATGAATTATGAGATTTTTATTGAAAAATGTAAATAAATTATTTAACAAATATATATTTGGAGCGTATATTAAACAGATGGACTACGTATTTTTCATATTCGTATCCATTTATAATTGAATATTTATTAATCGAATACGGATAATATCCACTTTAAATAGATGTGAATAAATTTTATATAAACGGATACGAAATGCGAATAGTAGACGAATTTTCGAATATCCATTTACAACCCTAATAAAATCTTATCATAAAATACTCTTTTAACAAATAAATGAGAAAAGATAAGTACTATTTTTAGTTCGTTGGATCAATTAAAGGTAATTCTCCTTTATATATTGAATTCTTAAAATCTATTAATTCAACCATGGTGAAACTGATAATTCGACGACCAAATTTCCAATTCTTCAGAATTAGGATCTTTTATATTTCAATCCTCACTATTCTACGAGTTTCATATTTTTATTCAGGTAAGTTGTATTCTTTGTACGCGTAGGTACTCACACAAATCAATGTTCCAGAAAGGAAAGAATCCTTGATACTTCACACTTTACCCATACAAATCAATCACATGCAATAATCCCGACTCTTGTGTTGTGCAACTATATATGGCAATATCTTTTGTGGAGGCAATAGGCATCGATCCCACTCATAATTATAATTACGTAATAAATAATTTTATTGAAAAATCCCATCCCATCAATTCATAACATCTTGATGTCCTATTGTATGGTTTTTACTTTACAGGCTGGCTGGCTATATAATTTTGAAATTTGAAGCACACGTATAATGGCATAAAGACAACATGTATAATAGAATAGCCTAGAGAGGAGGAGGCCCTCTGTTTCTTCCAATTCCAAAGGACAAATTTTGTCTTTTCCGCTGCCTTCAACCCCGGTGGCCGCTGTGATTCAAACAACATAAATCTGGGAACCTTTTGTGGTACTGTGTTAACTTATTTATTGGTCACCAATGTTTTCAAAATTGAACCAGATAATGAACCGATGAAGCTACTGGTTACTGGTCCAATCGGTTCGACCATCGGTGGAATCGATATGACGCCATAATGACGTAATAATTATATTTAATTTTATAAATATATATAATATTTTAATATTATCAAAAAATAAAACTTTCAATTGATATAGAAAGATTATTATTTAAAAAAAATTTCAACTTATTTTTTAGTACGATTTTTAGAAAATAATACTACTTCACAATTAATCAACTATAAATAAATAAAAGATAATATTTCACATTAATTTAAATAATCATTTGTGCCATACTTCAACTTCAAGTAAAAATAAATTCTTCTATACTAAATATTCAACATAATTTAAGAGATATTAAATAAAATAAAACAACAAATTAAACATAAACATTCACATATAATTACCACTTCATTAAATTTCAAGAAAATAAATTCATGTTTTTTTAAAAAATTACATGTCCAAAATCTTTAATCATCATCTTCAACTCATATCTTTTCTTTTTAACTTTTTAAAATTTTCAAAAAAAAAGAAAAAGAGTGAACCGGTTGAAGCGGTCCGATTTTGACCGGTTCTCACCAATTTTGACCACCACCGGTTTTGAGGATTCAACCGGACCGGACTAGGCTCCGGTCACCAATCGCACCGGCCGGTCCGGTTTTCAAAACATGGTTGGTCACACATTCCATACCAATTAATGGACCGTCTAATTTGGCAAAGACTAAAATAATTATTTCCTTAAGTATGGGGGCAATAATTTCTTTCTTTCTTTTATTTATTTATTTATATATGAATGCATGTTTAAGATTTATTAGGAGTAAAATTCTACAATTCACACTTATATGTGTGAATATAATATCTGATCACTCAATAAATATAAAGAGAATTAATGTCTTTTGAACTTCTAACCATTTTGAATAGAAGAATTTATAAATCAATAACATCTATAATTGTAATTTAAACATCAATAATTGTAATTTAAGCCTATCCCAAAAGTTTCATTAACCATACCATTCCTTAATTAGATTATTTTGAGTAATCTAAGAGAACTACCATACTGTCACTAATTGTGTGGCTAATTAAAATAACTTCAATTTTAATGAGCTTTGAACTCATGATCCAAAAGGCCGAGAGATTCACATTCAATACTTTACATTAAAGTCAAATTGCATCTTTCGTCCATAAAATATAGAGATGTTAAAATTCCATCAACGCTTTACAAAATTCGAAACCATCCCTAAATTAAAAATACTTTTAGATTTCATCTCAAAATCTTAATTCATTTTTATTTTTATTTTTAACAAAAAAGATATGTAGTATTCACATGACCATTAGCTTCAACTGAATGAAGGGGCAAAATTATATTTGTCGTCCCATTTAATAGGAAAGTTCGAACATATAATCTCGCATTTTACAACTTCAATAAATTTAGTACCAAAAGTTTAAAAATCATGTAATTTTAATTTTCTTTTTCAACTTAAAGTTCCTGATTTCCTTTTCTTCCATTTTTTTCTTTTTCTGTTTCTTTTTTTCCCCATTCTTCTCAAATTTGTTTATTTCTTTTCACACTTTTTACTTTATTTCTTTTCTTTGTTGCCCGTTATGCATGTTTATATTTACATGTATAATTAAAAGTTAACGTAAAAATATCTGTACAAAAAAAAAAAAAAATCTAATAATATATACTTCATAGATGTAGGAGTAAAATATGAAAGCAAATGAATCACTTAAAAATAAAAATACTGTATATCTTTACAAATTTTAATATACGACTAAGATATTGTCCTAAAATATATTATAGAAATTGAAAAACAACAAATGAAGTTGTAGGTGTACAGTTAAAATATGAATCTAATATAATGAATTTCTCAGAAGAAAAAGTATTGCTTACTTTTACATATTTTAATGTGTAGTGCTTGGAACCACTTAAATTTATATGAGCCATTACATGCTTCAATTTATATTATCACGTAAAAAATAAACTGTAACTATTTAATAGTTATTAATATTTCATAAATGAATAAAATTTACATTTTTAATTGTATATACATAAATGAACAAAAACCAGAACATGATGAAAACTTAATATGATTTGACGATGTGCCTATCTCCATGAACAAAGAGATGAGTTTATTGAATTTTAAACAAAGTATCAACTACAAATTCAAATTTTACAAATTTCGCGGCAACGCTCAACTCCCTGTGCTTCTATCTCCAAAAGATAAAATTCAAATAAAATTAGTCTAGAACTATTTTGAATAGCATTTAAAAGTGAGATTGGTAAAGAATAGGATTAAATACATGTGGAAAATTCAAAATAGCCCATGGGTCTTGTGCCGTGCTCCGATGGGTAGATCCAGCGCCTGACCGCGCAGGCTCTAGAAAGCTGTCCACATGGACAATACTCGCCAGGCTAGGGCGTAGGTATTGTAGAAATGCAATTCCATGCGCTCTAACGCACGCCATGAGCTTCTCGCGTGCCTAGGCATGCTTGCTGGATGGTGTCAACATTTTGTTGTTTTTTACCTTTTTTTTTAGCAGTTTTGTATTATTTTTTCGTTATTTCTGTCATTTTTTTACTGTTTCTCGCCATTTACAATTTGAAATTCGAGATACAATGAACAAAAACTAACGAATTTAGGATTTTGAGACAAAATCTAAAAAACTTTAGTAATTTTACTTTTAAAAAACTTATGAATGAACCACAGAATAATACTTATACATTCTTGTACAAAATTTTAGGAGATAAAAAATGCAATTTTACCTTAGAGCAATGTACTAATACTTAACAAGGAAGTGGGGGTGGGGGTGGGTGGAGTAAAAGTGACATGTCTGGTTGTTGAAGTGTCATTGTACCTCAAAAGTTGTCTTAAATATGAATCCGTTGCAATGAAAAACTTGTCTTGTTTTTCGAAAAGTGAAGATAAAATGAAGATTCTTGTGGATTGCCAAACATTACTTGTATGGTATTAAAGAGCAAAACGTGTTTGAAGGTCTATAAATCTCTTCTTCTTCGGCCCAAACTTCATTTCTTTTTGTTATCCAAGTATATGTATATATATATATATGTGTGTGTGTGTGTGTGTATTTATATATATATATTAATATTTATAGCTCAACTAGTTGAAAAAAACTCAAATCTAATCCACCGAAAGGAAATAAAGTTTCTCTGTTGCAATTACTCACATTTGATAGGTGAAACAGGATACGTGTTTGCACTGCATTCATGGACTCTCTAGTACGAAGATTGGGTGCATGAACACCGGGTAACGTTCATCTTTAGCGATGTCAGTTTCTTATTTCACCGTCCAAATGTGTTCCAAAATTGAACAACTTTAGCTTCCAGCAGCCTCCTCTGTGGTCCTATCTGAATTTGAATGGTCCATCTTATAGAAATCGACAGAAGAGGAGAGCCTTTTAGATGCCTTGCCTTCCTAAAAGCAATGTTTGAGAAACGAAATCTGTAATTGAAATGGGGCCTTATTGATTACAAATATATGTATATATATAAGGGAAAAAATAAAAATTATTTAGTATTTATTAAACTTTCTACCTACAAATTCTACTTCACAATAATATTTATACATGAATTTAAAATATCAAATCATGAAGTAAGTCTTTCCAAAAAATATCCTTATATAATCTATTATAACTTACAAGACAACAAATGCCAACTCAAATAACATAAAAATTTTAAAACATGAATTAAGGCCAATATTACAATTGGCAACAAAGTCACGATACACAAATCTTCAATTATCTTGAAGCTTAGTTCTTGAATTTGGGTTTGAAATTTGATGTTTGGGAAGAATTTGAATGAGAAAATGAAAAAAGAAAAAAAGTAAAGAAGTTTGAACTCTAAAGAAAAAAATAAAGAAATTTGACATCTTTAATTTTATTTAAAAAAATTATTAACCAGTTTAAAATAAAAATTGGTTTACCGATTCAGACGATTTTTTACCACTTTGTATCGATTTGAACTATTTTTTAATCAATTAATTTTAATTATCAAATCAGATCAAAATCTTTGCTGGCTCCCGATTAATCAGTTGATCCGATTGATTTGATTCGATTTCTTAAACACCGCCTAAAGGAACATATGGAAGTGGACTCTCTCTAAAAATAGGGTGTCACTGCACATTATCATGTCAGGCTACTGATTTGGCAATTGGCATGTTGATATATAATTAATGTGATGGAAGTCGACATAATTTGTTCATTTGATCTCTTGGAAGAAATGAGGATAAGATAAGAACACATTTTGATTTTGACCCTAATGGACAACACACATATGGCCCCATAAATCCAAGTAGAAGAATTCAGCATTAATTACATTGGTAGAATATCCTGATGTGTGGATTAAAACAAGTCATAATAACCGTGTAGGTTCAACTTTATTGGTTGGCATGCACTTGGCAGTACAAAGATTCATTATCTGCCACATATAAACTTAAGTGAATATGCATTGACATGAAAATATAAAACATCAAATCTTTTTCATCTTTTCATTCAGTCACTGTACATTTCCCAAAAGCGAGTGGGACTGCTGAAATGTTAGTTCTATTATAATAATGCGAGAGCAGTACTGGTGTTTATTGATATTCTTATAGTATTAATAGATATGATTATTTTTTTAAATAAAAGATAGATGTGTGATGTCGTACAAATTAAAATTCTGCTGTATAAACTCACTACTTCTCAAATAGCATAAAATTTGAACACTCGTGACAAATTTATAGCCAATTTTAAGTGCAACAAAATAATCCTACATATTTATCATGAGAAATGATACGAAATAAAATATATGTGAATATAAGTATACCAGTTCCTGTCTCTAACTCGATTTTTATGGTCACTTTTGTACCAAGGTTTATTTGAAAAAAGGAAAAGAAAAACTTTTTTTTGACTGTGCATATGTGATGATAAAGACAAAAGGTTATCGCCCGTCTTGTTTCATTTTCAGAATGTCTTTTCACATTTTCTACTATTCCAAAAATGAAGGAGAAAATGCAGCGTACCCCTGTAAAATTTGCAATTGTCATAAAATCCCCTGTGTTAAAAATTACCACCATACCCCTAGATGGGGGTCACGCGTTGTGGTTGCATATAGGATAGCAATTTTGGCTGTGAATTGTCTAGAATGCCTTCAAGGGGTTTAGTTGGCTATTTTGTAATGTAATTTTTAAAAGACTTCCATTTTAACTTTATATTTTAATATTTATTAAAAAATTCTGTAACTTCTCTGTTTTTTGTGTTTCCTTTGTTCTTTCTCTCTTCTTGTTGGTGTTGTCTATCTGTAATTTCATGAAAAGAAAAATGGCCACAAACTCATCTCATAGCAAGAGCCAAGGATTAAAGCAAGCGTTGGATTTGAGATTTGCCTCTCTGCCAATTTGTGAGTGTAACCTGAAATGTAACATAAAGGTAGTTGAATCTGAGCAGAAGTCCACAAAAGAGAGACTCTACTATAGATATTCCAACCAAGTTTGCGATTTTTTTCGTTGGTGTAATCTAGTGAGTGCTACATGGTTTCCTATGGGCATTCCAGTTTCTCCTCCAAAGAAGGCATACCACCACGAAGAAGAAGGGCGATCAAAGGATAACACAAAAAATAAGGTCATTTCTCCAGTTGTTGCAAGTACTTTAGTAGCAGGAAGTGTTGAAAAAAACTGGACTTACATACACGTTTCATGAATTCTATTGGTAGCCTTCATTGTTGTCATTGTGCCGCTGTTGAAAAATAAGTGGTGGAAAAGATGCTAAATACCCCATTGTGTAACTAATGTTGCCATTTGTTTGACTTGGACTAGACTAGGTACTTTGTGGTCCTAGTTTGTAATATTCAATTTAATTTTGATTTTGTTTAATAATATTTCCTTCAGTGTTATGTATATATTTTGTTTCATTGTTGTTTCCCATGAATTAGCTATTTTTCATGTATAAGTGATCTGTATTTCCCGAAAAATGTTGGTTGATAGAAAATTAAAAACCCCTAATAAATAAAAACACTCCATGAAACAAATGTACCACAGAACCCCCTTAAAATAAACAAACAGGCTACGAAACCCCCTTAACGTAAACAAATGTGCTACTGAACCCCCTTAAGACCTAACAAATGTGCCATTGAAGCCCCTTAACATACTAAAGAAATGGCCACCTTAACTGAAAAAGGGCATGAAACAAGTCTTGTGTTAATTTGATTCATTGTTTTTCATGTATTCATATCAAAAGTAACTGCAATTGCAAATAAAAAATAAAAAAAAAAATCTTTCCATCCATGGATGACAAAAAAATGTGCCACGGAAAATATGTTCCATGCCTGAACTCCCTTAGAATAAACAAATGTGCCACGAAACCGCCTTAACACAAACAAATGAGTTGTGGAGGCCCCATTAAAATTTAAAATGGGCCATGAAACCATTCTTGTGTGTAAGCATAAGTGGATTTGTTAGAACAAAAAAGGAAAAGGGATATATATTGGACTTAATATAACCATTCCTTCATTTGATAATATGGTGTATTTACATACATAAATAAAAGGCATCAATGGATGCTTCCCTATATAAACCCATCAACCATCAACTTAGGTCCAACATCCACCAAAAGAGCAAAAGCAATTCACCATTCTTACTTTGCACACCAGTAAGAATAATTGTGCAATAAGCAACCAAATATGAGCTAAATGCAACTGTGCCAATAACAGCAACAAGAGCAAGGATAGAGCCAAAAAAAATGTTGCCGATATAGTAAATTCACCAAATCAAAAAACCAAAAATATATGTAGACTCAATCTTCAGACTTCATCTTTTTTACACTTTTTCCTTCTTCTTGAGGTGATGCTTGCTAACACATCTGAAAGTACTGGCCCTCTCAATCTTTTCTTCCTCGTTGGCTTATTATTTGTGTTCTGCTCTGGAGTAGGAGCAGATGGACTTGCTCTTGTAGCACTACCTTCCAGATCTAGAGCAGGTTCAGCCACAGGTTCTGTTGCATTTGGAGCTTGAGCTGCCGTGGACTTCTTCCTTTCTTTGTATCCAAGTAAGGCTTCTTTCCTTCTTCCCTTATACATCCTTCCCTAAAATAACGAGATTGAAAAAAGAATAGCTTCTCCATATATGAGTTAAAAAAGATGAAGATTAAAATTATTTTTATCATCAACTGACCTTCTTTAGATTTGCATTTGAAGGCCCCTATTCCTGGGACTGTCTGCTAGCATTTTCAGTTATTGTGGCAGCTTATAAGTATATAAATAAATGAATTACACCATCTTCTATGTATTAAATTTAAATTAAGTAGAAGTTTGGAGTATGAATGAATACCTGAGTGGGATTAGGATTATGCTGCCTAACTTCAGGTTGTTCTATAGTTGTACTGCCCTTAGCATGTTGACGCTCATTACCTTCATTACCCTGACATGAAACAAATAAGATGTTGTTAACAAAATAAATAACATTCATTACATCTTTCAAAAATGGCAAGGTAAGATTTACTTCATTTGACCTTGTACAACTTGGATTTGGGATGTGTTGGATTTTTACAAGTTACTCTGTTATGTCCTTTTGGAGGTAATTTTGACAAGTATGTGTGAGACATTTTCTTGTGGATCTTGATACCTGTACCTCACTAGGTCCCCTTCTCCTAAGCTTCTTTTGCCTTCCTTTCTTGACTCTTAATTTAGGCGCCTTTAGAGAAAGGTCAATGGCATCACTCTTGATGTATCCATTCTTTCCAGGTACAATATGTATCATTTTACTGTAAGCAGCCAAATAGGTCTCTTTCTTGTAGCATATATTGACAAAATCCTCTAAATTTCTCTTTCCTTCAACAATGGCTGCACATGCATGTGGACAAGGGTACCCATTCAACTGAAACACCCTATAGTTGCACTCTTTAACCATCAAATCCACCTTATACTTGTCCAACATGTGGTCAACTTCATACTCTTCCCCCCACACCACATTGCAAAGTACTTTCTTACCACAACTTGACATTTGTTAATCTTTTTCAGAATATTGGGATAGAAGTTGCCTGGAAATTTCTCCATGCTTTGTTTTTTCATTTGCACCCTAATAATAAGTTTGCATCTTATCTATTCCAACATGCTAATGCTTGACTTATCTCTGGAAGGTAGGATATAACGTTTGAAGGACTCACTTAGATTGTTCACAATAATGTCAGACAAGTACTTTCTGGAGAAATGGCTCCTGCTCCAGTGCTCTGCATGCACTTTTCTCAACCATTCTGCAACAGTCTCATATTCTAGGGACTTCTTTAGGTCAGCTGCCTCAATCTTTTTCATCCACATTTCAAACTCATTCTTATTCCCTGTGCTGGCTGCACTCCAGAAAAGCTATCTCAGTTTGTCATCTGCATGCTTTATGTTGAAGTTGTCATACATGTGCCTCAAACAGTGCTTATGTTCACAATCAGGCAGTAGATTTTTTATAGCTTTCACTAAACACTTCTGCCTGTTAGAAATAAACACCCATTTATTCTCACCAAAGCCCCCTATGTCTTCCAACAGCTCTGTTAAAAACCATGTCCAGTTCTCTCTGTTTTCCACTTGGACAACAGCCCAGGCAATGGGGAACATGTTGTCATTCCCATCCCTCCCTACAGCTACCAACAACTAGCCTCCATGATGTGATTTCAAATAACATCCATCAAGGCCTATAATTGGTTTACACCCCAACAAAAAACTATCCCTCAGTGCAGCTAGACCATAATAAAGCCTTTCAAATATTGATATGTCAATCTCTTGGCTCCTCCTTATAATCACTTTGCTTTCTTCATTAAATACAATCACAGTTTGAGCGTAGTCCCTCAAATGCTCATATTGAACACTGTCTCTACCCCTAACCAAGTTCAGTACCTTTCTCCTAATCCTCTTTGCTTTCCAATACCCCATCTCAACATTGCATTTGCTTTTTATAAGGTTCACCATTCCTTGGATGCTTATACTAGGATGATCTCTCACTGTCCTCTTCATTCTCTTTGCAAGGTATTTGAAAGTTGCAAGTTTATTCTCATAGACCTTTGCACACGTGTGTTCTCTCTTTATGTTCTTGATTTGGAAAGTCATTGAACCTTGAATTGGAGATGCATGGATTCTCCAATTGCATCTTTCATTTGCACAATCTGCTGCGATCCTTGCATTGTCATTCTTCTTGTATTTAAACTCGATACCATTCCTAACACACCAGCCTTAAGTGTCTCTCTGAATACCTATGCACTTGCAAACTTCATTCCAAAGACTGGTTGAAAGTTCTTCATGTTCATACCTTCTCTAAAGGTAGCATGCCTAGGCCTTTCACCCTCTGAACCATGAAGACTGTGAAGGTCAGAATCATCTCCCGGATCACTATATCAATCGCCATCAGGATCAACACTCTTTGCACTATCCTCTTCGGTCTGTCTAGTTGCACTACCCTTTCTTTTGCTACTCCTTTCTTAAGCGTCCTCTTAATTTTCTGTACTATCTCTAACTTGCTGTCTTGCCTTTCCTTTTTAGCAAAAATGTCATCATCAGATGAGTCTTCAACGTCTTGAAACATCTTAGTAGGTGCACCTGAATCTACAATGTCACAAGTCTCATCACTCTTAGAATCTGAATCAACATAATCTAAATCCCTAGAATCATCCTCTGTGCTTATTGATTGTTGCTGAATATGTTGATCATTTCCTACAACTTCAGCAGGTCTAACAAATTCCTCACATCTAACATTATGTGATGCTTCATGTATCGGTGAAAGGGTGTTTCCTCCTGCTGACAAGTAAAATGAATCCTCATTAACCCTCACATTGATTTCCCTTTCGTTCTATCTACTTTTGTGCTTCCTCTATTTCCTCTACCCTTACTTCAATAGGCCCTTTTTTTGCAATATTTTCCTCAGCCTGAAATAAGCTAGCCAAATTGACATTTCTTTGCATGTCATCTACATCACTGCACCTTTCTTTTCCTTTGCTCCTTCTTTCGAGCAGACTTCCCTTGGGGTTGTTTACTCTTCTTTGTTTAGATATCATTGTTGCTAAAAATACAACTTTTAGAGCCCTCTTTCTTCCCATCTCTCATCTTTCAAATCTCTTCATCTCTTTCATATAATCCTAATATTGGGCAACATTCATTTCACCATGTGTATAAGCTTCATTTTCATCACGTGCCACACATTTGTCACCTGTAGCATCATTAACTAATTGCTCAACCCCTACACCCTCAAGCACTGCTGCCACATGCTCCTCCCTTTACCTAGGGGTGGCAATTTGGGTAGGTCGGGTGTGTTCGGGTTGGGTTGAAGTAGGGGTATAACATTAATTTTCTCAATTTGAACCCAACCCAACCTGATTTGTATTAGGTCAGATTTGGGTCGACCTGATTTTTAAAATAATTATTTTAAATATTTATTTTAGTTTTTAGAAAATTTTTGGTATTTTTATTTTTTAATTTTATCTATTTTTAATTATTAATAAATTAGAATAGGAGTAAGGAGTTCTCATTATAACTTCACAAATGCACTCAAATAATTTTAATTGAACCATATAATATATTGATTTTTAGAACTTTTTTTTTCCTTTCATTTTCTAGTATCTATCTACATCATAAAAATATTGAAATCACAAAGTGTTTTACTTGTAAAATTATCATACTTTTCCAAGTTTTACTCACCTACTCTCTTTAATTTTTGAAGCTTTTTTGTTGATTAAATTATCTCTTTTAACTTTTTAAAATTAATGCCATTGTTTTTTAATTTTATATTGATTCAATTAAGCAATACATAAATCAATAAAAATATATCATCAAGTATATAAGTAAACAAATATTTTAAATTATACACAAATTTTTTTTATAAAAGCTTGCTTAAGTCTTTTGAATTTTTTATAACATCTCAATGGAATTTTTTTTTATATATTTATTTATGCAAATTCTTATGTTGTATAAGGCCTAAGAAAAACTTTTAGGACAATTTAGTAGTTAAAGCAATGTTTTGTTAACTTTTTGCAGTACAATTTTCATGTCTACTTGGATACAAAAATAACCACTAGAAGTAATTTAAATTATAATAATTCATCCTATATGGTTGTGAAAATAAATAAGAAAAATGCCAAAGTAGTAATTTTGATATTGCTAAAATTCAAATTTTCAAGCTTTATTTTGTTACTTTATATTTTTACTCCTAATAAAATTTAAATTTTATTTGTTTAATTTGGATTGGGTCGAGTTGGTTCAGGTGGGTTCGAGTTGTTGTGTGACCCACAATCAAATTTTGGGTTGTTCGCGTAACTTGAAATTCAGCCCAACCCAACCTATTTTCTGCGAGCTCTTATTCGTGTCGACCTTATTGGATCTAGACCTAAAATGGGTCAACCCAAACCCAATTTTTTCATACCGAACTTGTGTCAGGTTATCATATCATGTTGGAAATTGCCACCCCTACCTACACCCTCCTTAACCCTGCCAGCACCCACACCATCAACCTCTGCACCCTCCTCAACCTTGGCATCACTGCCCACATCTCTAGCCCCTGCACCCTCATGTCCTTTACTATCAAGACATGCAGCCTCATTAACAACTGCATCAACTTGTCCAAGAACATCTGCAATAGCAAGATCACCATATGCAGCCACCCCTTTAGAGGATCTACCATCAGTAGCTCGGCCATCAGTAACAGGTGCTACATTATTTGCATTAGCATTTGCAGCCACCCCCTCAGAGGATTTACCCTTAGCAGCTTGCCCATCAGCATTCATACCAGCTACCTCTACTTTATCATGATGACCATTCCTAACATGTGGATCAGCAACATGTTCTTCAACAACTACATTAGATGACTGCCCTTTATATTGAGGCTCCTCCTCACCATGAAATGCTATTTCATTAATCATTTGTTGAACATGTTCATCTTGGCTCTCTGAGTAGTCATTGGCTAGGATATTTCCTTGTGTATCTATCACAAGAAGAGGGTTGCCTATGTTCTCAGCATGTTTGGGACAATCCAGATCTTCACCACTGTACCACATCACAATCTTATTAATACTTTCCTTATTTAGCACCACCCTTAGCCCATTCTCAAGAAAGTATCTAGGGACTTTTGAAATAAAAAACAATTGCTGCCACATTTCCCCTAGACCATGCATACATATCATAAAGTAATTGTAGGGTGAGGGTGTCAATTAATATGTTTCTGAACACCCTACTCCTGCCACCTATGTATTGCAAGTTGGGAGAGCTCACAAAGTTACCCCTACCCATATTTCAATGTTACTATATAGGCAATCCATTTCACCTGCAATGAACTAAATGAAAAAGTCCATTAATCCATAATCCACTCAAATTTAATCCACTAAACCAATATTCAAATTGTAAGCATATAGTATTTATTTATATCTTTAAAAGGCAAAATAACCCCCAGGAAAACATTGTAAATGTTAGACTACCCCTTCATATAAAAAAATGGGCTAAATATACTCATTTCAAGTATGACAATCATATGATAATAATGGGCCTTATCACACGCATTGTTAGAATAAAGTACAATATAAAAAGGGCAAAGTAGCCCCACGTGTTTTCAGAAAATAACTAAATCAACATCAATCACCTTTTCATTGACTGTTTCAAATATTAACATAAATATATCATATATACACACACCTATGCATACATAACAACAAAAACAAATATTCATTAGGAGTTAACATGGAAGTAATCTTTCGATCCAAAAAACAAAATCATTATCCACAAACAGAGTTTACTTCTTCTCCAACATCAATATTCACTTGTGTAGTTCTCCTTCTTTAGAGAAGATGAATAGCACTAGGATAGAAAAATAAACCTCGAAAGAACAAGAGAAACTAAAAAACAAATCAAATAATTTTTTGTTGCTTTGGAGAGTTTCCAAAACTAAAATATGCACCAACTCAAAAAGATATACAAACATGCTTCGCACACAAAATATCAAGTGAAACATACATTTTGTAGAGAAATGACATCTCATAACAGTTCACAAAAACAAAAGAATACTATATGGAAAAGATGAAAGCCAACGTACTTGGAAGGGTTTCTCGCAAAATGATTCTTCTTTTGTCGACTATCTCTTCTACAATGTATGATTTCCTCGCGATACAATGCAAGAGTTTTTTAAATGATGATTCTTCGAGTGGATTCCCCTTGGTGATTCCCTTGCGGTGTGATGGAGTGATTTTCAAATTTTGGAAATTTTATGATTTTTCGGATTGTGTCTTTCTTTTCTCACTATCTCATTTCGTTCCTTATGTTTGAGCACGATGGAGGGAAAAGTGTAACTTTTTTTTCTTTTTTTCCCCAAAAGGGCAATTTTGTCTCTTCATTTTTTTTTCTCGTTGAATAGTGTTAATGGGGCAAGTGAGCTAATTTTTATAAAACACAAGGTATTAAACATATTTCATTTTTTACACAGGGGGTTTCGTGACAATTTTGAATTACACAGGGGGGTAATGTGTGTTTAGCTCCAAAAATGAAACACATCACTTTTTACACATTTTCACTCGATATCATGTTTATTTTTATTTTCAAAACACATTTCCCAATAACTTAGGTATCTTCTCTCTCTATTCTATTATTTCTATGATTATCTTTCTCTAGTTACAAACTACCAAACCCAACATAATCATTACTTTTCTAACAATATATCCAAATACAAACTTATTTTCAACTTATTTCCACTAACTACTTTTCAACATTTTGAAAATAATAAAAATAAAAATAAAACTAAACGGGTGCTTAGCTATCATTTTGTCATGTCTCTCCTCATGAGACCTCAAGTCAGTTTTTTGTTATACAGTATTGTGTAATTTGTATTTGTAAAATGTAAAATATTAAAACCATATACACTAATAAAATATATTATAATCATGAAATAATTAATTAAAATAGATAAAAGATTAGGAAATTAAACTAGTTGTACTTATGCAAAGTCACGATACTTGGTGCTAAGACCCTTATTACATGATCCATGCTTGCAGGTTATGATGATTAATACAAGATGAAATCCCTTTAACTCAGAACAATCCTATCCTATGTGCACAATGAAGAAAAAATTTGAAATCAATTAAGTCCTTGAATGAAAAAATAAAAACAAATAAAAGAAACCTAGTTATTAAATGATAAGTAAAACAATAGGATTAAAAGTCCAATTAATGATGCCCACCAAAATGGGCATTCAGACCCAAATGGCGCAAAACCCAATAAAGGATTAATCACTATAAATATCAAAATTCTCAAAGTTAAATGAAATATGAAAAATTATTTACAGAAAAAAATGAGACCTCTGACTCTAAGCGATGCATTTCAGAGTAAAGAACTCAATAAACTTGTAGATTTCCTGAAAGGATCTTACCTCTATTTCGATTAGTATCATTTGGCCACTGTTTGTGGAAATTCTTACATGAGAAGAAGGAATGCTGAAAAATACAAATGAGGCCCAGAGCTTGAGATTCCAATAACTAGTTTGTCCTAATAATTGAGAACATGGAGAGTAACTATCCTGAAGTGCAATCACATCCGACGCTAGAGCCAACACCAGAAGTGTATCCGCCTTTAGATGAGACACCAGTGAGTAGGACCAACCTCCTGGAGAACTAATAATACAAATGACTCAAGAGGCGCTGAAGATGCTCTTAGAGAACGCCTTCGTTCAAGCTGTAGCCAAAGTAGTCATCACACAATATGTCGGAGAACACCTCCCTTAGGAGCAACCATAGTTCTCCTGTCGCCCGCTATGACCATAGCCTGTGCATATGTGTTCTCCAACAATGTCTTCAATGCCTCTTAAGTCATCTATAGAACTGGCTCTCCAGGAGATGGATTTAGTATTTATAGTATTTTTTTCCTTAATGGACATCAACTCATTAGGGCCTAAATGGCCATTTTGGTGGACTTAGTTAGTTGGGCTCTTTGACCTTTTAATTTACATATTATTCAATCAATTAGGTCCCTTTAGTCCAGTTTTACTTTATTTTAGGGACTTCAAATTAGCTAGTATTTGAGGTTAGCATGTTCTTTGCACACACGATAGCTCCTAACTAGGTCCTGTGCATCCTTGAGCATGATAGGCTAAAAGAATCTTTTCCTGAGAGTTTCACCACTACAGCCCTGCTACTTGAGTGATTTCTACAAATGCCTTCATTAATCTCTCTTATCATGTAATTGGCCTTCTCAAGAGCCAAGCATTTTAGGAAAGGAAGTGAAAAATCTCTCTTATGAGATCCCTATAAATGATCACATTTTTAGAAGCCTTGATTATAAACTGTCTGGCTGCCTCAGGCCATTAGGGCAAAATGCTGTCCTGGAGATGTTGCATGATAGGTCCATCCATGTTTGGGTGCTTCTTGTAATGTCCAAGACTTTCGAAGGATATGTCCTCCATCATGTCTTCACAGTTTCTCTTTTGAGGAATATGAGGATGTGATCTTCCTACTCTTTCTTGCTAGTGCACTTACTAATTTTGCCAATTTATTTGCATATTATTGTCTTCCCATGAGATATGGGTCATGGAGAAATCCTCAAATTTCTAGTTGAGTTATACTTTTTTTCAAGAATTTCGCTGTGGTGTCCTTCTTCACTTTATAGGTGCTTCTAACTTAGTGGACCACCAATTGGGGGTCATTATACTCCATAATTACGAGGTCCCAACCACCAGTTAGTCTCATCCTCACAATCAACCTTTATACTCAGCCTTTTTATTTGAAGCGAGGAACTTAAATCAAACTACATACGCAAACTTATCTCTTGAAGGGCTTTCTAGAAGGATGTCAGATCCACTACCTGTGTGGTTGGATGATCGTCCACATGCAACGTCTGCATGGGGATGGAAATGTCCACTTCGTTCATTGATCCTTTTACAACGAAGTCCTTCAGCACTCATGACTTGATATCTGTAGGTCAGGGCGAACTCCAACCCCATATTAACTCAACTTCATAGTCTACTTCATTATTTGGCTAGAGATCTCTAGACTACATTGACTAGAATAATGCTCACGGCGACCTTAATTTGTGGCAGCCAAGTACAACATCAATGTTTTAGTTTTTTGAGCAATGGGGGAGACATCAAGTACTTCTTAGTTTTTTGAGCAAATAGAAAAGTATGTGTCTCCCATAGTGTTCTTCAAGCCAAATGACTTCACATTATAGTAATATATTTCGTGTGCAATTACAAAAAACTTATTTTCCTCTTGATCTTCAGGGACTAATCTATTTTGGTTATACTCTTAATATGCACTGAAAAGCTCAATAATTCGCACTCCTCACAGAGTCCGCTAGAGCGCCAATTTGAAGAAGTGGAAAGAGATCTCTTGGACACACGTTATTCAAGTTCGTGAAATCAATTCAAAGTCTCAAATTTCCATTTTATTTAGGAACCAAGATCATATTAGCTAACCACTCCAGCTGATGGGCAACCGTCTCGAGGAGCTTGTCAACTTTTTCTTTGATAATCTAATTTCTCTTTGGTCTGAAGTTCATTCTCCTTCGCTTATTAGAATAGATGCCATGTAAGTGAAATCTGACAATGACACGATTAGTAAAGTCTTTTTTTTTTCATTTTTTAATTGTTAGTGTCCTAAAATGTAACATCCAATAATTTCGATCCTACTTTGATAAATGATCATTTAAACAGTTCTATTTTTATAATTTTCCTGCTTGAGGTTGACAAGAATGTGATTTAATTCAGGAAGCGTGAGGTCAGTTGGCCTAAAGTTCAAGCCAAAGATAATGAAAGAGTTCATAAACATTTAACTGCAGTCAACATATTTAGCATCATGGTGCTAAAATGGGAAAAATTAAAATTTAATCTTTAACTATTGTCTGTTTTGGTTTCAGTCCATTTTGATGTGGGATTAGCACAGTTGATCATTATGCATTGAATTTTCGCACATTTGGTCCTTCGGGCTCAATTTTTTTTAATTAAGCCGTAATGTGCAATCAATATTAATTGGGCTCCAAAAATTGGAGTTCTTTTTCCATTTGTTACAATGATACACATCAAACGCCATGTTGTAATGCCACATCACTTGTACCCATCATGTGTACTACTACCTCATTATTAATAAAAATTCCCTAAAGTACATAAAAAAATATATTAGAGAATATTAATATGCGCGCGCGCACACACACATATATAATATCATATACATAAATGTAAACATATATAAAAATAATACATATATACATAATATATACACACACACACACACAAAGGCATCCCACTTAGGGATGACAATGGGTTTGGGGAAGACCCGAATCCACCTCAGACCCTCCCTGCTTGGGGTAGGTTAAAGCATAAACGGGTCCTAGATTTTAATTTTTAAATCTGGACCCGCCCTAGACCCTCCTCGTAGATATTATATATATATATTAATATTATTTATTACGTGTACATTTTATATCATGTGTATTATATATATATATGAAAAAAAATGTAAGTATTACATATATATGTTCTATATAAAAATAATAATATTGTCATAATAAATAATTTATACATTCAATATGTATATATAAGTAATAATAATATTTGTAATTTATCATTTTTCTAAGACTAAAACATGCATATATAAATATTTAAATAATAAATTTTTTGTTAATAATATTATTTTTTAATATTATGAAGTTATGGTGATATTATTTTTTTTTTAAAGAAATATTTTTAATTGTTTTAAACATTTTAAATTGGTTTAATGGTTCCAATGCGCAAAATAAGAGTTCGGGGTGGGACAAATCTCGGGTCCTTAAAAATCTTTAACAGTGAGGGTCTTGGATTTTGCTAAACTCGCCCCAAACCCAACCCATTTCCTTTCCTAATTCCACCCACATATCCCCCTCCATCACCCGCTGCCAGATCTGGCGGCCGCCATGGCAGCAGCAACAACAACAGCGGCTATTGCTGCCATGGCTGTTGCCGTGCGCTGCTGCCATGGTAGAGGTTGCCCATATTGTTTGCGGGCGGGCGGGCGGGCGAGCAGGTGGATGGGGAAGGGGGAGGGAGGAAGGGAAAAGGAATCTATGTATAGGGGAGGGCCGATGTGGGGCGGAGGATAAGAGGCAATGGCGGTAGCTGCTGCTCAGCGGTTGCCCATGGCTGTAGGGAGGGTGGGTGGTGGGGTTGGGTGGCATGAGGAAGATGATAAGAATTAAATACATTAATATTATTGCATTTAATTATTTTAATAAATTATTTATATCTATATATATAATATTATTAAATAAATCATTATTTTTTTAAAATACTGTTATCATTTAATATTATTAAATATGTAGTATCATTTTATTTTTTATTTTGAAATTGTTTATTTATTTTATTTTTAATTAATAAATAATTCATTTAAATTGTTTTATATATTTATTATTTTAAAATTATTAAATATGTAATTCAATTAACACTACCAAAAAAATGAGCTTTAGTGACCGAATTTTAGTGACCGATTGATCAGTCACTAATTAGTGACCGATTAATGACCGATTAGTGATCAATTTAAATATAATATTTAAAAAAAATTAGTGATGGATTAGTGACCGAATTAGTGACCGAACTCTTTTTTCGGTCACTAATATTAGTGACCGCACAAAGTAGTCACTAATTCGGTCACTAATTAGTGACCGAATTAAGAGTTCGGTCACTAATTGATCACCATGTTTTTCAATTAATAAACGGTCACAAATATAAAATTTTATTTTTTGTATATTCATGTAATATGAAAGCATAAAATTTATGTAACACTTATATAAGTAATAAAATATTGTGTTTGCTATTAACATATATATATTTGATAATAATATATATGTATATATAAAAAATATAAAAATATACGTACATATACAAATATATAACCACTAAATATTTCTATATAATATCCATATAATTGAACATTAATTTATTAATATATATATAGAGATACACAAAGAAATAAACAAGAATGATATTCTTATACAAAGAAAAAAAATGAGAATTAATTAATATATACACATCAATAATATATATACATGTATTATGAGTAAATAAATACTTATAATATAATTAATAATAATATATATTAATTCGTATGTATAAGCATATATACGTATTATCATATATATGTGTAATCTATGTATTACTATAAATAGTAATAAATATTAGTATTTATTATAAACTATTTATTATACAAAAAAAGAAAAAAACTATTTATTACTATACATATTAGTATGTATATACTATTTTTAATATGTTAATAATATATTATGATAAAATATACTTAAAATTTTAAAGTAATAGTTATCAATAAATATTTATAATATAATTAATAATATTATATATTAATTTGTATGTATAAGTATATATACATATACCATATATATGTGTAAACTATTTACTACTATAAATAGTAATAAATATTAGTATTTATTATATATAAAAAAACTATTTATCACTATGCATATTAGTATATATGTATATACTATTTTAAATATGTTTATAATATATTATTATAAAATATACCTATAATTTAAAAGTAATAGTTATAAATAAAAAAACAGTGTGTTATTATATTGAATAAATATTACACAAATATTAAATGAATAATTGCTATTTTTGTTCAATTTTAAAATGAAAAACAATAGTAACTTATACATAAGAATATTATAATTACTTTTTAATTTGTAAATATTATATATATTATATTATTGAGACAAATGTATGAAAATGTATGTGGTGTAGTGGTCAATTACTCATTTGAGCATAGCAAAGGTCTTGAGTTCGAATTCAGGAGGAAGCAAAGTTGAAGAGCAATACTTTTTTTACTCATTAAAATTAGTGACCGAAATATGCGGTCACTAATCGGTCACTGATTAAAATTAGTGACCGAAATATGCGGTCACTAATCGGTCACTGATCAGTGACCGATTAGTGACCGCATATTTCGGTCACTAATTTTAATGAGTAAAAAAAGTATTGCTCTTCAACTTTGCTTCCTCCTGAATTCGAACTCAAGACCTTTGCTATGCTACCGAATTAGTGACCGCCTAATAACATACACAATTCTTTTTAAATAATTAGTGACCGAAATGGCGGTCACTAATCGGTCACTAATCAGTGACCGATAAACGTCGGTCACTAATTAGTGACCGAATTAGTGACCGAGACAAATTAGTGACGAGGGTTTTAGTGACCGATCGGATCGGTCACTAAATCGGTCACTAAACCTGTTAGTGACCGATTTTTCGGTCACTAATACCCTTTTTTTTGTAGTGTAATAAATACATTTAGTATTTAATGTTATTAAATAAAATTATTTATTCAAATAAATTGTTTTAGATAATATTATTGAATAGATTGTGTTAGATATATTTACCATTTGACATTATTGAACATGCAACATTATTTTAGATTTTTATTATATTTAATTATTTTTTTAATTTATTATTAATGAGTAAGAGATTCATTAAATTTGAATAAATTATTTTAGACATGCTTATTATTTTAATATTACTAAATATATAACTAAAAAAAATTAAAATTATATTATTTATATTAATTGAATTATTTAAATAAATTATTCATATACATGATTAAATTAAGTAAATTATTTTCAATAATGTTTATTATTAATACTATTAAATGTATAATATTATTTTATTTTTTATTTTAATTTGTTTTAGATATGTTTATTATTTTGATATTATGAAATATGTGATTCAATTAATAAATTTATTTAGAATTTAATATTACTAGTAAATCCAGTTATTTAGATAAATTATTTTAGATATATAATAAATTAATTAAACTATTTTAGATTTATTTAATATTTAATGTTATTGATCAATATGTGACTCTATTTTAGATATTTTTTATTTTTATTCTATTTATTATTCAATTATTAATTAATGAAAGATACATGGCATCACACATGGCGGGTGAGGTGGGCCTGCATGAAATATGACTAAAACCCCCAAATTTAGAGCCCAATTGAAGTTGACTGGGTATTATGTGGACTCGATTGAAAATTTTTAAGCTCGAAAGACCAAATTTGTGAAAAATTGTACTTAATGTGCGAAAAATAGATAAATAATGGATTAAATTTACTAACCCCACATCAAAATGGATTGAAATCAAAATAGGCAACAGTTGAGGGACTAAAATTGCAATTTTACTTGCTAAAATGCCCTTAAATAGTGTCACAGCCATTAGAATTAGGAGAGTGGTCGCGCACGGAGTGTAGGACTAGCACCACTTTGGATCTTCTATATATTTCATTCTCTATTTCAGCTTTTATTCTAATTAAATGTATATATATCAAGTGTACCTAATTCTTAATCAATTATATATTTTTATAAAAAAGTATTTAATATACATATCATATATTTATAAAATAAAATAAGAAATGAAATGTGAAATTAAATAGAATATCTGAAGCGAATTGACAAACACGCGTTGCTCAATTTGTCTAATAAGTAGGTCTGGAAATTAATTAAGCAGCCATGGAGCCATTCATGAGACTGAGATTGACTACCAGATTTTGTTAGTGCTCCATATATAATTTTTCTAGTTAATTAAGTCAAATTAACTAAATACGCCGCCAAGCCTTGTCTATATATGTCTACATGTACATTATATAGTGTGTATTTATTTTCATGCATGTAATATGCTTTTCATGAACGAAGCTAGTCTTTTTGGCTGTTTTCCCCAATGACAAACATCACTACAATCCCTCAATCTAAATTCACCTAACAGATCTCTGAATCTGGTCACGCAATTATTAAGTACTCAGGATTCCTACTACAGCTACCCAAAATTTCTCTTATCGCGGAAAATTAAATATTAAATCTTCATATACAATTATATATATATAATAATTAAGGCCTCAAATCTCACATATTTATATGCAAGGCTGTTTCTTGCAACATTTTTAGTCAAAAAAGATACCAATATCTATAAATCGTGAGAAAGGACAGCAAAATACTACATTAGTCCTTGTGTAAAATTAAAAAAATTATTGCATTATTGCAACATGCATGATCGATAAGCAGTCCATTCCACTGGCCTTCGTATCCTTAATTAATTTATCAAAGAGTACAGGTGACACTAATAGGTCCCATTAGAAGGGAAGTAGGTGAAGATTCATGTTGCCCCATTGTTGTTGGAGCTGAAAGTGTAAGTTCCAAGTCGGGGGCTGCATTTGGAGATTCATAGTTACTTTTTGAAGACTGATCATATGCCCAAATGAGGTTTTCGTGTGGGAAAATTTCACCACAATTTTCTTGTTCGTCGTTGGAATCTTTTTTGTCGTCTCCAGAAGGATTCAGGTCTATATGAACTTCTCTCTTCGAGTTTGTAGAGACTGTTTCTGGACCAGCATTAATGTCAGTACTACAGCCAACCTGTTATGCATGTGTAACCAAGAAAAGTTACCTGACCTAATTCTAAGGTAAAAATAGAAAAAGTAAATTAAATGGGACCTTAGTTTATTGACTCCAAGTTTTGATATACCATGTCGAAGAGGCTGGAGCGTCGTTTTTTCTTATTGATGCAGGCCTGGCGGAGAAAATACTTCTGAGCATGACTGGCAACTTGAGTAGGAGTCCTAGTAGTCACAAAGTTTCTTGAAATGCCCCTCCAATCTCCTTTTCCTAGCTTCTTCAGTCCAATTAGGAACGCCAGATGTTCCTCTTCAGTCCATGGAACTCCTAATCATCACATCATCATAGAATGAACTTGGTTTACATATAGATTTCACAAGAGCATATATATATATATATATATATGTGATGCTGTAAAAGACTAACCAAAGAAAAACGTTAATGCTTTTGTATATGGGATGCAAATATATATATAGTGGATTCACAAGCAGTTAAAAATATGATTATCATTGGTGAGGGCACTGAGAATTAATGCCACTGTTATTTTCATTAGATTTAATTACAAAGTGTAATTTCTAGATTGCAAGAGAACTGAATATATATATTCCATATTGGAATGAGGAGAAATATAATAGAAGATTAAGCACTTAATTTAGTCTGAATAGAAACGTAAAAACTTTGAAGTGATAAAAGTGTTTCCCTGCAGGGAGAAAATAAAGGACAAAAAAATTGAGAACATGAGCTTGGAAAGCAAACAGATGTAGGAGGGAAAAGTAAAACTGAGAAGCAGCATAGATATGATCATATATAGTAGTTTTCCACATGAAACAAGACAGGTAAAACAGTTATTCCCTGAGATATATATATATATATATGTATACATATATTTCTTAATGCTTCTCAAGTATGTATATCAGAAAGTCCTACTAAATTAAAGTGAGAAAGATGAAGACCTAAAGAAACAAGCTGGGGAGGGCCATAATTCTTTTGAGAGTATCAGACATATATATATATATATATGTATATACCGACTAATATTAATTAACTGGCCAAGGCAGAGGCTTGAACAGATTTCATGTAATTGTTTTCAGATATATACCTTTGTTTCTTTCAGGAGGTCGGTGTAAAGGGCCATCAGATAGATATCCGACGTCGTACGTCTTATCAGGGATATGTTGGTTGATTGGAAGTACTGGTGCTGAGGAAGACAAGGAAGACGTAGTCGGAGAAGATGAGAAAGCTGACGGTGTGGAGGAGGTCAAGCAGTCGAGGCTGAAGCTTTTCTTCACGTGGCCGATTGAAGAAGAGGATGATGAGGAGATCATATCAAGTTGTACACCAAATAATCTCACTACTCCAACACCAATAATAGGCCCTTTGGAAGTGTTGCAAGTTCTTAAATTGTGTCCTATGTTCCCACAATGTGAGCACTTCCTGCCCATTTTCATCAACACGAATAATCAACAGCTACAAATTCCCAAACTGCCGACACCCCTAGTTAGACACCTAACAATTTAGATCTGGTAATTGGGTACTCGTGGGTAACCCAATCACGGGTAACAACGGGTTAGGTAAATTTACTCATTTTTTATTGGGTACGAAGTAGGGGATCCGTTACCCATCCTCATGGGTAACGGATAACCCGTGAGTACCCAATTTTTTTATTTTTATTTTTTTTAGAGGTAAGTTAATATCTAACTTGTGACTCACATGATGTTATTCAAATTTTAACTAAATAAAACTTAAAAAATGAAAAAAACTACAAATTTCAAACATTAAATTGAACAAATACCTAAAGCACATTAATAATATTGTAGTTTAAAACTTACATCTTAAATATTCAAAGTCTACCAAATTTAAAGTACATCACATTCAAAAGTTCAAATTTAAATCCATTACATGCCAAAAGTTTTTTGAATTGAAAGTTTAAATATCAGTTGAACATTGTTGTCCTTGTAGAAGAAGATGTTGCATCCATGTTTTTGGGAAGGGATTTTTGTTATTTAGGATTTTATTTTATGATATAATTTTTAATTTAATTTGTTATAAATATAAAACATTTATATGTAAACATATATATATTATAAAATAATAAAATATATATTTATAAATACGGGTAACCTGCGAGTACCCGCGGACCGGGCCAAAAAGCGACGGGTAAATTGGGTACGGGTAAAATTATCCGTAATTTTTTGGGTTGGAAAAATAAGACCCATTACCCATAATTTTTTGGCTACTCACGGATACGGGTTGAATTTTGCCAGGTCTACCTAACATGCACCCTGTATGCGCGCGTGTGTGTGTGAGAGAGAGAGAGAGAGAGAGAGTCTGCATGTATTACTGAAAAGTATGTATGTTTGCTGATATGTGTGACATGATGATGTATAAGGATGAGTGGGGCTCATAAAAAATGTTTGCCCACCAAGTGTACGTAGATCATTGGTTGGACATTGTTTTATGCTTGATATTTTTCCAACTTGGCTACCTCTTACTTGACAAAGCAATAATTCTCTTTTTCTTTCTGTCTCTCCATATCTCCTAGGAGTAAAGAAATTAAAGTAAATAGGAGCTAATGACAAATAATTTATATTTATGTTGATGTCATGAATAAATATGAATAAAGATTATATTAATGCACTACAAAAAATTAAGATATCCACTATAGTTAATTCGTAGCTAATATTAAGAATTTATAGCTTTGACTATGAAATTGTCCTAGCCAAGTTCGAAACTGGTGCTCTCGTAGCTGACCCTCACTATGACCAATCCGTAGCTAATAATCATTCATATATATATATATATATATTAATTTTCATACGGATAATACATAACTAATCTATTGCACTTCAAAAGTGCAATGCTACGAATTGATAATTAATAGTATGTATTGATTATAATTATAAAAATTATATTTAGTACAAAAATCCGACATTATATTTCGTAGCTATAACTACAAAATTAAATTTGTAGCATTTTTTCCATAACAAATACTTAAGTTTTTGAAGTGATAATTTTGTTATTTTTTAATACGTTTGACCACTACACATGTGAATAACACTCATGATGATGTGAGCAAGGGTTTGGGTTGAAAATTGCAATTTTTATGATTATAAACACCACGATAATTGGCAAAATGGGGATATCAATCACTTTTTCACTCACATAATTTGTCTAAGCAAAGTGCATGCAGGATTTGAACTAATTATTTTTACTCTCCAGTGCGAAATTTTAATGAGACTTTCGTAGCAAAATTGATCCTGCATCATACATGTATCAATTAATGTAAAAACATCAAACAATTATAATGACCATTATTTTATTTTATTTTTAAATTTATATGAATTCCACTTTTAAAATGATATGATCTTCATCATTTGATATTTTCAAATTGAATCCATATAAAAATTCTTCTTTTTGTCGAAAAACTATTTTAGATATGTCAATTATAACTAATTTCATTGCTGAAATGTGCCTGGCTGGGCACTACTGTTCCATTTGTTTATCTGTATGCAGAGTGTAGACCTGGATTAGCTAGCATTCAAAGCTCCCACTTCTCACAGCTTAACTAATGATTCCCCTTGCATAAATTAAGATTAAATCTTTTATCATCCCCTTTCTTTATCATCTCATTAATTATGCACTTTCAAGAATTAAAGGCAGTTTTTCTATTTTTATTAGTAAAGATGTTGACAGTTGACAAAGATCGCAAAATTGTATCTATGTGGGGAAGGTGGTTGGTTATGAGATGGTATGGTGAAAATTGAATAATAGTTGCATGGATCTAACATAAAGATCAACTTGATAGATCTGAACTTGGACATTTTAAACCGACATGCTTTTCTAGAACCTAGTTATAATGTATACATATCTTCCATATTGTTCCAAGTCTCATCTCTGTACAACTTTAAGAAAGTCATAACTAAATTGTATGGGTCAAAGATAAAAGAGGTCCTTTGAACTTTGTTGAAAATGGAGCCATCCCTCCCTTATTTTCCTATCACCAATATTAAGGTAGCTAAAATTGCAGCATACGTTAATTTAAAGCAGAAAAACTCAATATCGAAAATATATAGTACAATTCCTACTATTCAACTTAAAATCACCCCATGTAGATAAAAATTTCTTCTTATTATTAATACGAAGTAATTAATCCGATGAGACATTTTATTTTTTTGCATTGATACGTTTTATTAATAATTTATATAGTTGAAGTATGTGAAAATTGCACAGAGATTAGGCAATCTCTTTTGGAATTTGATTTGAGAGATTAGAATGGAGTTGAAGTTTGCAACTACCTCAATCTTGAATTCTCTCTTAATTTACGACATTGCACTATAGAATTATAGTTCTTTCCTTATTAATTTGTCCCTCTTTCGTTATTTGAAATTTTAAAATAAAGGACATAGTAATAATTTATTATGTAATCTCACATAGTTGATTAATCAATCTCACATCAAATCCACATGTGATTAATAATCAATCTCACATCAAAACAAAAAATGTGATAGATTCTTAATCGTATAAACAGATATAATCTACAACAAATTCAAAGATAATTTTATTTTGGCTTGTTACCATAATCTTTAATATCAAATAAACTACTAGGCACTGTTAAAGAGCCCTATCTCACCAATATAACTAATCAAATACAGGCTTTAGAGATAGCAAAGGCATTTTTGGGACCATTTGAATAATTATCCTTGTATGGATATGGATAATTTTAGGGGTTGGGTCTTTATGACTTATGAGTTGGGTTCAAAATGGGTTGGGCTCAAAATGGGTTTATATTTATGGGTTGAAAATAGGTTGGGTCGGATTTGGGCGGGTCCAATACAAAAAAGAAAAAAAATGTAAATTTTTTGTTAAATACATTGTTATATTATTTTATTAAACTATAATCTTTTTATCTTTATTTGACATATGTTAATTAATTATTTTTAAATCCTTATTAATCACGTAAAATCAAATCAAATTATGTAAACATATAATTTACTTATTATTTTATAATATTTATATTTTTCTTTTAATACAAAATAACAATCTTGCTCAATGAATAAAACATAATTATATAAAATATTTTAAATTTTTAGTACAAAATATTTACTATACTAGTCGTATTTGTTTTTTACTTTTTATATTTAGTCAATATTTGAAAAAGTACTATTTATTTCATTTTTAATTTTTTCAATCTAGTTTATTATCGTTTATCACAATGATCAAATTCAAATTCTATTCGACATAAAGTATTACTATCATTTTAAAACAATTTAAATATGCATATATATTGAAAAATATGTCTTTTTAAGAATAAAAAATATAAATCATTTAAATTTAAATTCTTATATCTACCTAAATTATTATTTTTAAATTCAAATTCGATTCGACATAAAAGTATTACTATCATTTTGAAACAATTTAAATATGCATATATATTGAAAAATATGTCTTTTTAAGGATAAAAAATATAAATCATTTAAATTTAAATTCTTATATCTACCTAAATTATTATTTTTAAATAAAATAATCAAAAAATATTGAAATATAATTAATTTTTTAATTTATGAAAATATTATAACTGAAAATAAAAATAAAGTCGGGGCCCTTTCTTCATGTGGAGGGAAAGGAAATGAAATGGACGGCCGCAATCTGTCCTCTCACATGCTACCACTACACAATAAATTTGTTTTGTTTACATATTAATATTTTGGTAGTTTGTACAAATTATAAAAAGAAAAAAGAAAAATAATTTTTTATTTATTTTCATATAGTAAAGTTGAAAAAAAATTGGGGGCTATAAAATTAACTGGCTAAATTTTTTTTATAAAAAATTGGAGTTTATAAACCAAATGATGATATAATCAATTTTTAGATCATAATATCAATTAAAACGTTACTTGATTAATTCATTCGAATTAAGTTAATAAATTAATATTTGAAAATTAAATGAGGTGGAGAAATGGAAAATGATTAATCGATGATATATAATTTATCTAATTTTCAATTCATTATTTTTTTTATTTTATTTTTAAAGTGTTATAGAAATAAAAATAAAGTAGTGTATGATCTTGAGAGAATGAAAAAATAGAAGGATAATTTTGGAGCTGAAATTAAGTTGAATTATTTAAAAACTACATTCAACCCATTTACATTCAAAACCCGTTTCAACCCATTAAAACCCAATCCATATTCAACCCACTAAAACCCAACCCAACCCAACCCAACCCAAACCCAATCAAATTATTTTAAACCCAACCCAAAATAAATTGGGTTGGAACCATGGTTTGAGACCCAATTTGCCCCCCTAATTTTAGGTAATGTTCCTTGTGTTTAATGTGATGAAGGTCCGGATCATTGTGAACGATAAGGAAAATTGTTCCTGAATTAGTGACTAACCAATTAAATATATAAGATGGCCTAAAATATACACATTCGAGAAATATTTATATATAAATTATGAATTAAGACATTCATAATTGAGGGATTGAATAAATGATCCGGTGATTTTAAGTTGGATTCTTAATGCAATACTTTTAGGGCTAGTTTGGTTGGGATGATAAGGTGGGATAAAGTATTTTTTCACATTATTATTCATTTGGTTGGAGTGATAATAAACACCCAGACCCGCACAAATACCAAAAGCCCGTGCTTATATGTGCAATTCCCATGATAAATTAACCCACCGCCCCCCATGGGATTATTTATATATGGGTCTATTTCTTGTGTTGAAATGATCTATTTACCCTTTAATTTTTAAAATCATGGATTTTATATTTGAGTAAGAGACAAAAAGATAATTTATTAGGTGTAATCAAGATGATTTAATGTTGAACCAAACACAACAACCAACAATCATGTGGATCCACATAAAAATAATCATGCAAACCAAACTATAGCGTAATGATAAATAATCACACAAATTATCACATGATAAATAATCATGAGATAACTTAAAAATTGAACCAAACTAGCCCTTATAATTTTATATCGAGTCATCTTTCGTATTATAGATTTTCATATAAAGCACATGTAGTTAATGTAAAAGAATAGTATAGTATGTCATACAAAGTGAACATGTTCTTATATATAAACATTGAGAGAGAGAGAGAGAGAGAGAGAGAGAGAGAGAGAGTTAATGAGATGGAAAAATTACAAAAATAGAACCGTAAATAAGGTCATGTTGCAAAAGAGGACTGAAATTAAGGCCATGACAAAACTAGAGCTATAGCTACCAAAAAAAATCAAAAAAGGACAAGGCTATTGAAAAGTACAGTCAGCTCATTGGAAAGCACAATCAACACTAGAATATACTTGCGTGGCACTTGACTGGCACAGTTGCACGCCTTGTCATGTGCCACATGTATTTTAATAAAGAAAAAATAACAAAGATATATAGGACCATAAGTAAGACTATTTTGCAAACAAGAATCAGAGTTAAGGAACAACAAAAAGTACAACACATAAAACTAAAATAAGGAGCAATATTGTCAATTTTTGCCCAATGCATGCTCGTCAATTTGCACCAAAATTTGCGCCATCAGTCATTTTTGAATGAATTGATCGAATTTTATGGCATTCCAATATTGTAAATTTTCATTCGATTTTGTATCATTAGTCTTTTCAAATGAATCGAGCAAATTTCATAGCATTCTGATGTCATCAATTTTTACTTTATTTTTTGCTATTCAATATTTCAGTTTATGTGGTTTTCTTTTTTGATGCTCCTTTATGTTCTACTTCTTAAGATTGGTTATCCTTTTTGCTCCTTAATTCCAATTCTGTTTCGCAAAATGACCTTATTTATAATCCTATTTTGCAATTTTTTCTTTATCAAAATAGACGTGGCACATGACGAGGCACGAAGCTGTGGTAGCCTAGCTCTATGCAAGTATATATCCCAGCACTGATTATGCTTTCTGGTGAGCTAGCTGTGCTTTTCGGCGAGCCTTGTCCTTTTTTTTTTATTTTCTTTTTTTATAGTTATGGTTCTAATTTTGCTGTAGCCTTAATTCCAGTCCTCTTTCACAAAATGGCTTTATTTATGATTCTATTTTTGCAATTTTCCCTTAATGAGATCATTCAAGAAATTAATCAATTTTTTTTATTTTCTTCTCTGGATCTTTAAGGGAAACATCATATCAGGACCAAATTTTATTTACTAAAACCATAGAACAATTCTCTTTCCTGTATGAGCAAATACTTAGCTTTGTGAAGTAATGTGGATTAGCATTAGCAACTGGCCTTTACTTTTTAATACTTAGTGGTTCTTTTTTAAATGATTAAGCTCTTAAAGATAAGTAGTTCTTGGCTTTAAAAAGTCGGTCTTAATAAAACGTTATCTTTATCGAACCAAAAAAGTACCTCCATTAATTTCCACATTGCATAGAAAAAGATAAAGATCTTTTCCTAATTTCTCAGTACTTTTTCTTTTCGTACAATTGTAGTTTTAAGGAATTTACCTGATCTGGTGATTAGCCGGAATTATTAATTTAGAAAGCATTAAAGTTGGGACATTATGATAACACTTGTATTATAACCTGCACACGGATATGAATGTGTATCTATCTATGTCAATACTATATACAAAAAATAGCAAAGACTAGATGTAGTGTTTAAGAATGAAAAATTATATATTAAAATTTTGACTGATATATTAATCAAAGTATTTCTTTTTTAAAAATGGGGTGTTGATTTTGGGGGGGGGGGGGGGGGAGGGGAAATTAATTTAGGCCAATCTAGGTGTAATGGCTTGACAATTGGTTTAGTAAGACGCATGAAAATGAGAAGTGATTTTAAAATTTGGAAGCTAATTATATATTTTTTCTTTCTTGTTCTCAAAAATTATATTTAAAATTTTTCTTTCTTAATTTCCACAAACCAACTCTAAAAGATTAAAAAAAAAAAGGGAAGAAGAACAATAAAAGAAAAAAAAATGTAAACCAAATTGAAAATGAATAACTGGCCAATGTGAATTCAATATATTGGTTGAAGAAAATAGAAAAGAAACGAATGTAATGTTGTGCACCAATTTGTCTGGTAGATATAGAAAAATACAAATGAAATAGAAATCAAATATAAAATGATAAATAACACTAAGAATTAATATTGTTCGACTTCAATTGATAGCTTACATCTATGATTTTATGGTACGAAGAGAAAAAGAATTTATTAATCAAATTTGAGCAGTACTACAAAGATTTTTTGATTCCAAATCTCAATATTCTCGCGACACTCGTCATCCTTGCTTCATTTAATCACTGAAAACCCAATCCCCTAATTGCACCTTAAAGTATTTTCTATACCCAAATATTAATCCCACCAAAAAAATACCCTTAATACAAAAGCCTTGGATCTGATGCTAAGCTGAAAAACTTATTAAGGGGGTTAAAAACCAACTTGGGGCGCACGACACTCAAATAGAAATGCTCACTTTTAAGGCACTTTAAAATTCTCCACCTTATCTTACATTTTCAAACTCTTTTCACCAATCCCACAAAAGGACACTCATATGAGATTGAAATTGGTCAAATCTAAACAATGCTCAAACTTGATTATTGGAACAAACTTCGTTAATATATCTATTGGATGATCATGTGTCATCTTTCTCAACTGAAATAAAGCCTAACATTCTAGATAATATGAAATATGACATCAATGTGCTTTGTTCTCTCATGATATATTTGATTCTTCGATAAGTGTACGACACTCTAATTATCGCAAAATACAGTTATTCCAAACTCCATATCTATATCAACAATCAACCCCTTCAGTCAAATGCCTTCTTTAACGCCTTCAATCAAAGCCATGTACTTAGTCTCAATAGTAGACAATGCAACAAAAGCCTGTGGGGGTAAATTGCACAGCGCCCCCCTGTGATATTTGGAATTGGCTGATAACCCCCTGTGAAATAAAAATTAGCAAAAAACCCTCTCTATTTTCTAAAATCATGCAATGAGCACCCTTGGAAAGGAAGGTGTCATTCACGTGCGGGTGTCCGCGATTTGGCATGTATTTTTATGTGTAAAAAGATGATCATGCCCCTCACTTATCAACCGTTAGATTTTAAAAAAAAAAAATCAACAGTCCAAATTAAATCATATAATATCTTTAAAAAAAAATATAAGTAATATATTCTTATATATATAATATAATATAATATATATACATAATATAAATGTATATCTCACCCTACCCCAACCTATGGCAGCCGATTTTTCATGGCTGCCGGCAGCTGGTAGTCGATGGCCATGGTAGCCATGGCTGCCAGCATTCCGGCAGCCAGCCTCGGCAACTCGCCAGTCGGCTACCGGTGGCCGCCATCGACCATGGCAGCTAGTGGCCAGGTCTGGCCAGATCCAAATTTGGCCAGACCTGGCCATTATACAAGGCAGCCATGGCTGCTCATCGACTTTGGGGAAGACGGGTGGGGGGTGAGGCAGGTGGGGTGGGGGTGATGATATAATATATATATATATAAATCTATATGTTATATATAATTTTATATATATGCATACATATACATGTTATGATAAATATATATATATATATGTTATATGTATATAAGTATAAATAAAAATTATATTCTATATTTTTACAAATAATAAATAATAAATAATATTTATAATTATTATATGTAACTATAATTATATATTGTAACTATAAATAAAAAATATATTATTTAATTTTTATGAATATTATATATTTTATATTTTTAAATATAATAAATATTACTTAATTTGAAATGAAGAAAACAATTATATATGTATATTATATGTATAAATAAAAAACATATGTTTATATTTATAGATGTACATATATTTTTTATGTAACTATAAATAAAAAATATATTATTTAATTTTTAAAAATATTATGTATTATTTAATTTTAAAAGAATTAAAGAAAATTTATATATGGATATATGTGACATGTATAAATAAATAATATATAATATCTTTATAGATAAATTTTTACATGTACATATATTATATAAGTGTAAAAATTATATTATATACTTTTTCAAAAATATTATGCATAGATTTATATATGTATACATATTATATATAAGTATAAATAGAAACATATACCTTTTTTAAATTAATTTGAAATGTATAAAAAAATAATTCTATTTAAGGGTAATTTTATCTTTTTATTATTCAATGAACATCAAACAACAATAAGAAGGCTGTTAGGTCAAGTGTGCAACGTTCAATTAAACATAGAGGGTTTTTTGCCAATTTTTATTTCACAAGGTGTTATCAACCAATTCCGAATATTATAGGGGGGCGCTGTGCAATTTACCTAAGTCTGTGGTGTTGCCTTTAACTAATTAACAGTACAAGTAGACAAATAAAACATAACCTACCATCGATCTCATTCTTTTCAAATCTCCAGCATAGTCCGCATGCAAATAACCAACTATTATAGTAGTAGAGTGAAGTTAGCTACACCTCAAACATTCGTTTGCAAAACCTCTCACATACTTCATATTCATTTCATAGCCTAACAATACATCTTTCTTGACTTGTGCATGTATCTACCAACCACACTAACTGCATATGAAATATCTGGCCTAGTATAAACTATGGCATACATCAAGCTACAAACTACACTAGCATAGGGCACTCAAGACATGTGCTCTATCTTCTCCTTAATATTAGGGGACAACTCTTCTAAGAGCCCACTTGAACTGCAAGAGGTGTATTGACCGGCTTGAACTGATTCATCCTGTATTGCTCAAATACTTTCTTAATATATTTTTGTTCAGACAAGAACAATTCTCCCAAATTGTCCATCTCTGATAATCTCCCTATCCAATATCCTCTTGGCTCCACCTAGACCCTTCATCTCAAATTTCCTACTCAACTGAGCTTTCAACAAGTTGATTTCAAACATGTTCCTATAAACAATCAATATGTCATCAACATACAATAACAAATAAACAAATGTTCTATCACAATATTTCCTATGATATACACAACTATTGTAAACGCTTTGGTATACATATTTGGTAATAAACCTCTTAAAAAATTGCCTGGGGAATTAATTTAAACTATAAATATATCTTCTCAAAAGGCAACCTCAATCTTCCATGCCCAGAACAATCAATCCCTCTGGATGACATATAAATCTGCTCCTTCAGCTTACCATGTAAAAACATAATCTTAACATCCATCTACTCCAACTCCATATCAAACAGAGCTCTCATGGCAAGCAGCACAGAATTAAAGTGTTTTTCACCAAAGGAGAAAACACTTCATAAAAGTCAATTCTGTCTCTCTGTGCAAAACCATTCGGAATAAGCCGTGCTTTATAGCAAGTATCCTCAACTCCCAAGATTTCCTCATTTTTCGTGGAGCCCCATCTACACCAAACTATTTTTTGACTATTAGATGCCTAGTTAGTTCCCATGTCCCATTCTTGTGTAGTAGCTCAATCTCTTCCCTTATAGTGACCAACCATTTCTCTAAGTCTGGACTGTTAATGGCTTCTTAGTACGTGACTAAATTATCTCACATAAAATCCTCAGCCATACTCAATGCATAAGCAACTAAGTTAGAGAAGCCAAACCTCCATGGAAATTTAATCTATCTTCTTTCTCTATTTCAAATAAGATGGTACTCTTGTAATAATATATTTTCCTAGTGTTGTTTATGTGGTAATAAGTTCATACCAACTATATCTACCACTTGGTGTCTATCAGAAACTGAAGCCCTTTTAGAGACATTTTGGTAAAGTGTCAATCTATAACTCCACCTACTCTGTAATGTCCTTCTAGCTACCCTCATCTTATCATTCCTCCCTCATTATGGCGATTCATCAAACGTTACATCTCTGTTGGTAATTATAAGCTTAGAGCTCCCATTATTAGTATACCACATTTGATAACTTTTAACTCCATTTACAATACCCTAGCTAGAAACATGTAATTCCTCGCCCTTAGCTCAAGCTTCCTGTTATGGACATGAGCATGAGTAGGATATTCGAATACCCTTGAATTCGAGTAATCAGTAGGAAAACCCAACCATTTATCCAAATGAGTCATACAATCAAAGTAGATGGTAGACATATTCACCAAATAGCAAATTGTGTTGATTGTTTCAACCAAAGTCTCTGGACAATCTTGTACTAAAGAGCATGCACCAAGGTCTTTCTAAAGAGTTATATTCATTCATTGTGCAACTTTATTCTATTGTGGTGCCACACAATCCACTCATTGTTAAATATTTCATGGGATTCCTTATTGTAGAATTCTAACTCATTGTCAATCCTCAAGTGCTTGACCAACTTTCCAGTTTGCTCTTCAATCATAGTCTTCTATTGCTAGAATATGACAAACATTTCATCCTTGTACTTTAGTAGATACACCAAAATCCTACATGAGAAGTCATTGTGAATGTCAACATACATCTAGTACTACCTTTTGAGGGAATTAAAAAAGCCTCAAAAGAATTGATATAGTATAAAGTTTGATACTATTAACTGCCTTGTGAAACTTCACCCTGTGCTGCTTCATCCTAATAATACAATGCGCTCACAAAAGTTTAGCTACCCAATTATCTGACCACAAAGCAAAACCCCTTTTCTCAACTTGGACATCTTCTCAGTGCTCATATACCCCAATACATATGCCACAACCTAGTATCTATGTCTATATTAGATGATGAAAATTGCTAAAATGCTTATAACTGTAATACCTAAAAGAACATAAAGGCCATTCTATCTCTTAGCCATCATGACAATTAGCACATTCTTTGAAATCCAAATAACTTCGTCCCAAGCACTATACTCCAGCAAGTCTTATCCAATGTGCATAAGGAAAATTGAATTCTTTTTTAAATCATAGATATGTCGAACATTTGACAAAGTTCTTACTATGCCATCGTGCATTTGAATACTAACAATGTCAATCCCAACATCCCTACAAGCTGCATCATTCCCCATAGGATTTCACCACTATCTATTGATTTGTAAATGCTAAACCTATTTTTCTTAGGACACATGTGGTACAAGCACCCAAAATCTAGGATCAACTCCAAATCCAAGTGGCCAGTAGCAACATTAAAAAAAATACTATTAAACTTATTCTCGATAACCTTAGCTACATTAGCTTTATCATAACCTAAAATTAACTAGAACCCTTTCCTTTCACACATAATGACAATGGTGTCATCAGTGCCCCTAGCCACTACAGTCAAAACACTTATTCCTTGTTTTAGCCTTCTCTTGGGATTGAGACCTACCTCCACCACCTTTTTCTTTCTCCTTTCGCAGTTCCTATGCCACCAACCTTTCTCCATTCTCACCTTTATTACTGTTAGGACTATTTTCTCAAGCCATTGTAATTCAGTAAGGCCTTAACATCCTCTATTGAAATTGTATCCTTCCTATAAAGCAATGCAGTATCCAAATGCTCATAGAATTTAAGCAAAGAATATAATAGGATCAAAGCTTGGTCCTCATTATCAACTTTCACATTAATATTACTGAAAATCTAATATTATTTTATAGTCTATGTGATGTTTATGGGTGTACCTTCTTTCAACTTGAGCGTATACAAGCATTGCTTCGAATACAAATAATTTGTGAATGGCTTCCACATATATAAGCTTTCAAATTTCAACCATAGACCTACCATATTTTCTCCCCCAACTATATCTTAGAATATTGCCTATTGATGAAAGAACCAATGAATCAAAAGCCTTCTCTAGAAATTCATTCTTCTTTATCTCTAAAAGTGTATTCTCTACCCTTCAATGCTTTCTGCAAACTAGCTCTAATATTGGTTTGTTGTGCCCTAATCTAGTCGATGGATATAAAATACAAAATAAATAAGAAAATCAAATACAATATGATAAATTACAATAAGATTTAACATAGTTTGACTTCAATTGATAACCTACATCCACAAAGCAAAAAGAAAAAGAATTTATTAATTAGATATAAGGAATATAGAGATTTCTTGATTCGAAATTTGATCTCACAATAATCATGTCCCTCATTTTGTTTAATCACTCAAAACCCAATTCTAGTCACATCTCAAAGTATTTCCTATGCTCAAAAATTAAATCTGCAAGAATACCTTGGTACAAAAGTCAGATTCAATACTAATATGAAAATTGATTAAGGGGTTAAAAGAAACTCACTTTAGAGCATTGTAGCATCATAAATGGGAGTTGCAATGCCAACTTTTTGTTCGCTAGGACATGGCACCGATTTGCACCTAAACTGAAAATGGGCACCTATTCTTTGCCATGTTCGAAAATTTTAGGCACTCGAGAATTAAATAATTCAATAACTCCACCAAATATTATCATCAAAATGTAAGATATAGATAACTAGTTTTCTAATTTATGTTCTCTTTTAAAAAATAAATCCTACCTTTTGAACTTTATATCTCTAATTCTTCACATTTTCATAATTATGATAATTAGATAAAATTTATTGCATGATAAAAGTTACAAATGAATACTCATCAAATGATAAAAGTATACATAAGTTGACTTTGTACCTGATATGGGATGGCGCAAGCAGCTCGGCCCAAACCAAGTTGGTCCAAAGAAACAGCGCAAGGCCCAGTCTTGCATCCTAGGCCCATAGGCGCAATCGACCTTAGTCGACCTCTTGCTCGACCTGCGCCGCTAATATGTTCCCCAGAACATTGTCAAGTTGACCTCTTAATCGACCAGAGAGGTCGGTATAGTACAATACTCTGCTGCCACATTAAATGCACTAATAGGTAGCATGCCTCCGCATTAATGGTGTATGCCGCCCCATTACTGCCTGACACAGCAGGCACTTCAACAGTATACTACCCTGCCTTATAACCTGGGAAGACGACCACCTGCAATAGCATAGGGAGAGGAGTTGACCAATTGTCCCTCATGTAAGGACAAATGCCCTCTCTACACATCAAGAGCATCACAGATAAATCCCCAAGTAGAGAAGGCTAAAAATACCCCCATTCCAACCTTTTAAAGGTATGCTCTCATATATACAAAAAGCCCATACTTTGCTGCTCATATTATCTAGTCGACTTGTATTAACTTGAGTGCCGGAGGGCCTAAGCCGAGGGCTCCTCGGCTAGCCTGATGTTTGCTAGTGATTGCAGGATTCAGCTCACCTATACACTTATATCTACCAGAGAGGTCGAGTTTCATCGAGTCTTTTAGTTGATCCAAGATCCAATGGATTCTACCCTCATCATTTGGCGCCGTCTGTGGGAAACTAGTAGTCCTCAATCGAGTATGGTGAACACCAGATGAGCCCCCTTAGAACGAGAAGAAACTAAGAGATCAACTTTTCCCTTCCTAGGCCCATGCAAGAAGTTGGCGCACCAAGGTCTAGTGCCCCGCCATAGCAGGTGGTCACCTTGACTATGCCTCAGCTGATGCAGCTCATCAGTGAACAGATTTCGGCACAGATTTTGGCTCAACTGTCTGCAGCCTTGAATTGACACACCGTTTAACCAGAGCCAGCGCTCAGTGCAATACCACAACCCGCAGCTCAGGAGGAGAGGTAATCGAGAGAAAACCAAGAGCGACCAGAGTCTAGAAGGGCCCCCTCAAGGCGCGATGTTAGTCCAGGCCATTTCTCGAGGGAAATGGCCCGACTGTTGCCCCGTGAAGAGGTGGCAAATTTAGTCGACCATGGCGTTTGACCCTTTCAAGCCCCGCATCGCGATAGGTTCGAGCGCTTGAGACCCCACTCAAACAGAAATGCATCCCATGCCGGCAAGAAAAAGTGGAGGAAAGTATCCCAGCAAGTCCAATAGTTGAATCGACGTTTGGAAAAGATGTCCAGAAGGAACATGGAGAAATTGCACCATCCAGAGGGATCGCAGAGATTTCAAAAAGAGAGAGACTCACCCTTCGTCCAGGATATTATCGACGAGCGCATTGCTGTCGACGCCAAGATCCCGACTGGCCTGCCTCGATATGATAGCTCGTTGGATCCAAACGAGCATCTAATGCAGTTCGAGCACATGATGTAACTACACGGACACAGTGAATACATCCACGCCAAGATGCTGGTGACAACCTTACAGGGGATAGCACTCGACTGGTTCGTGAAATTGAAACCTGCGTTAATACGCTCGTACGACCAGCTGTGCGATAAATTTTTGCACCAATTTGTGAGCAGAAGGAAAACAAAACTTCCCCACACCCATTTGCACATGGTGAAGCAAAACGAGGGAGAATCCCTCCAAGAATTTTTTACCAGATTCAACACGGAGTTGCTAAGGATTGACTGCCCTTGGATCGAGTTCCTTATCGACGTGTTATTTTTGGGCCTCAGACACAAGAAATGTGCCAATGCGTTGGTACATGAGCAGCCCAGGTCGATAGAGGAGCTCCTCGACCTCGCAGAGAGGTACATGACCCAAGAGGAGATGAACAAATTGAAATATGGCAGTCTGGAGGTCGACAAAAGGAAAAGCAGGGAGAAAGACGACTGTCAAGCCAAAGGGGGACGTCGATCCCCCATCAAACGCTTCCACGACTACACTTCGCTCAACCTCCCGAGAAAGGAGGTACTATTTTCCATCCAACACAATAACTTGCTCAAAAGGCCCAGAAAGATTACTGAAATGGAAGCTATGAAAAAATCAAAGAAATACTGCCACTTCCACAAACAAAAGGGACATGACACAGAAGATTGCTTCAACTTGCAGGATGAGATTGAAAGACTGATAAGGTAGGGCCATCTGAAAAAATATGTAGAAAAACTGGCCAGGCGCGAAGAGGGTAAGATTGACCGGACTCCCCGCAGAGAAAGGTTGGCCAGCCCGAGGAGAGAAGAAAAAGGGAAAAGACCTGCCCAAGAATCGCACCCACCCATTCGAAGAGTCATCGACATGATTGCAGGATGTCCCACTGGAGGGGATTCAATGAACGCAAGGTAATGAACCCAAAGACAGCTAGAGTCGACCAAACCTGCCATGGTCGAGACGGTTTTCCTGCTCTGAACCAGCACCGAGCCAATCTCCTTCATCGACTCAGACCTCGACCATATGGAGAACAAGGGAGTCGACAGAAAAATAGACCGCCCCATGCTAGTAACCTTGGAAATAGCCAACTTCGAGGTCAGAAATATATTGGTCGAAAATGGCAGCTCCATGAACATCATGTTCTTGTCTACATTGAACATAATGAAACTGGGGGAACTAAAGTTTGATTCAGTCAGAACACTGCTGGTCAGATTTGGTGGGTCTGAGATCATACCAGAAGGATCTATCAATCTCTCCACAACATTTGGACAAGGTCCCTGAAGCAGAACCTTGATGATCAACCATTTGGTGGTCGACGCTCCATTCGCATACAACGTCATCATTAGTCGACTTGCCCTAAACGACTTCAAGGCCATCATCTCCACTTACCACATGAAGATTAAGTTCCCGACCCCAGTAGGAGTAGGAGAACTCTTATGCAACCTCAAGGACGCATGGCGCTGTTACACCATTTCCATCGAGTCCAATGAACAAAAAAAATGACCTCAACTGAAGCCCTCGGGGGACGTTCCTGTAGTGAAACCCAAGGAGGGACCTTCATCTAAGAAGAGAAAAATGGAAAATACCCGGGTCGAGCCCGTCGGGGAGTTCAAAATAATAGAACTCGAACCTGGAAACCCCGACAAAACCACTCGGGTCAGAGGTGATATGGGCGACCGCTTGGAATGCTTCATGGTCGATTTCCTTCGACAAAACATTGATGTGTTAGCTTGGAAAGCTGCTGATCTCCAAGGAATCGACTCAAGTGTCATCGTTCATCGACTTAATGTGGACCCCGCTCACAAGCTAATAAGGCAAAAGATAAGAACCTTCAATGCCAAAAGGTCCCAAATCATCGAGGAGGAGGTTAGCAAAATTTTAGAAGCAGGATATATTGTAGAAATTCATTATCCCTCTTGGCTTTGTAATGTTGTACTTGTTCCTAAGAATGAGGGAAAATGACGAATGTGTAATGATTTCACTGATTTAAATAAAGCTTGCTCGAAGGATTCTTACCCCTTGCCTTGTATAGACTTACTAGTAGATTCTACTGCTGGGTGTGAATTGTTGAGCATGATGGGCGCCTTCCAAGGCTATTATCAAATATTTATGGCACCCGAGGACAGGGACAAGACCTAATTTGTCGTCCCCAATGGAGTATATTGCTTTTTAGTTATGCCGTTCGGGCCCAAAAATGCGGGAGCAACTTACCAAAGATTGGTCAACTTTATGTTCAAGAATGAGATTGAGAGATTGATAGAGGTTTACGTCGATGACATGATTGTCAAAATTGAGAGGGTTGAGGACCACCTAGTCGATCTCGACCACATCTTTACCATATTAAGGGCCTTCGGCATGAAGCTCAACCCCAATAAGTGCACATTTGGGGTGCGTGGGGGCAAGTTCCTTGGGTATATGGTCAGTCAAAGAGGGATCGAGGCAAACCCACAAAAGATCCAGGCAATTCTGGATGTTGCCCCGCCTCGCATGGTTCGAGATGTCCAATGCTTGGGCGGCAGGATCATTGCCATCGGTAGGTTCATAGCACAACTGGCCGACAAGAGCCTACCTTTCTTCAAAATACTTAGAAATGCCAAAAAATCAAGGTTTCAGTGGACTCAGCATTGCGACCAGGCCTTGGTAGAGCTCAAGCAATACTTGTCTTCACCGCCTATGCTCGCCAAACCTGAGCTGGGAAAAGTGCTACAACTTTATCTAGCTGTATCCACTGCCTCGATCAGTTCAGTATTAACATCGATAAGAGAAGGGATTCACCGTCCTGTGTATTATTACAGCAAGGCTTTACACGGGCCCGAACACAATTATTTGGAGATCGAGAAGTTTGCCCTCGGCTTCATTACGGCAGCCCAAAAGTTACGACCTTACTTCCAGTCCCATGCGATCATGGTGTTGATGAATCAACCATTAAAACAGGTGTTGTCGAAGCCTGACACTTCAGGTCGACTCACCAAATGGGCCATCGAACTTGGGGAGTTCGACATAACATTCCAGTCGTGGACGGCCATAAAAGCACAAGTCCTGGCCGACTTCGTCGCCGAAAGACTCGACCTGCCAAACCAAATTGTTGAGAACTCATCAGTATGGATATTGCACATCGATGGTTCAACAACCTCTTCAGGAGGCGGAATAGGTGTCTCTCTTCGTTCGCCACTTGCCGAGGAATATGACTTTGCAATAAAACTCGACTTCCCGGTTACCAACAACAAAGCAGAGTATGAAGCTCTTATGGCTGGAATGAACATGGCAGTAGCCCGGGGTGTCGAGTAGCTTGTAATGATCATGGACTCCCAGCTGGTCGCGGAGTAGGTCGGAGGCAATTTCGAAGCCAAGGAGACTAAAATGACCCAATACCTGACTAAAGTAAGGCAATTGCAATGGTCATTCAAAAATTTCACCCTGATTTAGGTCCCCCGAACAAAGAATGAGCGAGCAGATGTACTGTCAAAGCTGGTCAGCTTGACGAAAGGAACCAGGGAAAGAACCATAATGTTCTTGGTGGCCAACAAATCGTGTATTTAAGACTTCAATCACACTCTCATCGGATGGGTCGAAGAGACAGCTCTGTCCTGGCAAGACCTAATCAAGCTATACCTGAGTCAGGGGACCACCTCCGACGACGAGAAGGAAGTCCGCAGGATTAGAGGGAGGGCGGCCAAGTTCACCCTCGACGACCGTGGATAGCTCTACAAGAGGTCAATATCAGGACCCCCACTTAAATGCCTAACACCCGAAGAGGCAAACGAAGTGCTGCAGGAGATTAACGTCGGCATCTGTGACAACCACTCCGGTGGTCGGTCCCTGGCACACAAAGTTGTCCGTTACAGTTATTTTTGGCCCACTTTATTACAAGACTCAGTCGACTTCGCTAGAAAATGCCCATCATGCCAAATCCACTCGAACATACCGCACTAACCAGCCGTATCGATGGTCAATGTTTAGGTCACATGGCCATTCGACCAATGGGGGATCGATATAGTGGGATCTTTCCCGAAGACGTCGGGTCAGTGTAAGTTTATCATAGTGGCGGTCGAATACTTCACCAAATGGGTGGAAGCCGAAGCAGTTCCGAAAATCATCGACGCGACCATGAAGAGTTTCATTTGGAAGAACATAATTTGTCGATTCAGGTTGCCTAAAGTCTTAATGTCGGATAATGGCACTCAATTTCAAAGTAAGAGCACGAGAAAATGGTGCGAAGCCTTTGGAATCACCCAACACTTCACGTCGGTAGGAAATCCCTAAGCTAATGGTCAGACAGAGGTCACAAATAGAACAGTTCTCGACCACCTCAAGGCTCGAATAACAAAGACTGGGACTAGTTGGGTAGATGACCTCCCAGGGGTGCTTTGGGCATACAGGACCACATTTCGAACAGCCACGGGCCACAGCCCGTACAACTTAGTCTATGGATCTGAAGCAGTAATTCCATCTGAGCTAATCCAGCACACAGCTCGAGTAATTCACTATAATCCGATCAGAAACTCGACTGAGAGAACCCTGGACCTAATCATGATTGACGAACTGTGCCACACAGCTTACAATACAATGCTGCAATACCGATCGAAAATGGCGGAACGTTACAACAAAACAGTACGACCCCAATCATTCAAAATTGGAGACCTAGTCCTCAAAAAAGTGGTAGTATCAAAGAATGTGGGAAAACTCGATCCAAAGTGGGAAGAACCTTATTCAATGATCAAAATGTAAAAAAATAATGCATACCGACTAGCGGACACGGCAGGCAATGAATTTCCACGACCTTGGAATGCCATAAACCTAAAAAAGTTTTATGTATGAACGGCCATTGGCCTTCTTTGTACTGCCTACCAGCAATAAATGCTACGACACACATCGAAAACATAATATTTGCACAAATCATTTCCTTGTAGTCGACCCCGTAGTCGACTAAAGCGGGCTATGAGCCGCCAAGACTAAACAATCAACCCTGTAGTCAATTAAACAGGCTATGAGCCACGAAGACTAAACAGTCGACCCCATAGTTGACTAAAGTGGGCTATGAGCCACCAAGACTCAACAATCGACCCCGTAGTCGACTAAATCGGGTTATGAGCTGCCAAGACTAAATAATTGACCCCGTAGTCAATTAAATAGGCTATGAGCCACCAAGACTAAACAGTCGACCCCGTAGTCGACTAAAGCGAGCTATGACCCGCCAAGACTAAATAATCGACCCCGTAGTCGAGTAAATAGGCTATAAGCTGCCAAAACAAACCAGTCGACCCCGTAGTCGACCAAGCGGGCCCTGGGCCGCCAGACTAGGCTTCTCAGCCATTTCTCTATCGTCGACCCAAAAATCGACCACGCTTGTTTCTAGTCGCTAAGATGAAACCGTTGCACTTGTGCGGTTAAATTATTGGAAGTTTATTATCCATTATTGGATGTTGACCGAGTAGTCCTAGAGCAACTTAAAAATTTATCACTGAGTGCTTACTTCGCCTAATCAAACAATTCGTTAGTTGGATCGCTCGTCATTTATTGAAGAACTTGATAACTTTTAGTTGGATCGCTTGTGCTTTATTTGCAATCTACTCGACGATAAAGGTGAAAGATCAAAGGAATTCGCTAAAGAGCCATTCGTTCATACATGATTAAAAATGATCTAAAATACATCGCCTCATCGAGATACCTTCATTATGCATCAAAAACAAAAACAAACAAAAACTTGCTCCAACTGCCAAGGTACATCAGGCTCAGCTCGATTCGGCACCCTCATTGCCAATCCCTTGAGCGCCCTCCTCAATGGCCTGCTCAAGCTCGTCACTCAAGGGGATAGCTATCAGCACAGGCTCAGGCATAGCGACGGCAACAGGCACAGCGGCAGTCGCCGGCTGAGAGGGGCCAGCCGTATTGCTAAGAAATCGTCTGTCTGGTGTAGGAAAATATGCTGCCACATCGATCGCCCCCTTCTAAACCTCGAAAGTGAAGTTACCGGTGAACTCAAACTCTTGGGCGATAGCCTTCAGCCTCTGATCGACCTTGGCTCGCCTCCTTTGTTCATCTGTTAGCGAAGTCGACGGCGGAACCTCCGCGATACCCTTTGCTGCAGTAGCCTCGACACCCACTTTCTCAGCCCCGCCCTCATCCTCCGAGTAAAGCTGTAACTACTCGTCGAGCAAATGACTGATGCGATGTCTATCTTCCAGACGGAAGGCGTAGCCCAAAAATTACAGCTGCTTAAGAGCCTTCTCGAAGGAATTGCGGGTGTCGTCGAAAGTGAACACAACACTCGCATCTTGGAACGCCGGGCTTAACATGAACTGCTGCACCACCTCTCGACGCACCAATGGCAGTATGCGATAGAATTCAGCCCGGGCCTCGTCCAGACCTGCATTCTGGCCCGCAGTTCGACCAGAATTGAAGACGACCTGCCTGTCCAACCTCGCATTCTTCAGCAACTTATCCATATTCGTCCTCTCCTAGACAGAAGAAACCAGCTGCTCATCCGTCAGTTGGAGCTGCTTGTTCAGCCCCTTGACCTGCTTTTCCAGCTCGTCGACCCTCATTTGTGAAGACTCGAGCTGAGACTTCAGACTCTCTGTGTCCCCGCCAGCATCCAGCTGCTCCTGATCAGCCAGGGCCAGCTTCGACCTCCTATAGAAGTTATACCCCAGCTGGCCAACTTGAGAGACAACGCCGTTAGATAATCGGTCAAGCATGTAGTAACATAATAGGCTCGGAGAAAACCTTACCATGTTGGCATGATAAGCCAACGCCCGTAGAGCAGCGTCTTGGCTCAACCCCATTAATTTTTTCTGCTCGGCCAGGAACTGACTAGCCATAAGCACTTTGAGCAGAGCCACCCCCGACCGCCAGCCGTCTCCATGGAAAGAGTGTTATGCACGATCATGCCCGGCTCAGCCCCAAACCTGGGCGAGGGCAATTTTGGCAACTGGAACAAAATATCATCCCCGCGGTTGCCGAACAGGTCGTCTCCCATCGGCGGGCTCGACGCCGCTGTTTTTCCCTTTCCCTTCTCGACAGCAGTCCTCTTTGGAGTAGGTTCTGCTTGCTCCACCATTGCTCTCTAACCTCAACCCGCAGGGCTGCTGTCTGTAGTTGTGATGGGTTGAGCTGGTGATGGTGTTGGCGTCGCGACTTCAGGGTGAGGCACGTCGATCACAGCGGCCGATCGATGAGCCGCAGTAGCCTGATGGCGTTGTTGGTTCCTCTCTGTGTTCGCCAAAGCCTCGGCCCTCGACTGGTTCATAATTTCCTCGTGATATACGAAAACAACAAAATAACAAAGGTCAAAATCGACGACAAGGATGGAAAAATAACAAATTAATAGAATTAAAGTCTACATAGTCGATCATCTGTAGGCAAATTTAGTGGAGCTGGCGATAACCTAGCCAATACCAAATTCCTTTCCTCGATAAATACGGAGGCTTCCATTTGCCCAAATTCGACCAGGTCCCGAATGAAGGTGTTGGGCCAGGTCGTGGTAAGGTTACTTGGCATTTCGACATGCCCCATCCACTAGCCCCGAGGAATATTGAAACCCCCAACGACCCGAACAAATAGATACCATTTTTTCCACTCTTGCTCGTAAGAGGAAGTTGGGGCTACAAGGAATTTACGGCGCGGTCGAGCAGTCAAGTAGTAGAAGCCCGACTCGTCGATGCTACCCGGCTTGTGGGACATTGGAAGATGAAAAAGGTTTGAAAAGTTGTCAAAGCTGGCAAGCTGGTCGAATAGGTGCATTAAAATAATAAAGCTGCAGATGGTCGAGAAATAATTGGGAAGTAACTGGGATATACACACCTGCAGGCCCCTGAACAGTTCCACCAAATGGGCACTTAAAAGAAACTTGAGACCATATCTAAAGGCATCCTCGAAAATAGTAATACAACCTACGGGAGGACAATGCATTCAACCAGAGGCCCTAAGGGTCAGTAGTTCGTATTCAGCAAGAATATGGTATAACTGCGTAAGACGTCTTAAGTCGAAAAGGTTGATGGTTGACACAATCTCGCTATAATGATCAGGGGTGAATAGTCAACCTCGCGATGGAGGAACCTGATTGGGCCTTGTTTCATCCCCCCCGCGGTTGCCTCTCGAGCTACTGGAACTTGAGCTGCTAGAGCTGGAACTATCACTCGAGGACTCATTTGACTCCCCCGACGAACCCTCACGCCTATCAGACTGGGTAGCCTCACTATCTCCCCCTCGACTACTCTCCGAAGCAGATAAACCCAACATTATATCAATAAAGCTAAAGGGCATTGAAAAGAAAGAAAGCAACCACTTACTGAATCGAAAAACTAAAAGCAGAAAGTGTTAGTAGCGAAAGCGGTTGACTAGGCGATCGACCAGATGCTAAGGTAGTAAAAGTAAAAGTGCTTATTTTAACAGTGAATATTTATAGCCATGAGTAGTGCGAGAATCCCAGCGGTTGTAATAATGTTATAACCGTTGCGCCTCCCCACGCGCGCCACAACGTAACCGCTTATTAAATGCACCAAACCCTAGTCAATTTTTGAAAACCCTTGTCGATTCTTGTAACTATCCATCAAGCTACTTCCCAATGCTTCTCATCGACCCCTCGTTCAGCCTTGGGAAGTGGGGGAGTCATGATATGGGATGGCGCAAGCAGCTCGGCCCAAATAAAGTTGGCCCAAAGATACAGCGCCAGGCCCAATCTTGCATCCGAGGCCCATGGGCGCAATCGACCTTAGTCGACCTCTTGCTCGACCTGCACCGCTAATATGTTCCCCAGAACGTTGTCAGGTCGATGTCTTGATCGACCAGAGAGATCGGTATAGTACAATACTCTACTGCCGCATTGAATGCACTGACAGGCGGCATGCTTCCGCATTAATGGCATATGCTGCCCCATTACTGCCTGACACAGCAATCACTTCAATAGTGTACTACCCTGCCTTATAACCTGGGAAGACGGCCACCTGGAATAGCACAGAGAGAGGAGTTGACCAATTGCCCCTCATGCAAGGACAAATACCCTATCTACACATCAAGGATATCACAGACAAATCCCTAAGTAGAGAAGGCTATAAATACCCCCATTCCAACCTTCTAAAGGTATGCTCTCATATATACAAAAAGCCCATACTTTGCTGCTCATATTATCTAGTCGACCCGTATTGACTTGAGCGTCGGAGGGCCTAAGCCGAGGGCTCCTCGGCTAGTCTGACGTTTGCTAGTGATTGCAGGATTCAGCCCACCTATACACTTATATCGACCAGAGAGGTCGAGTCTCACTAAGTCTTCTAGTTGATCCAACATCCAATGGATTTTACCCTCATCAGTACCTTTGTCAAAATTTAGAACATACTAAGTTAAAGGCTCATTGTACGAGAAGTGATAAATGTTAGAGTTATGTTTATATAAAATAAGGATAAGTAATAATATATTATGTACAAAGCATAAAAGTGAAAGGTAATAAGGAAAATATTTTATATATACTTCTATGTAAATTCTTTTAACCTTGCTCTCCTTTCTCAAAAAAAAAAAAAAAAAAAACTTAACTTTATTTTTGTATTCTTTGGTTCATTTTGTAGATTATGGTAATTATATAAAATTTATTATACAATAAGAGTACTAAGTGAATATTGACACAAGTATATACAAGTTGACTCTAAATAAGTTTCAAAATATAAAAGATCGTAACTTAATATACAAATTACAGAAAATAAATAGAGCTCCACTACAAAGAAATGAAAAATTTATAATGAAAATAAAAATGTTAAAGTAATGTTTACAATAAAATAAATATAGTATAAAGTATTCTTAAATAATCAGTGTATATAAGTCATAGAAGTAAAGAATAATAAGAAAAAGATTCTACATGTGTACTTGCTTCTCCTTGTTTTGTTTTCACCTTACTTCTTTTATTCACAAATTTACTTTATTCCTTATGGTTAGTAAATCTTTTCTAAATCTTGTTGAGTCAAATCATGTTAGAGAGTAGGTCCCATTTTGAGTCAAGTCTAGTCCTAGAGTCAAAGATCAAGATGGTAGGGAAAGGCAATGGCGGGGGTGTTATCTTTGAGTCACCACTAGATAACTGGTCGGTCGGCGTGGTTGAGATTTGTTTGCTCCTTCTACACCCGATAGTAGTGCCCATGAGGCACCCTTGTTGGGTGTACATAAAGCACCATCATTGGGCACCTCCACGACTTATTTCATGGTGCCTTTGGATCACTTGTAGTTGGCATGCACAACACCAATCTAGGGCCCCCATGGGGCGCTTTGGATATACACCCAGCGGGTTGGCACTCGCAAGGCTCATTTTTCATGGTCCCACTTAGTGTTTGCTAAGGGATGTTGCTGCCTCGTTCGCAGTCGGCCACTACTCTAGGAGGTTGCAGGTTATCTAGGCTTATCCGAATTCATGGGGGTCTTCTCTATCATAGTGTTGCTACATATTAATGACACGCGAGCTATTTATTGGGTGCATTGTCTGCTCAAGTGTTAGAAAATGATTGTGAGTCTCAAAGATTGAGCATCAGTATTTAGTTTATGAGTTATTTTGGGTTCGAGTTTGAGTCTGGAGTAGAGGATTCTTTCGATGAGGTGTCCGAAGATGGTCCTATCATCAATAGTAGCTTTGCTTAAGTCGCAAGTATTAGATATTTACTCCAGTATAGGTGGTTAAGTGTTTTAAGATGCAAGATATGTGTTTTTAAGGAGCTTGAGTTCCTCCTTTCTTCATAGAGTGATAATATGTTGTTACCTCCCAAAGGGTACTTCACCATACTCAGTAGTTGCTTCACTTGTGAGTTTTCTTTGCCTACAGATCCCTTTTATTGGATGTAGTGAGGAGCTATGGACTGTATTTAAGTAAGTTTGTGTTTAACTTTTTTGTATACTTCATGGGATTTTGATAGCATTTGACTAACTTAGATTTGCCCGACTCTTTAAATAGTTTTCACATTTTATTTAAGGTGTGTAAGGTGCCCAATGAGCCCAATGAGCCCTTTTTCATATCCAATAGCAAATTTCTGAGTAGGTTGCCTTCTTCAGGGTGGCCTTGGAAAGATAGATACTTCTTTGTTGATGATGAGGGTTGGGGCATTCCTCGTGAGTGGAGCAGTTCTCCATCTTTAGTTCATTTAGCTCAAGTTTATTGTGACCTTTGTAAGAGTTTTGAGGAGGCATGTTTATTCGAATAACCCTTTGACATCACTTATATATTTCTAGTGGGTATTTAGTGTGTGTATATATATATATTTATTTTTTTTGGTTAGCTGCTTGCGCATATATTTGAGTTATTGCTTATTTGCATTCTCATTAATACTTATGCTTAGCTATGTACTCTGTACTTTTCAATAGGAAAAAATGTTAGTTTAGCTAGGATCCGTGCTTAGAGGGTGGAAGGAGGTACATATGAAAGGCACGCAGAAGAGCAGCAACATAATGAAGCGTCACCAGTTGGGCGGTGCTTAGCCACTCAATCGATGGTTGAGTGAGTTGCGTGCTATATCGCCTCATTTAACGCATTTTCCTAATATAGACGAGGTGCCTAAGGTTCCATGCCAGTTAGGAAGTACACATGTGGATCAGTTACTGGAGGCGCTTATCTACAATCAACTTGTCTCTTTCATGCCAGGGAAGGCAAAGGACTTTTTCGCTATGGTTCATGCCAGAGCTATGGCATCGACTATCTTGGGAACGTAGATAAGACTGTCTTCAACAATGATTACATGAGAGCATAGTAATTGAATACAATCAAGTTATACTCTTCTTCTTAATTGACTGAGATAGTTGCTGGGGACTTTGCACGGGTAAGTGTTCGTTTCAAAACTTAGTTTGTTCTGCATACTTATTCTTTTTTGTAGTGATGTATAATTTGTTGATCTTTTTGCCTTATTTTTTTTTTAGTACAAGCTTAGGACTTAGCTGAGCAGATACCTCCTATGGAAAAAGGAGCGGCAGTGATGATAACACAACTTAAGGAGGAGGCTGTCGAATAAGCTCTGCATCAGGGGTAGAAGAAAAGTTTGTGAAGTTACATAAGGAACATGAGCAGTTGAAGGCATGATACGGAAAGGAGGTGAAGACTAGAAAGAAGTTTTTGGAGTCTTCTACTGGAAAATGCTTATTAGTGCTGCTATTGAGGATGCAATCAAAGAGTTCAAGGATTCTGACGAATTTTTCAAGGAAGTTGAGATCGATGGAGGCAACATCAATCTATTAGTAGATCATTCAGGGTTGTCGTCGTATTTTGAGTGTGATTGGGTTGTGCCCAGCCGAGGTCTTGTTGATGTTGGATCCCACTATTCTAGTCAATCTATCTATTAGAGGGCCTGGAGGGCATGTAATACTGATAGATATGCCTTGGTGGAGGATCCTGTTGATGCAGCTCTGCAGGAGTGGAGAGATTTTTCAGAGTATGAGTAGTAGATAGGAATCTCTATTTTTTATGTGTTTTAGAACTAAGCATTTTTCTCTAGCTCCGCAGTATTTTAGCTTGTTTTTTGGGTTAGGGTGTTTCTTTCAGAGGCCAACTATAGGCCAGATATTTTTGTATTTTTTGTCATTGTGGATGCTTACTCTTTTTTTGCTTAGGGAAGTTTTTTATTCATTCATGTTTTTTCACACATTTTGTCAAATGAATGACTTCCAACTGTAGTTGAATTATTAGGATGTGCATGACGCGAAGTAAGGGCACATGAATGAGGCGCTGGGCCTCAATCTATTAAATTTTTTCGCTAGTCCCCATTATTAATAGTGGCGCATCATAGCATAAGAAAAATCCACCAGAGGGATCTCTTCAAGATGATCCATCAATTGACTTAGAATTATTCGAGTGCCTTAGTGGCGAGGTCTTATCGTGATACTTAATCAATTTTATCCAAATCAATTGAACACCTCAGTTGTGAGGTTTCATTGTAGTACTTAGTCATTTATTTTAAATGTGGTTAACAATCTCACTAGCAAGGGCTTATGAAAATCAAGTATTATGATGATGTTTCACAATTACAATGAGTCTTGTTTGGGGAGTTTCGATGCTACAATCAAGGTTGTAGTAAAGTTTAATTGTGGGCCTCGTTCATGTGGTCTTTGTTATTCATGCTAAGTATTATGGTGACGTCAAGGTGTGAGCCTCGCTTAAGAGGCCTCATCACCAGACGTTGAGTTATTCTTAATAAGATGTGATGTGTTGGCCACATACCCTCATGGGGTTTGATGGTTAATTTTACAAGTGCAACCATTTAGCTCTTGGGAGACCTCATAACGAGCTTATGCAAAATTAGTTTAAATGTTGTATTAATTCTTTTGATATTGTTATGATGCAACCACTTTCCTCTAAAGAGGTAGTTTTAGTGGCCTTACACATGGCAACCACATTGCCCCGGAGGGAAGTCTATTGGTTTATGCCAAAAAAAGTAGAAGATAATGTCACTTATCTTCAGGAAGAATTTACAGTGGCTTACGCACAACTACTATGTACCCTTAGAGGGATCGTATAGTAGGTTTATGCCAAAAAAAGTTTGTGGGTGTAGCCACTTACCTCCAGAGAGGATTTATGATGGGCTCATGCGCAACTACCATACCCTTCAAAGGGACCGTACAGTAGGCTTACACCAAAAAGAGTCAAGGGTACTGCCACTTACCTTTGAGAGGGATTTACAATGAGCTTATGTGTGGCTACCATGTACCCCAGGGGTATAATGGCTTTATAGCAAATTAGTTAAGCTTGCTCTAAAAGCTAGTGCACAATCACCAAGTAACTCATTCAGCAATAAGTAAAAACAATGTAAAGAAAGTAGAACTTATTCATATTTTTATTAACAACGAAGGAGTGACGTTCCCTAAGGTTTGGCTTTATTCAAGTTTAGGAAAAACAACTTCTTATCGAAGGGAAATGGTACTTTAGAACAAATGCTAACTACTTAATAAAAATCAATCTAAAGAAAATAAGATGCCGAAGAGGCGCCATCGGTGGTGCGTTCAATAATCTAAGGGTGGCTCACGACATGAATATCTCCATGATGCTAGTGTCTTGGAATGCGCCTTTATCTTTGCCTTTCTTCTTGCTATCTTGCAGCTCCTTTGTTTGATTAGTCTTGGGGGTAAAAGTCTTGATATTCTTCAAAATATTGTCGTGCATTCTCTGACTACTCATATATTGTCAATGGATCTACTAGTTGCACTTAAAGTCGGGAACTTTAGCTTCATGTAGTATGCGAGACCACCGCTCGGAATAAGTTTAAGGTGGGTCTCCCCAGGATCACATTGTAAGTAGATGGAGTCTTGACTGCTAGGAATTTCACCATCTTCTTCACTTGCTTGGTATGAGTACTCAGAGAGAAAGGTAGCAACACCTTGCACAACACTTCTGTAGTGTCACCTGTGAACCCCAAGGGTTATTGATTTTTTGCAGCTACACATTGTCCATGTTTAGTTGGAGAAATATATTATGGAATACGATGTCAGCTGAGCTGCCATTATCCACTAATATCTTATTCACCTAGAAGTTAGCGAGGGATGCAGAGATCACCAGTGCATCATTATGTTCTTCCCGCATGGGTTTGAGGTTCTCTTCTCAAAATTAATGCTATATGTTAGGGGGCGTGCTTCGAAAATTTCCTAGATGGGATCAACTGAATGAGCTTGCATCTGTCTTGTCGCTACTTGCACTAGTACTTTTCTTTTATTAGTAGAGTCTCTACCAGTAGGTCTTCCTAAGATGACTGAAATGACGCCAGCCATAGGGAGATTCTGTGAATCATGTTGATGATGTTGGGCCTTGGGATTCGGATGTTCGTCAGGCCATCACAAATAGTCCTCACTTCTTTTCGCTACCAAATCTTTTTGGACCGTTTGGCTTCTATGCCACATTTTTTTGGGTGTCCTCTCTGGATCAACTTTTCAATCTTATATGTTAGATGTTTGCACCCCTCAATAGGTGCATTGTTGCGGTGGAAGCAACACCACTTATTATAATTCTACTTCTTTATATCCTTTATTGTCATCTAGAGAGGATGCTGGATGAGTCAATGCTACAATGCCATAGTTAGAATCTCCATTTGTGGTCAGTAAGCAGTGTGTAGGTGGAGAAAAGTTAGAGGGGATTGCATCCATGATCTTCTCACTTCTATTATTATTATTTCCGTCATTACTTGTTTTGCACTTGTGGGCCTTCTGAGAAGTCACAGCTTTCTTAAATCTGATGTGCTTCTCAACACGTATCAGGAACTCTTCTAGAGTAGCATGGGGTTTTCCAGCAATCGACTCCTAAAACTTCAAGTGCTTCAAGCTTTGCTGATGGTTTTGGGCAGGAACTCCTGATTAATGTGGAGATCACATGTATCGCATGGATGAAGCGATTGAGGTAGTTTCTCAAGGACTCTCTATCTTTCCATTTGATGGTGAACATGTAGGCAGCTATCTTTGGGTATCTATGGTTGATGGAGAAGTTCTAGAGGAAGCACTAGGCTATCAACTCGTATCCACTGATAGATCTAGCTGGCATTTGGTTCAACCACATTAAAGCATGCTTGGTGAGCGTGGTGTTGAACAGCTTGCAGTATGCAACTTCACTCAAGTCGTAGAGCTCCATCCTCATCAAGAAGTTTTCCAGATGCTTCTAGGTAGGGCTATAAATGGATATTCAAAAATTCATTTACCGTTCGCATTCGTATCCGTTTATACAAAATTTATCCACATCCGTTTAAAGTGGATATTATCCGTATTCGATTAGTAGATATCCGATTATAAATGGATACGAATATGGTAAATGCGTATCCGATCCGTTTAATATCCGATCCAAATATATATTTATTAAATAATATATTGTTTATATTTTTCAATAAAAATCTTATAATCTATATATGAATATATATAAATTATAATTGAAGAATTAGGAAAAAAAAGAATAAATTTAAAAAATTATTGTAATATAGAAAAAATATTGAAGAATAAAGTTAATCAACATAATTATTGTTGGTTGACTTTATAATTAATATACTTAAATGTCATTATTATTATTATTATTAATAAGTACTAATAATCAATTATAAAGTCAATTACTAATTAAAAATTGTACTATTTGCTTAGGGAGAATTGCATATAACCACCATGTGAAAATTCAAATTAGCTAATAACCCCTTCTGAAATAATAAATTGCTAAAAACATCTCGTGTTTTAAGAATAATGACTCATGTGCCCCAACTATCAGTTTACAACTATTTTGACCCTGTGAGCACAATAATACCCTTGTATATATTACATTCAATCCGTGTTGATTTTCAAACATACGTTTCCACATTCTTCACTTCTTCCCCAAATTCACTACTTCCGTCAGCGAAAAAGGCCCCAGATCAAGAACCCTACCATTCATAGAAAAACAAAACATTACTTCCATTTCGATTAAGTTAGTATTTCTTCATTATCGAGAATAATGGAATGGAGATTCAATTTAGCAGAATGAAGAAACTAGGGCACAAAGTAGTGTAGTAGAGCTGAAGAGCGAGAGTTACAGGTAACACCATGTTCTTTGTGTTTCTATGGTTAACCAGTTGCTTTCTATTTCCATGGTTAAGTTTAGTTGAACCCTATATATTTTAAGTAACCACAATGTGCTTCGAGAGCTAGGCTATTGTTTATATGCGGTAATATTGTGGGACATACATTGTTGGTTTAATGATTTAGCGTTCCTTTTTGTTTAATATTTTGTACTGTAAATTCATTTGAATGGAGAAGTTTGTTCTGGTCCCATGTAGTAGTATTTCGGCTTTGGTAAAACATACATGTTGGACTGAAATGGATATGATGACAAAGTAGCTTTGTTAACTGTTAGCAAAATATCCCATGTTTGAGTCAAAAGACCTTAATGGTCCCCCTCTTAATGTTTTTTTATATGTTGTAAGTGGGGGTCCCATGTTTGCTGCTTGTGTTTATTAATCTGAGTCAAAAGACCTTAATGGTCCCCTCTTAATGTTTTTTTATATGTTGTAAGTGGGGGTCCCACGTCTGCTGTTTGTGTTTATTAATCTATTTTTAGTGGTCCCTGGTGATGGAGTTAGTTTTCTGTTGTTGTTAGCTGATGTAATGCTTATGATATACCTTTTGGTACTTGTCTTATTTAATTAAGGTGTTATGTTTATTTTATGCATTGTTTTAGTAGGTGTGGTCTTTTTTATGTTGTGGTGTCATTTTGTCAATTTGCTAATATGACTTATTTAATTTTTATAGATCATTAACGATGGAGCCATTAATCCATCTTACGATGTTTGTGGGGCATAGATTAGAGAGATCTCCTGAAACTAGATATGTTGGAGGATCAAGGCATGACTACCCAAGGTTGAATCTAGACTACCTGAACCAAGATTTCTTATATGAACTGTACACTTTGACTGATGAGAAAGCTGTCAATGTGGACTTCTATTATGTTATCCCAGGCATGTCAATGGAAAATGGGTTAAGGCTTTGCAGTGGAGATTCAGGAATATGTGACCTTATTTGTTATTTCAAAGGAAAGCCTGGATGTACTTTATATGTAGATAATAGTCAAGCAGAGCCTTTATATGTTATTGACACTCAAGGGAACATTATCATCAATGAAGAAGCTATTAGTATAATGGAGAATGACAATGTGAGGGATTCTTTGAGAGCCAATATAGATGATCTATTGAAGGACATTAATTTTGATGATAGTTATGAAGAGAATGCAACTCAAGCCTATTCGGTGGATGCAGATGTTGCATATGATATAATGGATGAAGAAGATGATCAACAAGCAGTACAACCTGAGCAATCATTTAAGGTAGTGCATGAAGAAGGTAAGGAACAACCTGAACCTAGTGATAGAGTGCATGATCAAGTTATTGAACAAGTTGAACAACCTGAGCACATTGTGCAAGATGAATACAGGTAGCATGTGGAAGCTTCAACTCAACAAAGTAGCTTTGGTCACGGTGAATATAAATTGAGTGACCAGCAGGAGCAAAGAGATACTGAGGTTGATAATGCTCATGAATTTCTGGGTGATTAGAGCTAAGATATAGAGCCTGGTATTGATGTTTTAGGTGAAGAGAGCCAAAATGTAAAGGATGATTTAGTTGGGGTAACATCAGGGAGGAACTTTGAAGATAATATATCAAGATCAAGGGTACCAAAAGCAAGACAATCAAGAAGACAGATCCCCAATGAAGAGAAATCCAAAAGGGCAGCAACTAATATGGAGTTTGAAGATGGAGAAGAAGATGAAGAATTATTCTCTAACTCTAGTGATTCAGATTACCAGGGTTTATCATAGGAAGAGTCAACAGAAACTGAATCAGATGCTCCTAGTGAAGCTTTTGAGGATATAGAAGGGTCAGATGCTGATGACATCTTCATGAGCAAACATCTTTCTAAGAAAGAATTGCTCCAAAAGATGAAGAAGATGGGAAAAAAGTTATCCGAAGGTAAGGGCAGAAGGAAAAAATAGACAGTTACAACAGAAGAGTGTTGGTACAGTGATCTTAGTGAAAAAGATGATCTAATTAGTTTGGAGGGTTCAGATGAAGACCTTCCAAGGCATCCCTTTTTCAAATAAGGCAAAACCTGAAATCTTTTGAATTAACTGTGGGCTTAAAGTTTAATGGAGTTAAAGAATATAGGGATGTACTGAGGTATTGGTGTGTCAGAAAAGGTTATGAAGTGGTGTATGAAAAAAATGACAGCAATAGAGTGACATTTAAGTGTGCAAAGGGATGTGACTGGAGGGTCCACACTTCAAAGGTTCAGAGCTCAAACATTTTCCAAGTGAAGACCATGAAAGGAAATCATACATGTACTAGAGGTAGTCAAAACAATCTTGCTGACTATAGATATTTAGCAAAGAGGGTTGAGAAAATTGTCAAAGATGAGCTGCAGGGGATAATTAAAAGAAAAGTTGGTGTTGAAGTGACAATTTGGAAGGTACTAAGGGCAAAAAAAACTGCAATGTATAAATTATGGGGTGTAGACAACAAGGAATATGAGCTGCTTTGGGATTATTGTGAGACAGTTAGGGAGAGCAATCCAAACAGCAAGATTATACTGAGAAGGAATCCTGATTTGGAGACTCCAACCTTTCAGAGGACGTACTTTAGTCTACATGCTATGAAAGAAGGTTTTGTAGCAAGTTGTAGGCCAATTATTGGGCTTGATGGATGTTTCCTGAAAACTGTGCATGGTGGACAGTTGTTGGTGGCAGTTGGGAAGGATGGAAATGATAATATGTATCCCATTGCCATTGCTATTGTGGAAGTTGAAAACAGGGATACATGGACATGGTTTTTGTCAGCGTTGTTATTGGATATTGGTGGCAGGGAAGATCTTAGGTGGACCTTTATTTTTGATAGACAAAAAGGTTTGATTAATGCCCTTGATGAGCTGATGCTAGGGTGTGAACACAAATATTGTGCAAAACATCTCTATGCAAACTTAAAAGAGAAGTATAGCTCTGCAGAGTTGAAGAAATTATTTTGGATGGCTGCAAGTACAGCCAACAAGGCAGAGTTTGAGGCAACCATGAAGTAAATTGAGGTTGTGGATCCAAAATTAAATGTGAATGTTGAAACTGCAGCAGAGTGGTTGAGGAAAATACCACCAGTACACTAGACAAGATCTCACTTCTCCACAAGATGTAAGTCAGACATTCTTGTAAACAACTTATATGAATCATTCAACAAATACATTCTTGCTGCTAGGGATAAGTCCATTGTTTCTATGTTTGAGTAGATTAGAGAAAGACTCATGACAAGAATACAAGTAAAAAGACAAGGAATGGAAAAATATGGAGGATTAGTGTGCCTTAATATACTAAGGAAACTTGATAAGTTTTTCAAGATCTCAAGAAATTGTGTTCCAAGATGGTGTGGTGAGAATGAATTTGAGGTCCTTTCTCCAACAAGAAAGTATGTGGTTGTCTTGGATAAGGGTACATGTACATGTGGGATGTTTCAACTAAATGGCTACCCTTGTCCACATGCATATGTAGCTATAGCAGAGAGAAGATATAATGTAGAAGATTATGTGGATGCATATTTTAAGAAAGATATGTATTTAAGAGACCACATGATTCATGGAGTTAGAGGTCCAAGTGACTTCATCAAGACTAGTTATACTCTACTGCAGCCACCATCTTCCAAGAGAAAAGGGGAAGGCCCAAGAAGATGAGGCGAAAAAGCCAAGATAAAGTGCAGTCACAGTCTACAAGGAAGGGTCTCACACATACTTACTCAAGGTGCTTGCAGCTTGGACACAACATTGGGACTTGTAAAAATGCAATTCATCCTGACTCCAAATTGCTAAAGGTTAGTGATTAAGTTTATTTGTTTGTAATTTTATATTGTGACCAACTTTATGCAATTAATTTTATTTGTTTGTGTGTGTAGAAAAAGGGGACAGCAAGTAGGAGACAACACAATAATATTCTAGGAACTGTGTCAGAGCCCACCACTCAGCCTATTTCACAAGCTATGTCACATCCATCTTCATTGGGTACTTCACATTCCAGTCAAAGGACAAGAAATACCTCAAAGAGATCTCAAAGGAAATTTGAAAGTAGATTAACAAGGTAGCTAGAAAATAATGTAATAAACTTACTTAAATTTAATAGATTCATTACTATATTATTGTTGTTCTAACCCTCTGTGGAATATTTCGTTTTTCAAATTATAGCAGGGTAATATGAACCAAGCTTCCCAGGGCAGTGACACAGGAGGAACCCAGGGGAATAGTGGAGAGCACAGAGGAAATGAAGGTGAAGGGAGACATGAAAGTACACCTTCTAACACTAACCAAATAGGGTCTACTTCAGCTTCAACATATGCTACTTTACACTCTACTTTTGGGACTGCAACTACACATGCTTCATGTTCTGGGTCATATGCAAGGGCTTCATTTGGTTTTGTGCATAACAATAGTCCAGGACCTTTATTTGTGCAAGGTACACAATCATCAAATCTTAATAATCTCTCCCAAGATTCATCAAGACAACCTCAGCCACCAATTAATGCTTCTATTGCACATGTAAGTATAGTTTATATTTATATTTTTTATACACATCTTAAGCATATCTATATAGATGATACATTTCAAATTTCAAATTTGATTCAAATAAAATAACCAAGGAGAAAGGGAGAGACTGTACATAAGCAGGAGGAATAATGCTTTGAGAGGAAAACAAACTGATGTTGGTGGCAGTGCAAGAAAGGGTTCTAGTGCAGTTCCAGGAATAACTGCAGGACATAGTTCTGGTGCAGTTCTAAGATCAGCCTTAAGAGGCACCTCTATGTCAACTGCAAAGGTGGGAAGGCCAAGCTTGGATCAGCTACTGGAAAATATAAGGAAGAGGGCGAGATAGAGAGCAAAAGGTGCTAAAAATATATAGTGTGATTTGGATGGAAAACACGTTTAGTTCATGGACAAGGAGATTGTATTTATGTTAGTGGTACAATGACTTTAAAATCTTTTTTGTTCTAACCCTCTGTGTTGGGATGATTTGTTTTATGGATGCAATGGAAGATTGGTTTTAATTTAGCTAATATTTTGTTGGTTTCATGGATTGATGACTTTTACATCTTGCTTTGGTTGCTTTGAATTTGGGAGAATTTATTGGATTTTTGTAACCACTGCAATGTGGAGAGCTTTGTATCCTCTGTTTCTAGGTTGTTTCAGTTTGATGTTTCATTTTTTTCATTTACTATTTCACTTATTGTTTTGATTTGATGTCATTCGAGTTGAGCTTAATTAGTTTCACATGTGCTTTGATTTGAGTATTTTACACATTTCAACAAATTGCAAATTGACAATTACTTGCAAGTTAACCAAGGGAGACAAATTGCATGCACATTACAGTTTTGCTTTGGACCACAAAAAAGTACTCATTTGGAAATCTAAATATTACATTTCCATTCCATTCAACTTCATATAGTTATATTAAAAACTAAGTTAACATAACTTACACTGAGGCCCTGTCCCAAACTACAACCTCTTCCGAAACACTCTTACTTCTTCAACAACAACAACACTACAATGAAGAATAAAGCAGCAGTGAAAATCCAAGGGACAGGTGGGTAGTTTACATGATTTTGTGCAACAACTCTTGGCACATTTAACACCTCATCATGCACGTCTTCATCAACATCACTAAACCCACCAAAAAATCCATCCATGTGTATGGAATATGGGCCTTCGATCGGATAGGTTACAGGAACTCCTAGAGGTGCCCAAGTTTCGGTCTCTGGAGAACACCAACCAAAGAAACTACACCTTTGATACAGGCAACTGTAAAAAAGCCTTCCATTCGATGCTTTTTTTTGGGACTCCACAACTCTAATGGCCGCTTTCAAATTGCAATCACATAGTGGAGTGGAGGCATACCTTAGATCTAGTGATGGTTTGAGATATTGTTTCTTCTTGGACCTACTGCTGTTCAATGAAGACATATTGAGAAAAAAAAAGATAGAGCAAGAAATGAAGATGAGAGTTTCTGGTCTTGGCCGATGGAGATGAGAAAAGGAATATTTGGTCAATGTCTTATTTTAATTGGATTTTTAGCAAGGGTATTAATGTAATGGCATTGCCCAAATTGCAGAACCAATCCTACTTCTAGGCGCGTTAAAACATTGCCGAAAGTTGGGGGCACGTGAGTCATTATTCTTAAAACATGAGATGTTTTTAGCAATTTATTATTTTAGATGGGGTTATTAGCTAATTTGAATTTTCACATGGTGGTTATATGCAATTCTCCCTATTTGTTTATTTACTTTCATTTTAATGAAATTATATAGTTCCTTCTATTAATTAAAATATGTATTTGTTATATGGTTATAGATTCACGTATTTGAATATTCGTAAATGGATATCTAAATAATTATCATTGAATATGAATATAAAATAATAATTCGAATATGGATAAGTTTAATAAAATATGAATGCATCTGAATTATTATAATCGAATACGGATATATCCGAATCCGACCGATATCCGACGGATACGAATTTGGATATCATTTTTAAATATCCATCAAATCTGTATCCGTATTCGAATATTCGAAAAGTTAAATGGATACGAATATGGAAATAGTGTATCCGATCCATTTAATATCCGTTTACACCCCTACTTATTGGGGTACGTAGTACCATTGAAATCCAACAAATTGGTTATCTTCATCGTAGGAGGAAGTACTTTCGCCAAGATAAAAATGTTGTACCTCTAGAGAGCAACAGTTAGAGAGTGGTATTAGCTTCTTGCTCCTCTTAGGAAAGATAGCACCAAAGAGTGCTTCTAGACTCTAGCAGCAGCAGGCGCATACTAGGTGGAATCCACTTGGAGTGAAGAATAGGTGTCCCGCTTGCTGGGGAAAAAGGGAAGGAGCAATGTCACGTTTGGAGTTGGCTCTTCGCTTAGCTTCTCTAGGGAAAACAAAGTCCTCTAGCTCTAATGAGAGGATTGTTGCTGCTCCTACGGGTGGTGCTCATCAACTATTGAGCGATTGCTTTGGCCATAGCGTGGTGGTGGTATTATGCAGCAAGGTCCTCAATGTCTCTTGTGTTCTCTGACCCTAGGGACACCTTGTTGTTAAAGTCGCAATGTTTGGGTCTCATTTGCATCCTTAGCATTCCTCCTCTGTAATTCAAAGTTCCCACAGACGGTGCCAAAATGATGTTGCATGGAAATAGAGTTAGGATCCTTTCCAATAGTCAGCTAAGTTCGAGGTTCTTTTCTTTGGAACATGGTGTAGAGAGGTTTCAGTCCTCAAGCTTTTGCATGCTCTTGCGAATGATTTATTGTGCCCAATTTTCCTTTAGGGCTTAGTGTTTATAATTTTTTTTCAATGGGCTTGAGCCTATTTGGGTGTTGATGCTCTTCTTAATGGGCTTAATTAATTTGGACTCTCCAGTCTTTTTATTTAATTATCTTTCTTGATTCGTTGGGCTTATTTTGATTCTTTTACCATTTTATCCTTGTGAACTTAATTATTTATATCAGTATCGAAGTCGAGCGATCAACAGATTTAGTGTTATCCATGTCACACCTGTATGTATGAGGTTTAGAATTTAAAATCTAGCAAACTTTAAGTATACATGTGTGTGTGTAAATGAAAGCAAAGACACTTGATATTAAGTATCCAATGCAGGGATTTTATATGGACGGATTCGATAGACATTCTCTTGTTCCAAGATGACCAAGTTCCTGGTCTTGAATTTTTCAAAGATGGAAAACTGCTTATCATCTATTTATTAAGCATATTTTGCATAATGAAACAGATCTTTAAACGTTTTATTCTATAAATGATGGTTGGTTTCTAAAATGCCTCTCTTTCTAAATTTGTATTTACCCTATACTCCGTTCCATATTATCTAATCAGTATTTATCATTTTAATTGGTAAAGTTACAGCTCAGAAGAAGAAACTTTGTCTGTCAGTATGAATTATTGCAAGGTTCTTCTTAATATTTATACTGTAAACATAATGAATTTTTTCAACTTGTGTTCTGATAAAAACAATAATCTTCTGCATCCCCAGATAAAAATTGAGAAGTAGCATACAAGATAAGCGGATGGAAAAAACACCAGCACTAAGCTTTACCTTTAAAGCAAGAGCCGTTAGTTCTTTAATTTTGACATCGTTTAACAGTAAATGCCAAAGCACATAGCAGGCAATCTTAACAAAGTAACCAGAAGTTACAATCCAAACAATTTCGATAGCATCAATCAGGTAACAAGAGTACTGGTATTCTCAACAGTGAGGCTTCGATACGGGGAGCAAATGAGAATACCTCCCTCCAGATTCACAAACCCGGTGGAAAAGTTGATCAACTGAACCTTGAGTTAAATGAATGTCATGATTCAAGATATTCTCGTATTCTGCATTAGAGCTAAACAAAGACTCTGCCCACACGGGCTCATCGCTGATCAGACATTGGTGGCAGGAAAGGCAGATGACCTCCGCGAATCTTTATCTTTGGAAAGCAGTTTTTTGGCAAAATGCAGAAAACATGAGCAGGGTGCAGGCTTTCTTTAACCATCCTAGTAATTAAATCCCACATGGAATTGTTAATACCCTCAAATCTTAGAATCAATGGGAACAAAAAGGCATACTCATCTCTGATGGACCTTGCAGCATTCTAATAATTGCAGTCACTAATGCACGAGAACACGATTCATTGAGGGCCAGAAACAAAGTTCATCTCCTTCAGTCTCAGAGCACAATCGAGAAATTAAAATTGCTGCAACCTCATTATCTGCACTCCATGATTCAATCATATGCAAAACTGCCAAAGAGTTTCCTTGGCTTTCAAAGCAAAGTTCCACAACTTTTTGAAGCAGACTCTAAATTAAAATCCTTCCCTTCAAAGTTTCACCCTTCTCTCAGAGTCTCCAGTTTTCAAGTTCCAGTTTCTCCATAGTCAATAATTTCCTCCCACCATTCACTAATAAGTGAAGAGGGGGGTACAAAGAACCACGCATGACGGCATCTTTGTTTCTTCATCATATGTAAAGCGTATGATCTCCTCCTTCATCGACACTTATGTTGAGCAACTACTATTGAAGAAAATGAAAAATGTAGGTTCATCTGGTAGTTCACCACTTCAGAGTAGTATAAATTTATTTACTGAATATAACTTCACTTAATGAATCTTCTGAACATAAAAAAGTTTCAACTCATACATTGAACTGGACTAGATTTATCACCTGATAGCATCTATTCAGTTATGATCATCTCTGTTCATATAATCTCATGGCACCAGAAAACAAGGATAATATAGGAAAACTTAAAAAACTTCAGGCATAAAAGAGCTCGGTGTTAGGAATAGCACAGTATCACATGGAAAATTACCCTTCTATTGAACTGAATGAGCAGGTCACAAGACTAGCAAGATGAAGATGCTAATCATGCAAGTGCTTTGATGTCATATTAACAGAAGTTTCCTGTAGTAAACACTCAAGTTGAAAGCTTATAGGGAAAGTGAAAAATAAACAAAAAGAAGCTTCAGAACACATACTACATTGTGCAAGCTATCCCTGAGCTGAAAACCACCTTCCAAGGATGACACTCTGAAACTAAATTGACCCTGCGACTGCAAATTGTCAATTGAGATGACAGTGCTTATACACAACAATTCAGTAAGGTTATACAAGGACCTATATCAGCTTAATCAAATACCAGTCCCTGCAGCCCCTGTTGGGTAGTATGATGGCTGACATGTGCTGAACCTGCATCCAAATTTCCCTAAAATGGAAAGAAAAAGAAAGTTAAGCTCAGCTTAGATGATTTTGGCTTCTGGCTGTAAAATGACATATGAAGTCCAGGATATTTCATACTATGCAAACAATGTTTCACATTCATGGGAAGGAAAGAGCTTGAAGACAATCAAGTTCACAAAGATGCAAAGCACTATGCACTATACCAGAACACCCTGCAGAATTGTTTGGTCACTGTAGAAGCAATCGCGCAGAGAACAGAGTGAATTCAAATGTCCCTGCCACCATATACCATCCCAGCAACCACTTTAAATAAAAATACAAGAGTCCTCTGAACTAATATGCCAAAGTAAGAACCAGAGAGCATAGTACCAATCCTTGACCAACCTGCTGTGCACCATAATAGCCACTGATTGTAGGGATTCTTGAGCCAATTTCCTATAAATTATAAGATTCACTATGATTTATTGCAGTAAACAAAGTTTGTTTTGAAACCATCATAGAGAGTATACATTTGGCATACCATCCCTTGCAAGTCCTGCTGAGAAATGTGGGAGTCGTGAAGGCTGAATGATCTTTGGATCATCTGCTCCTATAAATATGTGGAGAGTTTCATATAAGTATGGTTGGCTGTACACTCTTAACATATAAAAATACAGTGGGGACAAACCACATCCTGGCTGCTGCTGTCCTGAATCCCAGTGGATAATGTTTCCGCCTCAGCTAGCACCTAAAACCCAAAGCGGCTTATAGTTCTTACAGGACTTTCCTCATTGAATTTTTGCTTCAAAACCTGCCACAGAATCTAAGAAAATTAAGGCAAAATCTGACCTTTCGCTTCTTTGGAACTTTGTTTGTTTTCGATGCCTTGACAATGCTATTGCACTCTTTCTTTTGAATGTCTGAAAGATATTGAGCAGTAGTCTTGTTAGTCTCTGGAATGCTCTTCACAGAATTGTTCATGCCCGCACAATGTGTCGATGCTTCTTCTAGAGCACGACATGCAACTTGATAAGCTTCCCCTGATAAAGAGCCTTCTTCACCCAGTTCAATAGCAAGTCTGCAAAGATCATTGAGGCGCTGGACCCTGAAATTTATGTCAGTTGATGCTTGATGAGTTGTGTCCCTGATCTTTGCAATTCGTGTCCATCGCTTCAGTATATAGTTAGATGGGATAGTGGAAATGCCCGATAGTTGAAGAACTGATAATGCATGTCTACAAAGAAATCCGCTATAATCAAACAAATGGCATAAACAACAGATGTCATATTTCCCTTTATTCCATGATACACTGAAGCTCTGCTTCATTTCAAGATCATCCACCCTAAATGTTATGGCTCTCTCATCTTCGCTTTTCTTTCCAACAGTACAAGCAACTATTCCAGAAACTTCACATTGAAACTTTTTATATATTGCATGTGTGTAAAGTTTAGACATTTGTTTCTCAAAAGGTGAATGAGAAACTAATGTCATTTGAGCATGCTGAGTTTCAATGTCTGCTTTAGCTTCTTCTTCACACCTCTCATGCAAAAACAGTTTGTACTGATCTATGAACTCCTCAATTGTAGTTTCCTTCTGCAAATACTTGTCAAAGAAAGAGGCTACACTTTGTGATCGCTCAACTGTACAAAATCCACCAAGAAAAACATTCCCCATGTAAGTAGGAATCCATTTTCTACGATCTTCATACAATGATTGAATCCATTTATCATCCACAAGGTCAAACTTATTGACCATTTTCTGCCATCTCTTTTCAAATTCTTCATTCGTCCAGGATCTATACATACATTTTTTAAATTTCATCAAGAAAACTTCAAATCCACTCAATTTATGACTTAAATTTGGACCAACTTCCCTGAACACATGCCAAGGGCAAAAACAATGGGAAGCATCAGGAAAAACTTCAACTATGGCTTCTGTGAGTGACTTGCCATTATCAGTAATAACCACTTTCGGACTACGGCCACCAACTGCTCTAAGCCAAGTGCGCATCAACCAAACAAAAGTAGACTGTGTGTCATCCCCAATCAAAGCACATCCAAGCAAAATGAACTGAAAATGATGATTCACACCAATAATAGGTACAAAAGGCATGCTATACTTGCTTCTGATGTAATGAGTATCAATTAATACCACATCACTGAAAGGAACATAATCATGTCTACCTTTCGAATCAACCCAAAATACATTTTTCATATGTGCTTCTTTGTCAAAATCTATTACATAGTAGAAACCCGGAGCCTCAGCCTGCATGTGCATGAAATAATCAAGCAATAATTGGACATCCCTCTCATCTAACGCCAACTGCAGCCCTTCCTTTTGGCAGACAGCACTAGCGTTCTGATTCTTCCTTCCCCTTGTAGCATTATAGAAGTCATCAGGGCAGATTTCATGATTATGCTCTTCCACAAAACTGTATATAAACCACTTCCCCTCGAGCCTTTTTTTGATATGCATGCTCGCTTTGCAGTCCGTCTTGGGGCACGACCTTGGACTAATAGTCATGCTAGACTGATGCTTGCTCCCAAACCTAGAACATGCAACTTTTATATCAATGAACTTGCCAGATTTCTTTGACCGTCGACTGGCTTTAATCGTGATGCCAAATCCAACCAACCGAGCATACTCCCTATAGAAAGAATAGGCCGCCTCCTTTGTCTCAAATTCCATACCATTTTGAGGCATGTAACTATTTATCCCACTCTTATTATCGTTAAAGGTACTCAAATCCACTCCATTCCCATCTCCCACAATTCCATTATCAACCACATTACCTTCATTATTATCATTTATGTCCAGCGCGTTGTTTAATCTCCCTTCCTGCCCCGAAAGCAATTCAAGATCAAGCTCCATAGGCAGACATAAAATCAGAGCTCTATCACAAATATTTTCCTCCAAAAGGATACCCGATAGAACTGGAGAAAAGAAATTAAGTTTCACTAAATTTGGACCAAAAATTCATGTGGGGTTCACCAAATTCAAGAAATTTATTAGATTATTCACAGTATAATAACGAAATTACCGCCGTCCAATCAATCAAGTAATAATATGCTTGTACAATAATAATAATAATAATAATAAAGGAAAATTTTAGAGAATTTAGAGGCAGGCATATAGAACAGAATCAGAATCAGAATCAGATTACAGATAAGTATAACAAATATGCGTTCTTACAAAGAAACAAAGAAAAGAAAAGCGTAAAAATTGTACTTAACAGTTCTTTCTTCTAGCCTTCTCGCTCGACAGTAGTGAAGCACAGAAGTTCAGGGCCCAGACGGTTCAGAGTATGGGATATTAGGAGAGAGATTTTTAATTTTTTGAGTTTCTGACTTTGGCCACGACATTTCGTAGGAAGTACGCTCGAGCCCTTTTAACTTTAGCGGTAGTAAGTGTAGGCCCAATTAGTCGAACCCAGCTGCATAGATTTGTAATTCTAGCAAGGGTGATATGGGGTCGAAACAATCTCGAATACATCAATTATAATTCTAAATCGAAAATGAATTTGATGCTGCAAAATATTTATATTAGATTATAGACGATCCCTACCATTACCATAAAAAGTGTAGGCCCAATTAGAAATCAATTGCCAATCCAAAATTGAAAAAAAAAAAAAAAAAAAAAAGGAAAACAATAAAGAAGAAGAGGAAGAAGAAGAAGAAGGAAGAGAGAATAAACACAACTAAACAAACAAACACTAATCCGAATCCAGAGTAATGACTTTGGAAGATCACTCCCTCTCATGTGCAGAGAGAACTGACTATGGAGGGATCAGTCATACATAAAAGAATATGATCACTTGAAAATCACAAATTTTTAAGTGTCATTAGGGCTATGTTTGGTTATATTTTGGCAAAACAAAATTAAGTTTTTCAAAATACCCTTTTCTATCCTCAATTATTCCCAAATTTTTTCCATTTTTCAATATATATATACATATATAATACACATATCATATATATTTTTTTATTATTTTTACTATAAAAAAATTACTCAATTTCATTTTCACTCCAAAAACCCAATAAAAAGCATTGATTTTACTGCTACAGTAAAAATTATCTCTTCCCAAAACATAAACAAACATACTAAAACTCTCCAAAATAATTTTCTAACTATTTCCCAAAACTTATAACAAACATTTATCAAAATTCTCAATGCAACTTTACATTCCCCAATCCTATTCCCAAAACTCATTCTCTCAAAACACATAATACAAAACATACAATTTATAACCAAACATTACCTAAGTAATTCTTATCAAGCACCCAATTCTTGCACATTTCTTTTAAAGAATTTTGTTTGACTAGTATGTCCAAGTAGGGGTTAAGATGAGTTGAGTCGACTCGCGAGCGTTGTAAGCCGACTTGATCATAGCTCGACTCGAGCTTGAACTTTAACATGAGTCGAGTTTGAACTCTACTTTAGTTGATCGAAAGTTCATGAGCCGGCTCATGAGCTTTTTTTATTTTTAAATATTTTTTATATATTAATTAGATAATCAATATATTAATAATTTACTTTTTTCAATTTTAAATATTTCTTATATATGATTATAATTATAATATGAATTATTATAATATATATTATAATTTAATATATATTTTATTAATAATTATAATTAAAATTATTTTAATAATTTAATATTTTATTAATTATTATTAAATAATTATAATAATTAATAACTTAATATTTTATTTGATTTATAACTTTTTGGTGAGCTCATGAGCTCAAACTTGCCTGGAATCAAGCTCGCGAGCTCAACCTCGGGCTCTTTGTTTTTTTTTTAGTTCTAGCTCGAGGTCAAGTCCTTAAAATCAGGCTCATCAAAATCGAGTACGAATTTGAGCTTACAATTTTTTTCGAACTCGACTTATTTATACCCCTATGTCCAACTAATTGGGCTTGGAAAAGTCTTAAAAGAAATTGTGGAAGAGTAGATAACAAAATTAATTGTTGAAAGTTGTAAAATTTAGAGAAATGGCACTTCGCCCTCCTAAACTTTGGCATATTGCTCATAAAAAACAACAACATGAAAACACTTCATGCTCTAAAATGAAGGCCACTTGTTAAGTTGTGTATTTGTCATCTAATTTGTACAATATCCCCTTATAGTTAATAGTAAAAGTGCTTAATTGCTGAATTTTAACTTTCATTTTATATTTTGTAAAGCAAATTGAAGATTCGTGCTAAATGCATTTGAAAATTGAGAATTTGATATGCTTGGAGTAAAAATCGCACTCTCGAGGAGACGAGGAATGAAAGAAGGAAATAATTCGAGTGCGGACGTGTCTTACTTCCCAAGCCTCTATGCAAATTTAATTCAAAAGCATTCAACTTCTTTCGGCAATTGTATATTTTTGGAATGTTTCAATTTCTGTTTCTTTAATTAGAAGAATTTAAGTTTTTCTATTCTAGTAGGACTCTTCATTAGTTTTCTGGTTGCATTAGGAGTAGTAGGCTACTTATAGAGAACTAGGAATCTTTCATTCAGCATATTTTGATTTCCTGTGTTTTTGTCTCAAGCATGAGTTGCTAAACTCTTGCTCTAGTCTAAGGGATTATCGAAGTTTGGATTCTTCAATATTTGTGAGATCTAAATAATTTGATTCATATTTCTTATTTTTTGAGTATTTATTTATCTTCTGTTTCCATTATGAATGTTCAGGTTTATTGAATTTAGGGCCCAAATTTGGTAGCTTAAACTATTTGTTCTGTCAATTAAAACGTTAAATCCGTAATTGTTTAATTATTCTAATGCTTGTGGCCAATAATATAGTTATGTGTAGGGATATGCATAAATTATGTTATGGGGATAAATATTCTAGTCTAAATAAACTATGTTTGTGTGTGCTTGTTAGCTAGGGTTGGGTCTTTCTATTTTATAATGTTGTTGATAAATTAAATCCTATGAGCGTTTCTTTAGGGTTGTTTATTGGCAAGGGAAATAACTAACGAGCTTCTCTTAGTTATTGAGATAGTAAGGAGAGATTGGTTATTAGAGCGTCTTGAGCAACTATAACTAGTCTATTCAAGAATGAGAAATTTATCTTTGCATCGATGATCAAATTTGTGAACCAAACTAAGATTTTACCTAAGGCTAGATTTCATTCTCATTGATTTCTTATTTGATTTATTTTTACTTTTAAAATTCTAGGTTTTACGTTTTCATAAAAATCCTCATTCTTTTCTATTTTATTAACAAGTTTGAAAAAAATAAAATTTATCAATCCATGTGGAGTACGACCCTACTCACCTCTGATTACAAATCATATCTTAAGAGTAGGAATTTATTTTTGTTGGATTCGAAACCCATCAAATTTTGGCGCTGTTGGCGGGGACTGGCGTTAAGTAATTTTGTTTCTTTTAATGCCTTGATCTTCTCGTACAAGTGAAATTCAATACGATCTTGAAATTGAGAAGATTGCTCGTAGATTCCGGAATGAGACTAGAGTCCAAAAAGAAGACAAATCATTGCCTTCAGATCTCGATCTAGATATACCTAGTTTAATCAGTTCTAGCGATTCGGAACAAGAGGAAACAATGTTTCATAAAAGAACTTTAAGGGAGTTAGCTAAATCGAATTTGACTCGACAACCACTTTGTATTGAATATCCAGAATTGGATACACCTTTTGAGTTAAAATTTGGGTAAATTCATCTACTACCTATTTTTCACAGTTTGGAGAATGAAGACCCCCATAAGCATTTAAAGGTACTTCATGTTGTGTGTCCCACTATGAAACCCAAGGGAGTGTCTGAAGAGCAAGCCAAGTTGCGAGCTTTTCCATTTTCTTTAGCAGATAAAGCTAAAGATTGGTTGTTTTATCTACCCTTGGCTCTGTCACTACATGGACAGAAATGACAAAATTGTTTCTTGAGAAGTTTTTCCCTGCTTCACGCACTACTAGCATTAGAAAGGAGATCAGTGGGATAAGACAGAAAGATGCAGAGAGTCTTCATGAATATTGGGAAAGGTTTAAACAACTTTGTGCAAGCTACCCACAACATGGTATTACTGAACGACTTCTCATTCAGTACTTTTACGATGGACTTTTATCGATGGAAAGGAGGATGATGGACGCAGCAAGTCAAGGAGGCATAATGAATAAAACTCCAAGTGAAGCTAGAGAATTAATTTCTATAATAGCTGCCAACTCTCAACAATTTGGATACTCTTGGGACCCTCCTAGAAGGGTCAATGAGGTAAGTAATTCATCTCTTGAGCGTCATATTTCCACTTTAACTTCTCCTTTTTCAGCAATTGGCTGTAGGAAATAAGCAACAAATCAAGGCTTGTGGGATTTGTACTAACATTGATCATCCTACGGATATGTGCCCTACACTCTAAGAGGATTCCTGCGAATAAATTATTATTAGTAGGAGGATTCCCTAGACCACCGTAAAGAAAGTATGATCCCAACTTAAACACCTACAACTTAGGATGGAGGGACCATTCAACTTTACTTATAGAGCGAGATCGCAAAACTACCAATATTTCCAACAAAAACCGCCCCCTCTACAGTAACCATCCTCTTCAAATATAGGTATGTTTCTTGAAGAGATTGTTAAATTGCTTGCGACTAACACTCGGCAATTTCAACAGGAAACGCGAGCAAGAATTCAAAACCTGGAGAACCAAAAAGGTTAGCTAGCCATCTCAATGAGCAAGATGGAATCCAAAGGAAAGCTACGCTCTCAAATAGTTTTCAATCTACTTTGATGAATGGTAAGGAGCTAAAAGAACCCAGCAAGAAGACACGAGAAAACACCACTATGGAAGAAGTGGAGAGAGAGATTGTTATACCCCAAGATGTGGGTGAACATTCACACGAACTTAACGGTAAGGTGACAAGCTCATTGGTTATACACCTTTCCTTTCTTGAAAGGTTCGCTAAATCCAAAAGGCATGAAAAGGAAAAGGAGATTCTTAAAACTTTTCGCAAGGTCGGGGTAAATATCCCATTACTTGATGCAGTCAAGCAAATACCACGGTATGTTAAATTTCTCAAGGAATTGTGCACAAATAAAACTCCTAGATTGAGTCCTAGAGGATGTGTTAGTACAAGTTAACGTATTAATTTTTTTTGCTGATTTTTATGTACTTAACATGACTGGAGATAACTCCCTCAATTCATCATAAAAACTATTGGGAAGACTTTTCCTTAGAACGTTTAGGATGAAAATTGATGTGAATAATGAAACACTCACTATGGAGTTTGATGGTAATGTAATTAAATTAAATATCTATGATGCCACGAAATATCCTAGTGATGAATCTTGTGTTTTTGCTATGGATATTATTGATACTTTAACTCATGAAACCTTTGATTTGAATGATTATGATAATTTTATGATGTGAGGAATAGCTACGTTTAGCCAAAGATGCTAAAGAGAGGCATTTTTTGAGAGGCAACCCAAGCTTTCAATTTGTTGTTTATTAAAAAAAATTATTTTTTTTATCATCTCTAATTAACTTCTTTTTTTTATTCTTATGTAGGAGACATCTTAGATTAGCCTGTGGACACAGGTACTTCAGACAAAAAAGCTCTTCAAACTACTCATGCACATGACCTCTTCTGGCACGTTGAATTATTTGACAGAAAAGCTCTTCAATCTATCCGTGCCCACGCCTTGTTTCATCATCTCTTCTACCATATTTACAACTACTACTACTACTACTACTACTACTACTACTACTATTATTATTATTATTATTATTATTATTATTATTATTATTATTATTATTATTATATATAAAAAAAGTCAAAATTGACTCTCATCCTAAACACCAACTATCATCTCCAACACTCCATCTTTAACCTCTTGCCGCCAAAAGCTCTTCAAACTACTCATGCACATGACCTCTTCTGGCACGTTGAATTATTTGACAGAAAAGCTCTTCAATCTATCCGTGCCCACGCCTTGTTTCATCATCTCTTCTGCCATATTTACTACTATTATTATTATTATTATATAAAAAAAAGTCAAAATTGACTCTCATCCTAAACACCAACTATCATCTCCAACACTCCATCTTCAACCTCTTGCCGCCAAAAGCTCTTCAAACTACTCATGCACATGACCTCTTCTGGCACATTGAATTATTTGACAGAAAAGCTCTTCAATCTATTCGTGCCCACGCCTTGTTTCATCATCTCTTCTGCCATATTTACTACTACTACTACTACTTCTTTTTTATTATTATTATATAAAAAAAAGTCAAAATTGACTCTCATCCTAAACACCAACTATCATCTCCAACACTCCATCTTCAACCTCTTGCCGCCACTATCTCCAACCACACCCCGCTGCGACTACTAGCCACCATCTCCGTCGCCACCATTAACACCAACCATCCTTGTCGCCCCCACTAGCACACCTTCTCGTCGTCATCTTCAACTACCCACAACCATCTCCACCTCCAACCTTTCCCGTCGCCAACCATCCTCTCGTCGCCACCATCTCCAACACCTTAACCCGCCATCACCAAATAGCAACCATTATCTCTGTCACCACCATCCACAATACATCTTCTGCCACCACCTCCAAACGCTAACATCACCTTCAGCCCCGTCACCACCTCTATCACCTTCAACCCTGCTGCCATTTTTCCTCCCCATCACCACCAGTATCACCTTAACCCACGATCGAAACCACAAGCTATGTCACAATCGCCAAACACATCTCAACACCACCCGCTACCATCCCCAGACATCTCCCTACTGCAAACACCTCAGCCAGCACCCCTCTACTTCTAGCCACCCAAAAATGAGAGAAAGACAACCAACACCTTGTCCTCAACAGACTAAGAATGCTCGGTTAACACATCCACATTCCACTGAATCTCTTTCGGAATCATCTCAACCACCAACCACTTCCACTATTAATACTTAGCTACCTGCTTCATCCGAATTTTGATGTCGGTCTCGACTTGGAAAATGGAAGACTGTCATTCCAACTACAGAATCCAACTTGCACGGGTCTCTACATTTCACCACATCTCATGAACAGGAATATACATTGAGGTTTGCTCTAGACCAATCCTCCCCTGTGAGTATATTAACTACCCCACTCTTGAGACTTTAAGTATTCATGCTAATGTTGATCGATTAATTGATAATATTGGATGGCATCTTTGTTTTTCCATTCATTGTCTGGCATATATTGAACTTGTGCATGGATTTTGTACTAATTTTGAGTTTTACAAATCAGCTGACCTCTCTTTGCATACTCCTGATGTTATTGTGTTTTGTTTAATAGGTCAAAGATTTAGCTTGTCTATTACTAATTTAACTTGGCATTTGGTTTTATCACAATTAATTATGCACATTCTGATGAATATTTGAACAAAATGCTAACTTTGAACCTCACATGCTTTATAGATCTTTGACTTAAAATACTGATGTCCCTTATGATCTTAGAAAATCCAAAGATATTTTTCTTGTTGATCTTGCTTTGAAATATGTTCATCATTTTCTTACATTTTCTTTTTTAGGTAGGGATGATTCTACTAGTGTGCTACAAAAGCTAAATTTTATTTTCTATGGTGAATGCTTAACAATGTCAAAGTTAACGTTAGGTGTTGGTTGGCTACTCAGTTTGCAAATGTCTTGGCTAACAAACGTGCATTATCTTAAGGTCATTTATCACACATTTGGCCATACACGAGCACTTGATCACTCCTGATGATAACACCTTACATATTGGTTGTGATATGACACCTTTGGATTTGAACTATTTAGAAGGGATGGGCCTACTTGGCAAACGAAACGGCGTGTTTTATTTTTGTTCTCCAAGACCCATTGTGCCATAGAAGTGTAGGATCATTGATGATGAGGAGGAGGCAACCTTACCCCACCTTCACTGCAGTTGAACCATGGACACGTGATGATGATCTTGATGCTCTTCGTTGCTAGCTTTCACACATAGAGACCAACCTCGTGGCTTATTTCACTCATGTTGGTTTCACACCCCCATTTCCATCATGTCCTTGAAGCCATGAGGATCTCGTCTACTAAGGGAGTCCTTCTTCCACTTTTCTTATGCATTTACATTCTTATTTTGAAAAATTGAGTGCAATGTTTGGCTTAAGAGTGGGAGAGGAAATTTTGGATTCATTTTGCTTCAAACATGCATGAAATGGCTCAATATTCTTCTTATTTGCTTCCAAAATGTGCTTTAGTTCTTGATTTGTTAATTTTTCTCATTGACCTTTTACCTCTTTTTGATGCTTTGTCCTTAAGGTGACACTTAAATAATTGGGTTGAATTAGGACACATTGTAAGAATGGCATGAGTGGTTGAATCCTTGTTTATTGCACTTCGACTTCTTGCCTTGTTGGTTGATTTGGATAAAAGATGTATGAGGGAATTAATGCATATCACACCTAATAATTGTCATGCATAGCGGGTTAACTTTTCTAGAGCTTGCCTTGATGAGCATATTTGGGTTGAATTGTTAAGTTGAATGTACTAAGACAATTAAGGTGACTAGGTTTGACCTTTTAATCTGTTTCAAAAAAAAAAAAGGCACTAGCTTGATTACTCTGCTAATCACTAAAATAAAGTAATTATGAGTAGGGATAATAAGCATCTAGGTTTGTGACCGGCTCATTAAGTGGGTGCATTCATCACCAATGTTTGTATTCGCGTAAAAAGGTCAGATGACATTCTAAACAAATTATAGTTGGTTGAGTAGCCAGGGGTATTCATTACCAATGTTTGTATTCGCATAAAAAGGTTAGTCCACAAGCTAATTTTAGTACAAGAAAAAAGGGAGATTGAATAAGGTTTTTCCTTTCATCCTCCATGTTTTTGTGCATTAGACTTACCATTTCTCCCTCAATATGTGATATCGTTGCATGTTTTTGATAGTGGACCTTTTATGTTTTAACTTGAAATGAACTTAATGAAAAAGTGTTAAATTCCTTTTACATTTCGAGTTCGAAGAGATTGCCAGGGTGATAAGTTATTTGTGTGACTTATAAGGGTTTTTTCTATGAAGTGCATGTTCCTACTTGTGTCTTGATTCAGCCCTCCAAAATTTGATAATTTGAACTATATTAGGGAGAAGCTAAGAAATAGGTAGGAGGGATTGTGAGAAAGGTTGATAAATTGGAGCTATTGCATGCTTGGAGACAAGCATTGTCTAAGTGTGGGGGAATTTGTTAAGTTGCATATTTATCATTTAATTCGTATAATTTCCCCTTACAGTTAATAGTAAAAGTGCTTAATTGTTGAATTTTAACTTTCATTTTATATTTTGTAAAGCAAATTGAAGATTCTAGCTAAATGCAGTAGAAAAGCGAGTGTGGATTTGTCTTGCTTCCCAAGACTCTATGCAAATTTAATTAGAAAGCATTCAATCTCTTTTAGGAGAATTTAAGTTTTCCTATTCTAGTAGGACACTTAATTAGTTTTTCGGTTGCATTAGGAGTAATAGGCTATTTATAAGGAACTAGAAATCTTTCATATGAAGCTTTTTCATATCTTTTATTCAGCATATTTTAATTTCCTTCATTTTTCTCTCAAGATTGAGTTGCTAAACTCTTGTTCTAGCATAAGGGATTATCGAAATTTGGGTTCTTCAATATTTGTAAGATCTAAATAATTTGATTCATATTTCTTATTTATTGAGTATTTATTTATCTTCTATTTTTATTATGAATATTCAGGTTTATTAAATTTAAGGCCCAATTTTGATACTTAGAATATTTGTTCTGTCAGTTAAAACATTAAATCTATAATTGTTTATTATTCTAATGCTTGTGGCAAATAACATAATTATGTGTAGGGATATGCATAAATTATGTTATGGAGATAAATAATCTAGTTTAAATAAACTCCGCTTGTGTGTGTTTATTGACTAAGGTTGGGTCTCTCTAGTTTATAATGCTTTTAATAAATTAAATCTTAGGAGCATTTGTTTAGGGTCGTTTATTGGCAAGGGAAATAACTCACAAGTTTCTCTTACTTATCGAGATAGTAAGGAGAGATTGGTTATTAGGGCGTCCCAAATAACTATAACCAGTCTATTCAAGAATGAGAAATTTATCTTTGCATCGATGATCAAATCTGTGTACCAAACTGGGATATTACCTTTGGCTAGATTTCATTCTCATTCGTTTTCATGAAAATCCTCCTTCTTTTCTATTTTATTAATAAGTTTGAAAGAAATAAAATTTACCAGTCCATGTGGAATGCGACTCTACTCACCACTGTTTACAAATCATATCTTAAGAGTATGAATTTTTTTTGTTGTATTCGACACCCATAATCACTACCACAACACTTTGCCGTTGAGTGATTTTGTAGGCCAAATATATAGCTCAAGACTAGCATGCAATTTTCATTTTCCTTGCCAAAGGATATTCTTGTCATTTCACCCTCTTCTCGTCCCAAAAGCCCATAGTTGTCCAATTCTTCTAAAGATTCTTTTTGTTGTATCATGTTTTATTAGTTTACACAATAAGTAAGATAAGTAATATTATCAATGATATGAGGCTAAATTCCTATGCTTCATATTCCCATACACAAGTAGTTGTTGAGCTCTATTTGAGCAGTACATTACAAGGCAGACTAAATTCTTTTGTTACATATTTCTAATTGTTTTCAACTTAGCAAGGAATTCTAGTTCTCTTTATTGTGATTTATCAAGGCACAACTTCTTTGTAGCAACCAACCTTCTGTTGTCTAACTTTTCCTATTCAAAATATAGATGCGCTAATACCACTGCAACCTACATAGAGAAAATTCGGTTAGACTTTTATATTACTAGGTAGACTAGGCCAGATCCACTTTTGCCAAGCAAATTATTCTGGTAGAAGTTCTTGGTTGCCTTCTTCTATTTTTGGAAGTCAACATATATAGCCGTATAAATATTTAGGACATCTTTTGTTATTACAATAGATTGAAATTAGTTCATGATAAGACAATACTTTAATCGCTACAAGAAAAATAGTTCTAGTGACCAAATTCTTACTGACCATGATAAAATGGTTGCTAAAATTTTAGTGGCCAAAAGTTATTTGGTTGCTGAAGGCAAGTTACATAAATCTTTTTACAACAAATCAATATTTGGTAGCTATAAATAATCGCTATAATTTAGTTAGCTGTAGCTAGTGGTATAGCAATTAAAGTTGGAGTTTTTAGCGACTATTTTCATGGTCGCTATATAAATATTAATTGTGACCAACTTAATAACAAAATATTGAATGGTTACTGTTAATTTGGTTGCTAATTAAGCATATATTTTTTCTTTAGCTCTTTAGACTCATAGCAATTGGTATTATATGGTCATTAAAAAAACATACAACAAGTAATTTTACGTGGTTGTTGAAAGGGTATGCTCATAGCTATTCAGCAAACTTTATTTCTAACTATTTCTTGAAAAATAAAAATAAAAACTTTAAGTCGAGTTTAAAGAGCTTAATTGATTTTGGGGTAAATTTGATTTGAAAGGTTGATTTAAATATATAAAAAAAATTATCATATTAATTAAGTAAGTAATATTTAGCTTTAAATTTGGCTTTTAAGAGTTGCTTAATTGAAAATATATTTTTTCTTTAGTGGATTATAAAGCACAATCATCTTTTAAGAAAACAAAGAGGGTGAATCATATTTCTTTGGTACAAATGTCCAACATATATTATATATCTCAACCACAAGATGAATGTATGCTTTAACCTCAGAATTTGTATACTTAACTAGAACTTAAATAAAAGGAATATTATCATTATTTCATGGATATCAGGATTTAATTAGTAAAGTTTGTTCAAAATTTTGTGTGAAGCTTTGCCATTTTTTTAACAACACTAGGAAACTCCATTTAATAATCACAATTTTCAAGTGTAACTAGCCAAAATATTTTTCCACTCAATAAAGTCATGGCATCTTGAAATTGTACAATTTTTGGTTCAGCGAAATAATAGGGAGAGGAGATTATTATAAAGGATCACAACTTTCCCATTAAATATAATAATGCACAGGGTTGCTGAAGGCAAGAGTAGCGCTAGGATCTAATAATCGAAACTTCAAAATCTAAATTAACTAGGCTACTCAAGCAAATCAAGGATCTAGACATGCTCACAAAATGGATTTAGGTAAAGGATTACCTTGATAAGTTAAATTCCAAGGAGAAAGTGAAGAACTCTTCTTCAATCCAGAATCTACTAGGCAGTGGCGCAGCAGAAACAATGCAACTTTTGCACAAGTCAATCTTCTCCAAAAATTCCAAAAAAACTCTAGTAGCTCCTCAACTCTTTTATGGATCTATTATGAAAATTTCATATCAAAACTCCTTCTAAATCTCCTGGAATAAAATCGCCAAGTGACTGTTCCCGCATGTGGATCTCCAAAGGCTTAGCAAACCATTTGTTTTGCCTCTATCAATATGATCCACACACCATTGCAACTTCCTATCACTCACTTTCACGTGGAGAAAGAGAGGAAATAAGAGAGGGAGATGGCCGATTTTTGGGGTTGGAAGAGAAGAGAGAGGTGAACTTCAACACATGAGTGAACACTTTGAAAATGGAGCGAAAATAGTGAGAATCTAATTCTTCACTTACTTAATACATGCAACCGCCCACCTCACCTCTATATCTATATATAAAGGGAGGATGGTATGATAACAAGTTGTCATCACACCTTCCTCAACGGGGGACCGCCAACATGCTTACACATGCAAGTTGGCAAATTCAAATCTAATTTGAATTTGTGTGTATTTCAATTACATTTGAAATCTAATTTCAAATTAATTAAAATATCACACCAAATGAACCTTTCATTTGAATTTTTTCTCCAAAATATATTCTTCGCATTAATTAAATTAAACACTTTAATTTAATTAATTACGTTAACTTAACTCTTTAAGTTAACTTGACTAATTGATGGTCACATGGCACCAAATAATTAACTCTTTAAATATTGGTATAATTTAACTCCTTAAATTAGTTGATCAATTTAACACGTAAATTAATCAAGCCAAGTGATACTTCAATTTTCAATCACCCAAATAAATCGATCACTATGGAGTGAATTTTCTAACACTTAGAAAGTTCTTCCATGACATAGGAAATGTAATTGGCTTTTGTGTTGACCCGATAGGTTCTACCATTTATTGGACATGGGCTCACAACCCCTTGTGACTTTTGAATATCATATATTCATTTTAGTTTAAACTCCTTTAAATTAAATTGACTCAACTCAATTAATCTCCATTAATTGAAGAGTACCCAATCTTCATGGTTGATGTCCAATCTCAAGCCCATGGAGCCCAACTAATTGGCCGAAAAGAATGCTTTTGGAGAACTATTATAGCTCTACGATTGTCATGCAAATACGGTTATTCCATCTTCTATCTCCTGAAAAGGCATAGGGCAAGATATTTTTCGGCTCTCTAATAGCCTTGATACTATATCTCTATTCCCAATGTTCGATTCCACTATATGACCTCACCTTTGGAAAACTCATTTTCCAAATTATCATACCACATTGTGCAAGGATTTCTTGAAAATGATCATTATAGAATACATAGAAGATGCGATTGTCCTTCACAAAGATAAGGAGTCGGATTCCATCTTGAATCTCACAGACCTCCACGTCTAGTAGATTGTGCCCAACCTCTACACAAATGGCCCGATAGGTGACCAAGGAAGAGTCAAAGCATAAGGACCCAACATAAGGTTACCATGGATTCTCAGGTTAAAGGACTAATTATATGTATTAGAGTAAGTTGGAGAATTTGCCACTATCGACTTGCCACTTTGGCTATCTAGTGGATTCTCCAGGCGAGCCTTCAGTACCTTGTTCTCTAACAAGCACCCACTAACATGTATCCATATCTCATATGTGATTGCTCATGGAACGGAGCAACATCCAACCCTTGGATTTATGCATTCTTCGTGCAAGTTTATCAAGATTTTTGATACCTTGCCTTGTAAGATCTTATGAGTTGGAAGATTTAAGATCACAACCATATAAGACTTATTCCACGATCACCACCTAGTGAAATGACCAAGTCCCGTAGTCTAGTGTGATCTAAGGGCTTCATCCAAATGCCGGTGAAGTAATAAAGATCATAAGACAAAGATGGCTATATAAAGAATATCATTCAATCAAGATTATTTTACAAGGAAATAGTTTTACAAGACTAATCTAATTGGCTTGCCGGACACTATTACAACAATCTCCCACTTGCCCTAAAGCCAATACCCTATGGCCTTGAGACCTATCTTCTCAAGATGTCCTTCAAAGATATTTTGCAATAGGGGTTTAGTCAGTGGATCTACTATATTCTCTTTCGAGGCAACTTTCTCCACTCGAATTCGCCTCTATCAATGATCTCCTAAATTAAATGATATCGCTTCAAAATATGCTTGGATCGCTAATGAGATCTTGGCTCTTTAGCTTGCACTACTGCCCCGTTGTTGTCACAGAAGACAACTACTGGCTTAGCAATGTTAGGCACTACATTCAACTTTTGAATGAAGTTTTTCATCCAAACACCTTCCGTAGTAGCTTCTGAAATCGCAATATATTCTACCTTTATGGTAAATTCGGCCATGGTGTCTTGCTTGGAACTCTTCCAACTCACCGTGCCGCCATTGAGGCAAAATATGAATCTAGAAGTGATTTTGGGTCATCTGCATCGGATTGCAAACTCGAGTTTCAATTCTCCATTATCGTATACCAAAAACAAGTCCTTAGTCCTTCTCAAGTACTTAAGGATTGCTTTAACGGCTATCCGGTGACTTTCACCAGGATTGGACTAGAAACGGCTCGTAACACTTAGAGCGTGTGGCACATTCGGTCTTGTACATTGAACTGCATTATGCTCCCAATAGCGGAGGCATAAGGTATGTGGGACATCCTTTGTCTCTCGTTTTCAGTCTTAGGGGCCATAAACTTGGAGAGACGAATTCCATATCCCATGGGAAGGAATCCTCTCTTGGATTCTTCCATACTAAACCTCTTTAGTAGTTTGTTAATGTACGGGGTTTGGGAAAGCCCCAGCATCTTCCTTGATCTATCTCTATAGATACGTATTCCTAATAAGTAGGATGCTTATCCCAAATCCTTTAAGGAGAATTGAGTAGATAACCATGCTTTAGTACAGTATTGCATTCTTACCTCATTCCCAATGAGAATGATGTCATTGACATAAAGCACAATAAATTATATACTACTCTCTCTAGCCTTCTAGTACACGTGGTTCATACACATTTTTGACAAAGCCAAATAATTTAACCATTTTGTCAAAACGTATGTTCCAACTTCGAGACGCTTGTTTGAGTCCATAAATGGATCTATGGAGTTTACAAACTTTTTGCTCAATCCCATTGGATGTGAAACCTTGTGGTTACTCCATATAGATTTCTCCTTCAATATCTCCATTGAGGAAAGCGATTTTCACATTCATTTGTCATATCTCATAGTCATAATATGCAGGTATGGCAAGTAAAATCCAAATGGACTTAGGTATTGCGATTGGTGAAAAGGTTTCCTTAAAATCGATACCGAGTCTTTAAGTGTAACCCTTAGCTACTAGTCACGCTTTAAAAGTTGCTACTTCTCCATTGACTCCTAGCTTTCACTTGTAGATCCACTTGCAACCAACGAGAACTATTCCCTTTAGTGGATCTACCAAAGTCCATACTTTGTTGGAGTACATGGAGTCCATTTTGAATTTCATGGCATCAAGCTATTGTTCTGAGCCTATGTTTAACATAGCTTCCTCATAGGTCTTTGGATCACTATCCTATTGCTCGTTTCATAAAGAAATTTAAACATTTTGGGTTGCTACTTGATTCGGTCCGACCTTTTTAGAGGATATGTGTAAGGCTCTTGTTGCTCGCTTATTTCCACCGCTTGTGGGATTTGATGATCATCTTAAACTTCATCAAGTTCAACAACAATGCTGTTTATATCTAATAGAAATTGCTTTCCTAAAAAGTAAGCATTTCTTGAGACAAACAATTTTTGTTCCGAGGGATCATAAAAGTAATAACCCATAGACTCTCTTAGGAATCCCACAAACTTGCACAAGGTGGATTTACTATCCAACTTGTCTCCCACTATCCGTCTCACGTAGGCGGGAGACCCCCAAACCTTGAGATAATTGTAAGAGGGTGCTTTGTCATACTACATCTCATGCGGTGTTTTTGGCACTGATTTTGAAGGTAGTACATTTAGTAGCTTCGCCGTCGTTATTAAGGTGTATCCCCAAAAGGATATGGGTATATCAAAAAAGCACATCATGGAACGTACCATGTCTAATAAGGTACGGTTTCTTCTCTCAGCTATTCCATTGTGTTGGGGTGTGCTAGGTGGAGTTCATTGAGAAAGAATCCCATTCTCCTTTAGATAATCTAAGAACTCAGTGCTTAAGTATGCTCTCCCTTGATCCGATCGAAGTGCTTAGCGCCAATTGTTTTTCCACTTCATTCCTATACTCTTTGAATTTTTCAAAGGCTACGGACTTGTACTTCATAAGATACACATGTACGAACCAACTATAATCATCGGTGAAGGTGATGAAGTAGGAATAACCTCATCTCCCACTAACTTTTAGTGAGCCACAAATATCCGTATGAATTAAATCCAAAGGACGTGTGGAATGCTCCATTTGTCTCACAAAAGGAGCCTTGGTCATTTTTCCCTTTAAACAAGATTCACAAGTATGAAGGTCCTCAATGCCACTAACATTTAGTGCTTCTAACTTGTTCATCCTATTTTTAAAAATATGGCCAAGTCTTGCATGACATATAATGGCATCTTCTTGGTTATCTAATTTTCTTTTATTTGATTGAATGTGCATTAGTGAAGATTGAGAATCAAGTATGTACAATCCGTTAATTAATGTACCTTGAGCAATTAAAGAACCATTCTTTAATGCTTTCAACATCCCATTCAATATAGTAAAATCATATCCTTCATTATCAAGAACAGGAATTGAAATAATGTTCTTAACAAGATAGGGTACATAATAAACTGAATCAAGTACAATGCAAGCATTCCCCAAGTCTAACTTCATTACGCCTTGGAAGGTAGCGATAACTTTTGCCCCATTTCTTAGGAGGGGAATCATATCTCCTTCATAAAGACTCTTTCTTCTTTCTATTCCCTGTAACGAATTATAAAGATGAGAACTACATGCGGTATCAAATACCTATGATGAAGAATTAGTCATCAAATGCACCTTAATGAAGTACATACCCTTCTCAAGGGTTGCAAGGTAAGCTTAGCAATTCCTTTTCCAATGTCCCTTTTCACCACATTGAAAACAACTAACATCGATTTTATCTTTTTTCTTAATCTTCCCAAACCTTTTCTTAGGTTGCTTTTCTCTGGAGGAAGAACTCTTCTTCTTCTTCTTACATCTCTTTCTTGGGCCTCTTAGGCCTTTTGACTTGTAGGAGGATGTAAGCATAAGAGGTTTTTCCTTTTTCATCATCACCTCAGTGGTCACAAACATGTTCATCAATTTATTAATCGTAACTTCTTGCTTGGACATATTAAAGTTTATAACGAATTGGTCGAACTATGGTGGTAATGACGGGTAGATCAAATCCACGTAAAGGTCATTGTCTATGATCACATTAAGTTGTCCAAGCTTTTTGATGAGTCCAATCATCTTTAGCTCGTGATCATGAACACTTGACCCCTCACTCATCCTTGACCTAAAGAGCTCTTCCGACAATGCGAACCTTTCATGTCTTGATTGTACACCATACAACTCTCGTAGGTGTTTGTATATCTCATGAGCATGCTTCATATGCTTGTGAGTCTTTTGGAGATCATTGGTCATGGAGGCCATCATGATGCACTAAACTTGTAGATCATCATCCACAAATTTCGTGAACATTTCATGAGCTTCATCAGTGGCATCATCACCAATTGTGTCTGTGGGACTTTAATCAAGGACATATGTTCTCTTTTCAGAGTCAAGAATTATCTTAAGGTTTCCCAACCAATCTTAGAAGTTTTGCCCGGTGAGTTTATTAGTTTCCAAAATGTTTGCGAGTGGATTTTTAACCATTTTGTTTGAAGATTTAGAAAATCTACAAGAGGCAAAAAAAGAGTATAAGCATATGATTGAATTTTAATACTGAAAACATGTTCATGGTCTTTCAAGCATGTTTTTCTCCCACTATTTTATCAAATCCTTCACTCCTAAGAACAATTCGGAAAATCATATTTCCTAGTGAGAATCAAGACCCTAAGGACTTATAAGTGGACCTCCGTGACTAGATGTATATCCACAAACAATCCAAAGATAAGCAACTTTTGCTAATTGCATCTCATGCAACTCTTGATATATTTTGTCTCACCTTTTCATGTAGATTCCCTATAAGGACGACCTCTACATTACTTAGTGTTAAGTCGAACCTATCAAACAAGCTTTGATTCGAGATGGGAACCACAACATCCCCCGTGACTGAGTGTATAATGTATGGGCATTCTCAAATCAAAGGTGCATCTCATGCTAAGTATATGATCACAACTTTCCACCTAAGTGTGACCCCCATGACCAGATGTATATCACACAAAGATGGTAGCATCGTCTAGGCTTGTAAATGTGTAGGGTATTATCCTACCCAGGCCCAAAATGTCATAACCATACCCATACTTGTACCCATACTTATTAAAGATAATATAATGGGTATGGGCAGGGTCTATACCCATAAATTACCCATTACTTTATACTTAGATTTAATTTATAAACCAAAATATTATTTATACCGAAATCAAATTTATATTAATGATAAATTTTTTATATATAAAAATTATAAATATGTGAATGAGCGGTAACAATTAAATAATTTTTTTCATTAAAAATTAAAATAAATTAATAAATTTAATAAATTGAGATAGCAATTTTAAAAAAAAAATAAATTGGAATAGCAATAGCAATAGTTGAACATTTTTTATTAATAAAATTAATAGTGGAATAAATATTTTTATAAAAATAGTTAATAAAATTAATTTTGCTAATGAATAAAGTTTATTAATATAGAAATTAACTGTTTTTATAAAATTAAATATAGAAAAAGTTTTTGCTTTTAAACTGTTTTTATTAACTATTTTTTTAAACTATTTTTATTAATTGTTTTTTTAATAAACTGTATGCTTTTTTAATAAATTTTTTTTATTAAATAGTTTTTTAATAAACTATTTTTATTAACTATTTTAATTAACTACTTTTAAACTGTATGTTTTTCTAATTAGCAAAAATTTTAACTGCTAATTATATTAATAAAGTTTAACTATTATATTAGTAAAATAGTTAATTTAATTATCAAAAAGTTTAAAATTAATTAATTTAAATTTTATGATTAAATTAAATATAGAAAAAAATTATTTTTTGTTATCGTATGCCAAATAATATTTTTAGTATATATAAAGAAAATTAGTGTATACATTAAAAACATAAGTCTAATAATCTAGACGCAATGGGTCTTGGATTAATTAGGATATGGTAGGGTTAGGGTCTCATTCTTTTGGGTATTTTAGGGTAGGGTAAAAATTGAATATTTTTGTTTGGGTATTGTAGGGTATGAGTGTGGGTAGGGTTCATTTACAGGCCTCATCATCATACCACATACTATTGGTAGAAGGCATGGATTAATTAAAACTCTTTTAATTTGTATCCATTTTGACTTAATATTTGAAAAGCACTTAGACATTCTAAGTGGAGGGTTTTAGCTCGCAAAGATCTCATCATTTTTATCTTCTTATTTAGGTTTTCTATATCCTAACCATGTATCTCATACATCAATAGGATATGGGAAGCATAAATAAGTAAATGTACCTAGCATGCTCTTAGAGTGGGATGACCATTTTAAATCTAGCTATTACATGAGTGTATCCCATACATTTATAGGTCTTCAAAAAGTCTCCATGCCTACAATGGTCTCCTTTGCTCCATACAATATTTACATGAGAAAGAAATCTTTACTCCTAGTGATTCTACTTTCATAACATTTACAAAGTAGAAATTAAGAGGCATGCAAGCCCCAAATTTAATATAACCCTTTTCAACAACTTGAAACAAATAAAATCAATATTAAAGGCTCATGATCATTCCCATTATTCATTCATCATCTATTCAACACTTAAATGAACAATAAAAAAATCAAGAATTGACAATCAATTTCAACAATTAAGTGCTTATCTCATAAACAAATAATTGGCCAAGTATAACATTTATGCAATTTGGAGGAGATTAACTTTAACAAGTTTTTAAAAGTAATAAAAAGTGTCAAACATTGTTTTGAGGACATGCACAACTCTTGTGCACCTAATGAGTGTGTAACAAAATATTATTTATCACAAAAGGAACCAAAATGTCAAGCACTGCCTGCCTAGACTGGATGTACAGTAACACGGCAGGTGCACACGCTGCCTTCCAGCACCCGACTAAAGCAAGGCAGCTAGCCTTATTTCAAGGTCTTGTCCGAGTAAAGCCAATTTTCCTCAACATTTTGTGTACCAAAAGACTTAGAAAAACTTCTAAACATTATTACACACATAAATCAAATTTTAGGATTAAAACACCTTTCAAAACTAAAATTTAAAGTCCTCAAACATGCTTTCAAAAACAAGTTCAAGTGAGAATTAAATTCTCTAAAAATATCCAACATAACTCCAATCAAATTGGATTAAAAAATGACCAAAACTATTTTAGTCAATTATTAACATATTGTATCAGCATATAACATCAACTAATGATAAATCAACATTCAACATTAGAAGCTATGAATTAAAACATAATAATTACATGAATTAACACTTAAAACACATAATATCATGCTTTCAATTCATCAATCAAGGAGCCACACATAATATCATCCAAACAATCCAATCTATCATATGAATCAAGAATTTGGTGATTTTGATCAATCCATCATATAAATCAATCATTCAAAAAATCCAAATCATAGATTGAATTAGGCCCCGATACCACTTGAAGGCAAGAGTAGCGCTAGGATCTAATAATCAAAACTTCAAAAGCTAAAATTAACTAGGCTACTCAAGCAAATCAAGGATCTAGACATGCTCATGAAATGGATTTAGGTAAAAGATTACCTTGATAAGCTAAATTCTAAGGAGAAAGTGAAGAATTCCTCTTCAATCTAGAATCTGCCAAGCAATGGCGCAGGAAAAACAATGTAACTTTTGCACGAGTCAATCTTCTCCAAAAATTCCGAAAAAACTCCAGTAGCTCCTCAAATCTTTCTGAAAATTTCATATCAAAACTCCTTCTGGATCTCTTGGAATAAAATCGCCAAGTGACTGTTCCAGCAGATGGATCTCCAAAGACTTGGCAAATTATTTGTTTTGCCTCTATCAATATGATCCACACACCATTGCAACATCTTATCACTTATCACTTTTAGCTAGAGAAAGAAAGGAGATAAGAGAGGGAGATGGCCAATTTTTGGGGTTGGAGAAGAAGAGAGAGGTGAACTTCAACACATGAGTGAACACCTTGAAAATGGAGGGAAAATAGTGAGAATCTAATTCTTCAATTGCTTAATACATGTGACCGCCCACCTCACCTCTATATCTATATATAGAGGGAGGATGGTGTGACGCCAAGTTGGCATCACACCTTCCTCAAGGGGGGGATTGCCAACATGCTTACAATGCATGCAAGTTGGCAAATTCAAATCTAATTTGAATTTGTGTGCATTTCAATTACATTTGAAATCTAATTTCAAATTAATTAAAATGTCACACCAAATGAACTTTTCATTTGAATTTTCCCTCCAAAATATATTCTTCTCATTAATTAAATTAAATATTTTAATTTAATTAATTAATCTTTGACTTAACTCTTAAGTCAACAAGTTTAACTCTTTAAGCTTAATTATGTTAACTTAACTCTTTAAGTTGACCAATTGATGGTCATATGGCACCAAATAATTAACTCTTTAATTATTGGTCTAATTTAACACCTTAAATTAGTTGATCAATTTAACACTTAAATTAATCAAGTCAAGTGACACTTCAATTTTCGGTCACCCAAATAAATCGGTCACTATGGAGTGAATTTTCTAACACTTAGAGAGTTCCTCCATGACATAGAAAATGCAATTAGCTTTTGTGTGTGACCAATAGGTTCTACCATTTATTGAACATGGGCTCACTGCTCCTTGTGACTTTTGAATATCATATATTCATTTTAGTTTAAACTCCTTTAAACTAAATCGACTCAATTCCATTAATCTCTATTAATTGAAGAGTACCCAATCTCCACGGTCGATGTCCAACCTCAAGCCCATGGAGCCCAACTAATTGGCCGAAATGAACACTTTTGGAGAACCATTATAGCTCTACGCTTGCCATGCAAATACGGTCATTCCATCTTCTATCTCCCGAAAAAGGCTTAGGGCAAGATATTTGTCGGCTCCCTAATAGCCTTGATACTATGTCTCTATTCCCAATGTTCGATTCCATTGTATGATCCCATCTTTGGAAAACTCCTTTCCAAATTGTCATACCACCTTGCGCAAAGATTTCTTGGAATCGATCATTATAGAATACATAGAAGATGCACTGGCCCTTCACAAAGACGAGGAGTCGAATTCCGTCTTGAATATCACAAACCTCCATGTCTAGTAGATTGTGCCCAACCTCTACCCGATTGGCTCGTTAGGTGACCAAGGAAGAGTCAAAGCACAATGACTAGACACAAAGTTATCATGGATCTTCATGTCAGAGGACTAACTATATGCATTAGCGTAAGATGGAGAATTTGCCACTACCGACTTGCCACTCCGGCTATCTAGTGGATTCTACTGGTGGGCCTTCAGTGCCTTGTTTTCTAGCAAGCACCCACTAATATGCATCCATATTTCATATGAGATTGCTCATTAATGGAGCAACATCCAACCCTTGGATTTATGCAATCTTGTTGCAAGTCTATCCAAATCTTAGATGTCTTGTCTTGTTAGATCCTATGACTTGGAAGATTTAAGATCACGACCATATAAGACTTATTACATGATCACCACCTAGTGAACTGATTCAAATAATTCAAATAATTTTTTGCTGTTACTATTTGATCTCTAATTTGTTTTGTTAGCAATTAATTTCAATTTTTCTATAAACATTATTTGGTTTTATATTGTACGCATGTCAGCAACAAGGTCAATATGTTTTCATAGTCAATATTTGGTTAGTAATACATAATTTTAGCAGCTAACTCAAGCTATTTCTACAATCACTATTTAGATGTTAATGCACACATACTAGCAATCAATTAAAATTATTTTTTGCAAGCATTATTTGATTTCTAATATATACATATTAACAACCAATAGCTACATTTCTGGTCACTAAATCATAAAAAATGGAGCAAGCCTTGTGAAAGTATTAAAATTATTGCAACAAATTATTTTGTTGCTAAAAAAATATTCTATAGCAATGATTGTTACTAAGGCATATTAAAAATTATTGTAATCAATGACTTTTGAAACTACAACAATTATGCTAATCTTATTGCAACTATAAACTTTTACATTAACGAGTGAAAAATTTGCTGGTAATTATTCCATCTTTGAGGACCATTATTGGATGGTCGCTAAACATGTATCTTCAACGCTCAAGTTAATAACTTATCACTAAGCACTTTGAGTAGCTACTTTGATGTGACCACTTATAACCAACTTTATTTTGGTCACTGTAGGTTATAGTGACCATTTTCTTGCTTTTAGTGAACAAATAGTGATTGCTGAAACTTCATTTTCTTGTAGTGAATTAATAACTCTCATTGCTCTTAACATATCAAATCTACAACCTAGTCACTTCATTATCCGAGCAATGAACATTTTTAATTTTGTTGGTGTGAAAACTTTCCCCAAAAATATCATCATCAATAAAATGAAGAGCAATATTATTTCCCAAACAAAAAGAATAGTTGGTGAAGGTTGTTTAGATGTGGAGTACTCCTTTTCAAGTGAAGCTGATGGAGAGTTTACTGCATTGACTTGGAATTTCAAAATATAATATTTTCAATATGAGCAAACATATGTACATCTATATAAAGATATCAATTACTCAAAAAAGACAGACATGATCCGAAGATATGATTTCTTCTTTCATATGAGTTGAGAAACCACCTATTGTAACAACGAAGTACTGTTATAACACCTATTACAATTGCATCAATTATTGGATAAGTGCCGTTAGTTTTAAAAATAGAGACTCATTTGACATGACATTCCAAATTATACTCACAAATCGAAATCACAAGCATTGTTATTAGAAAACTTGTGTTTGGACAATAATTCTTTTCAAATCCATTCTCGATGATCTAAAGGACAAAGAGTTGTTCCTTCATTACAACATAGTAGTTTTGGAAACTCAACTACTAAAACGATATTCTTCCAAACTCTACTTTCTATAAACATCATATTGAAGACTTGAAAATTGGTTATACCAAGCAGCATAGACATTTGAAAATCAGCACTGGAATTTCAACATAATAATTTGATATAGGTTACAAAGATTGGTTTTAGAGTGTATTATATTTTACCAACATTAAGTGCCTTGAAATGGTTTTCAAGTAAAGTATTGCAACTAATATTGCTTATCACACCTATGACAATGATAATAGAGTTCGAGACATTAATTTGTCTCCCATTATTAAATTGTAGCCTCCTAAATATAAATTATCTATTCCTTGCACAAAATTCTAGCTAATAAAACTAACAATGTAGAATATTCATGCACTATGAACTAATCCCCCCCCCCCCCCACAAAAAGAAAAAAGAAACAAGAAAAAAATTGATGACTCCTACCAAAGTTAATAACTTCACCAGCATTTAAAGGTGAAGCAACAAGATATCTCACAGTTTCAACATCTACTTCACCATCATAAATAAAATTTCAATATTATAGGTGCTCATAATACCAATGTGGTCAATTTGGCAGTATTTTAATGCCTAGGTTTCAACAAAGAAAGCAACAATTTTATGTCAAAAATAAATGGTAAAGATTCATTTTTGTTGCGTCACTCTATTCTTTCTTATGAAACAATGTGGCTCAACTGGAAAATAGAAAGATAATGAAAAAAGAAACAAGTCAGCATTTTGGTTTTAGCTGTAATACCCCGACCGGGAGGCGCTTGCTTCCGACCGGTGTGCTACTTAAATAGTATCACATATCTTCTTTATAATAGAAAATACAATTCCCAAAATTCCAAAATAATTAATTTTCACAACGACATTCACCGCATATTCAACATTTACAAGCAAGGTCTAGAAGAGGTTTAGGTATGAACCGAAACATCACCAATCACACTTAGCACTTCTATCACCCTCATTGCCATATGTGTCGCATGAGCTAGTTTGTCTTCATCATTCATCCTTATCTGGGGGTAAAGAACAGAGAATAATAACAAAATAATGTAAGTCTGAATGACTAAGTGAGATAGTTTAGCATTAACAATAGAATGGTAAATTTCTCAAATATTATATAAGCAACAATTAGAAGTATTAAAGTTCTTAGAAGTAGTGAGAGAAGATTTTAGTTAAGATTTAAAGTGATCCATCTCACCACCATCCCATCGAGACTTCACAAATTTACTCTCTCTCACAAAGGTTTAAATCACAATTACGACCACAAAGGGTCGATATGTCACTTGAATAATCACTGGGCTTGTATCAAATACTCGAGTTTCAAAGCATAAAATAAAATTAATAATCACTTTCACACTTTTGTTGTTCGTGATTCTCCTACTTTATCACTTCACTTTCAAAAACACGAAAATCCTTATTCCTCCAAAGTACCGAGTGATCAGCTCGGACACTTAATCACTCACTAGGCATGGCTAGCCGCAAGCTTGATCCCACTCATAGACGGCTACCTCCAGCTTACTATGAGTAAGGATTTTATGTATACTTTGTACGAGTATCAGTCGAAAGATTAGTCATCGTCGGTCCATTCAGCCGATCGTCTTTAAAAATCGATCCCAAGGCCCACCCCCAAGGGTATTAAACACTTTCACTATTATCACTTGACACGTTCAACAGAATTTTTCACTAACCACTTCACGTCGCCATGTTAACATAAAATCACTAATTCAGCACCAAGCTGGTTTCAATATGGACATGGCAATAAAATAATATATTTTGAAATCACTTTTCAGCTTCCTCAACACATCGTCAATTTCAGATAAAGCGATATCAATAAAAATTAATTAAAGCGTTTAGCATAGAGGGAAATGTGGAGTACTATTTTCATCACATAGATTGAAAGAAATCAAACGACCAGGATATAGTAACAAGTATATATGTTCTTTCCCCAGCAAAGAATTTCCTACTAATGACTATAAACTCACTTGGAAAATGCAGACGAATTCTTAGTTGTATAGTCACTCAGGTTCTAGCTTCTGAGTCAAACCGAGCACTATTATAAGATAACTTAGGTTGTCATTCTGTCAACCTTTGAGTCTTAACTATAAATATAGTTAATATCTTTATCAAACTAGAGGTTATTCTGACACTCGAGTTCAATTATATCTTATCTTACGTGGCCTTAATCCTCCAACTACATGATACTTCAGTATTACAAGATTTTAGTTACTCGAGCCTATTCAATCTCGCCTTTATCGTCTTAATGTTTTAACCCTCTTAATAACTTTATGTGCTCGAGTCAACTCAATCTTCTAATTACCCCCAATAAACTCCATTTACCACTCCACTTATTTTATAGTCAAGTAATAGGGGTCCAGGTTCCTAAACCAATTAGGTTTTAAGAGTCGATTCGGTCCAAGTTGGAACATTCATTCTTGTTCTAACATTTGCATAACTTGATCTTTTTTATTCAAACTCAATCGTTCTTCACAAAATAACATGTCATATTATCAAGCTCAAGGAATTTTTTTTTTATTTATTTAGATCAGTATTTCTTAGCTTACTATGCTTAGATCATATAATTAATTCTTAACACTTACAACATTACGTTATTAGCTCGAATCAAATTACAATTTGATACTCGATCCCAATTCGATGAACATTTGATCAAAATTGTAAAAATCTATCAAATTAATATTCGATATGAAAGTTACCAAAACTAAATCGAATCGAGATCCAATCTCAAGCCGGGAATAGCCCACACTAGTCCGAAATCAAATTCTACATAAACTGACTAATCGCCACCATTACGGGCCACCGTCGGTCGCCAGCGCCACTACCGAACCACCATGCGTCGTCACCGAAGATGGGAACCAACCCCACCACCAAATGAGCCTCATCGCCAGCAACAAAATGCCCTAAACAATTTTATACAACACCCTTGTTTCGGCTGTCAATTGGTCGTCCAAAGCCACAGCCAAACCCTAGCGCATCCGACCACCACCACCTTCAATTCCGCCACCGCCGCACGTCAAACCACCAACCTCTTACCCATAGCCTCGCGACTAAAACCCACCAAAATCCATCTCTGTTTCGGCGGTGAAATCGTCCCCTCCGTCATCGGCCTTAATTTTTCGGCCATTTCACTGATTATTTTGGGTAAAGTTTGGTATAGGATTGATCCTTGAGCTAAGAGTAGTCTTTCTATTGATTTACTTTCAAGATTTACGGCCGTTTTTTGGCAGTTCGCTGGTAGGGTGAACTTTGAGCCTTTTTTAAGAATTTGAGGAAATTTTGTCCTCAATCCTATATATATAAAGATATTTTCAGCTTCTTCAATTTTGGCCCCAAAACTTTTAACCAACTTCATTTACACCCCTAAAGTTTTTCACCGCCTTCAATTTAGTCCCTGGGTTTCAATCGAATCCTTTAACCTTTATTTCTTACACTTTGACCCCGCTAACATTTTTAATTTCAGTCAATTAGGCCCAAACTGGCTTGTTTTAAAGTCCTTGGGCTTTTATTCCTCTTACATTGACCCCCCTAAACTTCATAATTTTAAACAATTAAGTCCTTTTCTTATTTACGATTAAATCTTCCAATTCCCACATTTGTACCTAAATTTTTATTAATTTACTTTAATCAATTTAAATTTATAATCCCAAAATTGGGGTGTTACATTAGCATTCCAATTCGGACATTTTAAACTTTTTTTCATACTCTAAATTGCTATTTAGGTTTTATATACACTCAAACAAAACAACCTAAATGCAAACAAGTGAAAAAATAAACCCAATATGAAAAGTCTAAACCAAATAAAGTATGCCTAAGATAATATGGACCACAACAAATATCACTTATGCTTTCCCAATATTTACATTTAATTAATCTAAACTATATCACCTTTTAGCAACAAAAAGCTAATAGTTGAAAACTAATCTATTCAGTAATAGATTCCTAGTATGAAAGTAGGCCTAATACAAAAAGAAACAAACAAAATGTTCCAACTTGTATTTAAAAAGTTTACATTCACATCCACTAAAAAGTGGAATCACTTACTCAAAGGCAATTCAATTAAAACTGGAGTTGATTTTTGAAGAAGAATTGAAACATGGCAAGGCTCAACACTTGAAATGAAGTTTCTCAATTCACTTTGAATAATTAAAATGCTATTTCCAAAAAGAAGTATAGTGGTTGATATGATAGGTAGGAGACCTTCTTTCTCCTCTCCTGTGGTCCAAAGAAAATTGACATTAATTTAAGTTTTGTTGCCAAGTATATTAATTTTCAAAGATATTTTGTGTTCTATAGTGGTTAAATTTCTATGCCCATCTCCTAATGAAGGATTTAGGACAATAAAATGAGAATGATTGTATTTTTATTTTTTAATGTACCAAAGAAATAATACCAATGAAGATAACTCACTCCAAATAAGGATGTTCCTTTTATTATATTTCTTGCAGTTCAAACTTCTCCCTCAGGTACCTAACATATTTGGATACTCAAAATGTCGGGTACCCGAAAAACTCGAATTGGTGATGGGTAGCTAAAATTTCTATTCAAAAAATCAAGTACCCGATTCAAACTATTCGAACCTAAACTACTTGATTCAAACGCATACCCTTATTTGGTGGTAGACCAAGGCAGTACGCATGATAGGGCTAGATTGGCTTAGTGATAGGTGAGACGAACTAAGCCATGGGCATAGTTTTGACCGTGCTATGTGTTGGGCACAAATGTGCTAAGATGGTGTGGCACCAAAGTAGCATTGTGGGCACCAGATAGGGTGCGAACAGGCAGGCTGGGTTGTGCACGCCAATATTCGAACAAGTGTGTAAATTTGGGAGACAATGTGCTAGACATGCGAGCGGACCATTAACATTAGGAGCATCAATACGAGGGTGGCAAGCTAGTGCGTGCACTGGTGCAAGCCGCATGACTGGTTCAGATAACGTTGTGGGATTTTCAGACATAGGCACGAGATTTAAGGAACAACGCGCTAGAAACTTGTAGATATAAGCACATGTGGCCGGCATTGGATTCAGGCGCCCAAACAGATGCGAGGATGACCCTTTGACCCACTCAAGATGGTTTCGAGATTTTAAGCCTTACTGTCTGACTGATGCAGATGTTGCCCTTGATCAAGTCAAGTGGTTGAGTTAGGCCTAATTTTTAGAGGGATGATAACTTGTGTAGATGAGTTCGGATAAGACCCTAGAAACCGAGAAGATGTGGCCCAAAAAACATGGGAACATGTTTGAACTACTCAGCCATGAGGGTGCTTAGTGGGCAAATAATTGTGGACCTATGCAGGTAGTAGCGCACATGACCAAGTCAAATTCTACTAAACAGCGTCTAGATAGGTACCAAGTGTAACTATGACTCCTATAGTTGGGGATGTCCGCGAAAATGGCCTAGTAGTGGGGGATGTCCACTACACTTAGTTTTGGTAGCATTAGGTTATAAATAGTCAAGGACCTCACAACTCAAGACATCAAGTCGAAGGTAGCTTGAGTGTTGTGTGCAGGCCTTAGGCAAATTCCAATGTACTACATTTATTTGAGGAATAAAATACGAGTGCAAGGTTGGGCGAGGCCCGTAATCTTATTATACCTTTAATTTGTGCACAAGTTGTGTCTGTGTGCCACACACTTTTACTCAATCCGTTCCACTACTCTAATCAAACGAATAATTAAATTATTCGAAGTTAGGCTAACTAGCTGTTGGGGTGCAATTGCACCACACAATGGCCGAAAAATTTGCCGAAGTCAATCATATTCCTTTAAATACTGTGACACTTAGTATAATATATTGACAGATGATTTGAAGAGAATTACTAAGGTTGTGGTATGGTGGTGATTCATGCAATCTTCTTTTGGATTGATATAATGGTGTGATAATTGATATGGAATGTATATTACAAATCTTTCTTAGTAGTTTTTGATCAGGTTATGATTAGTTTAATTCTGCCATACTTTTTCATCACTTTCTTATAAGTTTCTTTAATCAGTTTAATTTATGATGTTGTTTTATTAGCTAATTTCTAAGTATTCAAGATTGTCTTAGGGCAATTCAAGCCATCAAAGTTGATAACGAATTATCTTATTTATTCTTTAAGCAAAGATTGAATGGGCATTAATAACAAAAACTTGGTAGTAAACTTTTGTTCTTTTACAAGCATCAAATATGATCAATTTAATGTAGTTTTGGCTCTCTTATTGGTAGTTTATGTGAATGCCTTTATTCATAGCCTCAATACTCAATAATTTGTTCCTAAAGCAGAGAGATTTTTCATTTGTTTCTAAATAGCTTGGTCCACACCTTGTGGAGTTTATTTTATTTAAATAAATCTAATAATCTTTTTATGTCATGAATGATGGAACCTTATGTCATAAATAATGAAACTTTAGTTTTAGAAGCAACAACCACTACTCATGGTATTAAGGGATGTTGCCGCAACCTAATTCTATCTTCTTATGCATCCATTTCATATAAAGAGCTTGTCTAGGTCTCACCATGATGCCAAACATCTAGTAACACCACTTTATAAACCAGTTGTATGGGGTTGGAGCTTTTAAGGAACTTATGGTTGGGATACCAATTAGACATTTTCAACTTTTTTATTTGGAGCCGCAATATTTTAAGGTATGAGGGATAGATGCTGCCATAGAAATTAATTGATAAAAGATGTTTTCATTATTATTATTATTATTATTATTATTATTATTATTATTGCAAGAGGATAGATGCTCACATCATTGTATATTACCATTACTGTTCTCCATTAGAGCGCTACATGGATAATATCGTCCTTGCATATTCAAACACTGGTATATCTTTAAATTATTATGCAAATAACCTAAACGATGAAGGCTCAGTGGTGTCATTAAAATGACGTATTACTTACATGCATTTTCTTTAGCTAATAGTGCAAATTCTAAAATTTTTAAGCATTACAATGAGAATGATCATATTCTATACCAATTGAGTTTTTCTAATTGTTTAAGATTTACAGAAACATATTGATGAACAAGTGTTTCGTCATTTTTGGCTAATTTGAATGGCATCATATGAGATTAGAGGAGTGGTGAATGTGGAGTTGAAGTTCAATCTTGTCGTGCGGTGGAAGATTTGGCAATCTTAGGATTCTCCATACCTTATTCCTAACTAAACAACAAATATCTATTTCTATTTCTCTCTTTTCCTAATTAAGAGTATTTTAGTCATTTTAAAATTTATCCCAATAATTCTGTAAGCTCAAATTTCTTTGTCTACAATAAATACAAAGACAAGAGAAGAAAATTTGTACAAATAAAATAAAATTATCATCTATCAACTATGGATTCAATCTCTAATATAATCATCTGATTCTTCCCTTCCAAATATAATCTTGAATTTAATAAGCTCCGCAAAGAATGCCTTGAATGCTGTGGATCTCCTTAAATTTGATTTGGAGGAAAATAACACCAATTCGAGGGTTTCGCACCATAATGTCGAATCAAACGTCAAAATATATGAGCTCTACGAAGAACACCTTGAACATCGTGGATCTCCTTAAATTTGATTTGAAGAAAAATAATATCAATCCGAGTGCTCCGCACCTTAATCTCAAATCAAACGCTAAGATATATAAGTTCCACAAAAAATGCCTTAAACGTCGTGGATCTCCTTGAATTTAATTGAGAGAATTACTGGACTCCTTCAAAGCTCCTCTCACTTGCTGGAATTTTATGTTGTGTGTTGAATGAGGTTTGGTCACCCCTTTATATAGATGCTTGACGGGAGACCTCCAGATTGACTTGAACTTCTTTGATAGTTATCTCTTTGATAAGATATTATCAAATGTCAAGAGATAATATCGGATATCAAGAAATAATATCAGATATCAATTGATAATATCAAATATCTTCGATTTGATTGGTCCATAGACGTAGACATTTTATCTTTGACATTTGTCAATATTTGACTTGAGCATAAAATAAATACTAGAATGATCTTTTGAAATTAAATTTAGTAAATTCCAAAATATAAATAGAAAATTTTAAATTAATAACTAGCATATTATTTTACACTTGTTACTTCTCAATTGGCCAAAAATTGATATGTCTACAAATGCCCCCACTTCAAGACTTGGCAAAAGATGTGTCAATCATCCACGAAAGAGGCAAGGCTTGAAATATTTGAGAAAATTTTCTTTTCTCTCAATTTTTTCACATATGTTTGCGATAAGAACATCCTCCAAGCATTCCTTGAACTATGGTGCCCATTTAAAGGGTCAAGTCATAATATAATTCAAAGTAAATATCCTTTTGATGGGTGTGCCGTATACAATTTATACTCATGCAGTTCAGAGTAACATGCAGTTTAGGCTCGTGTGTCAAGGAGCATATTTAACTTGAATAGACATTTTATACTCGTGTGAAGGAGTTTACTTGAGTTTGACTTAATAGACAGTTTACACTCTTATCAAGGAGTACATGGGGAGAATTTGAATACTTAGATAGTTTATGCTCGTACCTAGGAGCCTTATTGAAAATTTAAGTTCTTATCAAGGATTACATGGGGAGAGTTTGAATATTAAATAGTTTATGCTCGTATTTAGGAGCCTTATTGATAATTTAAGCTCTTATCAAGGAGCACATGAGAAAACTTTAATTTAAAATTTTCAGATAGTTTATGCTCGTATCTAGAAGTATTTGGAATTTGAAGACTTAAACTTTGGACTTGAAGACTTGGAGATTTGAGTCTTTGATTTGGAAACTTGAAGACTTGAGTCTTGAATTTGGACATCTAGAGACTTGAGTCTTGAATTTGAAGACTTGAAGACTTGAGTTGTCGATTTAGAGATTTGCATAGTTGAGCATTGAATTTGAAGACTTCGAAACATGAGCCTTGACTTGAATACTTGAGACATAATCTTGAATTTGAAGACTTGGAGACTTGAGTCTTTGATTTTGAAACTTAAAAATTTGAGTCTTGGACTTGGAAACTTAGAGACTTGAGCTTTGGCTTGAAGTTTTGGAGACTTGAGTTCGTATTTGAAGACTTGAGTTTGAATTTAGAGACTTGAAGATTTGAATCTTGAATTTGAAGATTTGGAGAGTCGAGTCATGAAATTGGATACATGGAGACTTGAGAATTTGAGATAGTTTATCCTCTTATCTACGAGCATTATTGATAGTTTAAGCTCATATCAAGGAGATGAAAATTAATTTCCCCCAACATCTTCATCATTATCGGCATCACTTGAGTTTTCTTGTTCATCAAAATTCATGCTCATTTCAATATTGTGTGCACAAGTTGCCAAATCTTCAAAAGTTTTTGGTTTAATTCCTTAAAGTATATAGCAAAGATTCCAATGCATTCCTTGGATACACATCTCAATTGCTGAAACTTCTGACAATTGATCTTTGCAATTAAGATTCAAATTTCTCCAGTGATTTATGTAGTCAATGATAGACTCTTCTTCCCACTGGTGAGAGTTGGTGAGTTCAATCATGTTGATCATCATTCGAGTGCTGTAAAAATGATTGAGAAACTCTTGTTCCAGTTGCCCCCAACTATCGATGGAGTCTGCCTCCAAGTCAGTACCAATCAAAAGCATCATCCTTTAATGATCGAACAAATCGCTTGACTAGATTATCTCCATATGTCCCATCATTATTACAAGTTTCAATTAAATAAGCCACGTGCTGCTTTAGGTTGCCCTTGCCATCGAATTGCTGAAACTTTGGGGGTTGGTACCCAATTGGCATCTTTAAGTTGTCAATCCTTTGAGTATATGGCTTGGAGTAAGTCATAGACGACTTAAAACTTTCATCAATCTTATCTTTGATTAGTCTCCATGATAAACTCCTTCAATGGGTCAATAGGAATTAGTGGAAACTTCTAGTTCTTTTGTTGCAATCTTTTCAGTTTTGGATAGCTGTGTCCCTGTAGATATTTTGCCTTTGTCCTGAGCCTCAATTTGTTTCTCCACCATACAGTTTACATGAAGATTGTCCACTTTGCTCATCAATTTAGAGATTTGAAAGTCTCACTCTTGGACATGCTTTGTGAGTCCTTCAATAGCCTTTGTCAAATTTGTAATTTGTTCCTCTAAGGTTGTAGTACTTGTTGCCATCACCATCACTGTGTTTGACGAATTTGATGTTGAGTGAGGAATGGATTATGCAGATTCTTCCTTTTGAGTCTCCACCATCTTTGTTCATATTAATAAAATGCGGCAACATCTTTTCCACAACAAGCGAAGGAGAAACCTCCGAAGATGATTGCAGCTTCTTGAACATGCTTCAATCTTGATGAAAGAAAGAGATGAGAGGTAGAGATCGTCCCACTGGGCATGCCAAAAATTTGTAAGCGCAAATTTCTTTGTCTGCAATAAATACAAAGACAAGACAAGAAAAATTGTACAAATAAAATAAAATTATAATCTATCAACTGTGGATTCAATCTCTAATCTAATTCTCTGATTCTTCCCTTCCAAATATAATCTTCAATTTAATAAGTTTCGCAAAGAACGCCTTGAATGTCATGGATCTCCTTAAATTTGATTTGGAGGAAAATAACACCAATTCAAGGGTTTCACACCTTGATATCGAATCAAACGTCAAAATATATGAGCTCCGTCAAAATATACCTTGAACATCATGGATCTCCTTAAATTTGATTTGGAATCTAAGGGCTTCGCACTTTAATCTCGAATCAAACACTAAGATATATGAGTTCCACAAAAAATGCCTTAAACGTCGTGGATCTCCTTGAATTTAATTGAGATAATTACTAGACTCTTTCAAAGCTCCTCTCACTTGCTGGAATTTTGTGTTGTGTGCTGAATGAGGTTTGGTCACCCCTTTTTATAGATGCTTGATGGGAGACTTCCAGATTGACTTGAATTTCTTTGATAACTATCTCTTTGATAAGATAATATCAAATATCAAGAGATAATATCGGATATCAAGAAATAATATCAAATATCAATAGATAATATCAAATATCTTCGATTTGATTGGTCCATAGACGTAGACATTTCATCTTTGACACTTGTCAATATTTTATTTGAGCATAAAATAAATATTAGAGTGATCTTTTGGAATTAAATTTAGTAAATTCCAAAATATAAATAGAAAATTTTAAATTAATAACTAGCATATTATTTTACACGTTTCACTTCTCAATTGACCAAAAATTGATATGTCTACACATTCATCCAAGTAAATAATCAACACAATTATCCATTTTTATCATTCATTTTACCCGACAAAGTAAATATAATATTGAAGGTAAAAAATCAACTTAATTCTTACCTCAATCCCTCAATTCATCACATCACTCTAAATCCTATATCACCAAATAAATGGACCCTAACTTTATCCCCATCTCCATATATATATATATATATATATATGTGTGTGTGTGTGTGTGTGTGTGTGTAGATATATATGGGATAAGGATATATCAATAAAATATCATTATCTTTTCTATCGTAGCATCAGAGTAGATGGCAAGAAAAAGAAGAAAAAAAGAAACAAAGAAACCCTAACTTCTCTGTGTGTGGCGGAAAAAAAACAAAGAAAGAAGGAAAGAAAGAAATATTCAAATGTCATAATATAGTAAAATCTCATCATGATTTTCTTAGTCACAACTCACAACTAATTATAAAATCTATCTTATTTTCTTATGGTATGTTGCTGTTTCTGTTTAATTCTTATCATGGCAACATGAATTAATTCTTTTATTTTGCCGCTGCTAAGCGTTGATCTCTACTTCAGTCGTAACTATATTGTGATCTCTATCTATTTTCATCCTTATTATATCATATTCTTTATCTATTTTTATCACAACTATATTAAATCTTACCATGATCTTTATCCTGTCTACTCAAAGCTTCGGCTTGTCTACTCAGACCTCAAATTGCTCAAATAAACTTTCTATTCTGTGCTCTTTGGATCCAAGAATTATCAGATAGCTTAAAATATTTTAATATATAAAGATCCTTGTTTGTGTGTGCAAACAATTAAATATGATTTATGGCTACACAACTTGAAGGGAAGTGTTTGAATATTTTCTGTATTCTTAAAAATATTTTCAATACTTCATCTCATGTTATTTATTTGTGCTACACACATATATACACATACATACACATTATATATATCTCAACTCATTCTTGTAATCTAACATCATTTCCATATTTATCTGTATGCAATAGAAATTTTAATATATTAATAAGATATGATTTTCTTTTCTAAAATCTAGCCAAAATTTGTTTGTCAGATAATGGATTACAAAAGTCAATTTTCTCTGCATAGGAATAGATAACTTGGTGGTAAACTCGCATACCTAGATTGTATATAAATTCAAGTCCCATAAAAAATCATTGAAAAATTAGAAATATGTTTTTTAAACAAATGTCTTTCTGCCCTCTGATATCTGTATTGGAGACAAGTACCATATCAAGCAAATCCATTCAGCCATCTGGAACTAGAGAAAAATAAAGATATTCGAGTAACAAGAATTAAGAGTGGTCAGCAGTTCATTTTCCTCAAGAGTGTCAAGATATAAGAGCATTCGTCCTTACCCATATCATGTCAAATTTTTCAGGATCAGACACAACGGATACAATAGCCACCAAGGACAGAGTTCTACATGTACATCATTGAAGAGTAATTCAAATTGCTGACTGTAGAATATACAAGCTTGCACCAATACTGCTCAAACTCATTTCTCCTAGCCAAAATCTTGAGTCTTATAGATGTGACAAAAATTTCATGATGTGAACTAAACTGCAACAGTTTAACATTCAAATTATACAAGAAAAGCCTCCATCTCAACAGGACTGCAAATGTATGATTGCTGGATGAAATCTGCCGCAAAAGACCAGGGAAATACTGTGATCCAAAGCACCAAGAATGAAGAATGCTGATGGATTTAAAAACCAGATGAGTTTAGATAAACTGGAGCTTAATAGTGTACCGTATTCCCAGCTGAAAAGACGACCAGAAATCGCCTAGCATGCAATATTAAGACCCACTCCAAGACCTAAATTTGCAAATTCCACGACGATCCTTCGCAAAGGAATCTCGAATGGATTGTATCAACAAACAGACGGCTGGAACTCGACCCAATTCCATATCCTTATCCTGAAAGATTCATTTTAGGGGGAAACAGCACAGAGTTATTCCCCGGAGGTAAAGGAATAGGAAAAGAAGACTAGCAATATAAATACCAATTCAGCCAGACGGTCTTCAATGCTCTGAAATTTTCCATCACTAGGCATAAATATTTTTCTGTAAGCTGCTCTCAGGCTCTTTACCTGGGATAGAACAGGTAATTAAAACAGATAGGAGATGCTGTTAGATTTAAGAATGCGATAGAAAGTGGAAGTGAGACTTCCATGATCTTTTTAATTTATGAATTGTACCAGCCAGGTAATTAACAGAAAATAATGCAAACACTATGTCCGGTGCATCCTTTTCTTTTGGGTATCATCCTCAGCAGAAATTGATGTATAACAATATGGGCAAGTTAGTTTGTATTTCCAAGGCCCCTTTCACATTTTACAAGCTAAAACCCATTTACCTATACCCATTTTCATTAGAAGTATCATTTAGTTTTATTTTCAATTTTTCCTAAACCTATCCTAGCCTATTATCATAACAATCAAATCCAAATTCAAAAAGAAACACTATTGATGTGTAACACTATTGCTCTAAAAGAAGCACATCCCAGCCCCCATGGCCTCAAGGAGCAAAAGGTGTTACATATGGAGGAAGATCCATCAAATGTCAATTTACAAAAGAAATGGGAGGTCAAAAGTAGGTTAAAATATTGATACACAACCATCAATACATGAATGGAAACGGCATTGGAGGAATAAAACTATCATATATGATACATTCAGAGCATAACAAAAAAATGATCCATCTGAAAACCAACCTCCATAGTTGAAAACCCGCAGCGCCTTAGACCTTCTAGATTTAATCCACGTATTTCAGCTCGTTCACCAGAGATCATTGTGTACTTTGGTACATCTTGAGAGACCTTCAAGGTAGACAAGCTCAGATAAGAATGAAATCTTCGTCATCCACAATTACACTGTCATCAACATGATCATTTCTGGCAAGTATTTCAGTAGGTGAAGTCGAAGAGACGATCTTGCAATTTTCTGGATTCTCAGAGTTACTCTATTTTTCCAACTTTCTAATTGTTGTAATAACAATATTAAAAAATGAAAATGCCTATATATGTTGATGGGTGCATAAATGTGATCTGTAAAGTCATAAAAGTCTCCAGAAAGTGGAGTAAATTTTCATTTTCAACTATCCTACAGCACATCAGCATTGGAGCAGATTGTCATGGGATGGGATAGATGTTGAGGGCAGCAGGTGTGCAGCCACATCCAAAATTTCACCCCAAACTGAAGATATGGTATTTGATAGGAATGCAGTAAAGGTCTGAAGGGGACACAAGAAAAAGACTGAGAAGATTGAAAATATAAGCACAAGCAGTCAAAGGGGGCACCAGCCTGCAGGAGCAACTAGAATGTTCAATGAGGTTGATCATAATTTGGAAACATTTAGTCCTAATAAAAAATACAAAATTCAAAATTTTGGCGCGGATATCTGTAAGAAAACAATAGTTTGGAAATTGGCGGTGGATGTCCTGGGGATCCTCCCTCATGATCAGCTGCCAATTAAACAGGGATAGCTTCCAGCATATATAAGCATAGATAAATAGAGACATGTAAGAAGTTTGGAGTGCATAAGAGCCATAGAGAGCAAGATTTTCTTTGTGACGCTTTCCTCTATTTGGTGGATATGAGGTCTCATTCTCCCAGAATCTCATGTTATAAGCATTCATATACTCACCACATATTTTATGTCATCACTTAGTTCTATGACATTGACAAGCAGATGCTTATCTCAAGCCACATTTTTGTGCTCCTTAAGCAGAAACTTATGGCTATAGTTGAGAAAATTCCTTGTGACACAAGCATAGCTTCAAATATTTACTCTAAGATCCGCTGGGTCAAGACTGTGCATAACATACCAATTTGCCTTGTGTGTCAAAGTAAAAACAGAGGGAGAAAAGACATTACAACAAATTGATACAAGATTAGGTAAGATCCATACCACTGAGCCACCACCAATGAAAGAAAAAGAACCAATATGACAAAACTGATGTATAACAGTTGCCCCTGCTGTGTGAGTATAGTCCTGCAAATGAATCACTTGAATCACCTTGTCATTCCATGGATGAGGTAATACCATTTCAGAATATGACAAGGAAAGCTAAAAAATACAGGAAAAGAAACTATAACTCACCTCCACAACAACATGGCCTGCCAATAGAGTATTATTTGCAAAAATGTTGTTGTTACCCACTTTGCAATCATGGGCTATGTGGCAAGATCCCATGATAAGATTGTTATCACCAATGATCTGTTAATGAAACTTTTGAGACATAGTTACATCCATGAAAAGAACACCTCCAGATCTCAAAGCAATGTGAAAAAATGAGAAAAAGGATATATTACATACTGTTCTTTCATTTGGATGTGAAGATCGATGAACAGATGCATATTCTCTAATCTCATTGTTGTCACCAATCTCAAGGAAACATTCATTCCCTGGCTAAGATAATCAATTAAAACCACTTCAAAGACTCCCTTATCTATTTCAAGTTTGCTGCTACCAAGGTAACATATGAAAATCCATAGAGTACGTTGTACACATGTGTTGGCAATAACTAGCCTAAATCAGGCAAAGACGCTATAATCCTGAAGAGGAAGATGTTGATCTGGCCTGATAAATTACTCGAAGTAAACAATCAAACTACTAGAATAAATTCATAAAAATGGTTAATAAATAAGATTAATTGGCCAAAACATTTTCTGTAATGCAAATAAACATTACTGGAACTCCAAGCAAATATCATGCTCTAGGGCCACGGAATGGGCACCTGCAAGCTAGATTCTGTAATAATGAGTTCACTAGCAACTAGCTCAAATTAGTCTTCACCTTGCAAATGTGTTTAAACCACGTGGCCAAAGAAATCAATTGTATAATAGCCAAGTCCATGTCTATGTTCGACATTGTGCAGGGTGATTTTATAGATTATTTGTGGATTATAACTTTGCTGGCTTTCAGAATGTTCTCAAGAGTTTGCGGCGATTGTTATGGTACCAAGGCTTGGAGTATGACACAACCACCCTTACATTTCAAGGTAAAGGAAAAAAGGAAAAATTAATAAACTTCAGAAACATAAAACTAAAAGACATTTCACCACCTGACAAAAACCTAACTAGTTAATAGGTACAAAACAATTTAGATACTCATGTTGTCCCCAAAAGTTACCTCTAGACTCCAAAAGAATTCCCTTGCCAATTGCCATACCTGCCATGGCCATCAGACTAAAGGCTTTCTGGCAGTTGAAATAGTGGGAATCATTAGGGGCCTCCACCCCAACCTCCCCTAGAGCATGACAAAAACCTTTATGGTTGTTCTTTCAGGAAGACAGAACACAGAGATTCTAGTTCGACTTCTGGAGTTTTCAAGGAGAACTAATGACATTCCTCAAGGAAGAATTTCATGCACTCATTGCCGACTTCCAATATGTGGTTACCAATAATTTTTTCACAGAAGACCATTCACTGAAACAATCAAAAAATCATTCTCTATATCATTGAAAGGATTTGTTCTAGTTGGTTGTCCTAAGAATATAATTATCAAGAAACAAGAAGATGATTATGCTAGAAATTTTGTTGAAACTTAATCATACGTTGATAGTTTTCCAACTAGAACTTTTTAATGGTCACCTCCTTTTAATCTGGATGAGAAATCATCTTTGCTTCTGTTCAGTTGGTTTACCAAATTTATCTTACCATTTTTCTTCTTAACGTGCTTTTATAAGGATTTTACCTGCTTTAATTTTCCCCTTAAAAATAGATTAACTCACCCCAAGTGGAACCCCACCACCTTGTTGCACAGCCCATAGAGTCGTCTAAAGATTGAGCAAAGGATGCTCAAATCACATTCAAGGTTGGGGTTAGATGGAAGGATATTTTATGCCCATAGAGTGATCTGTGAAAATCCTCAATTACGTTGTGCTTTTTATAATCACCTAGGGCATTCTTTATTTGATTAAAAACTCTAGCTTGAAGAACTTAGGGTCTAGTTTAGTAGATAAGGCAGGAGATAAAGATATGGGCACTTCTAGCGGATGGCGTAAAGTTCAGTCACTAGTGGCGGCTCCACAGTCGCCAACTATTCATTCGCAAATCTCCATTTTCTAACATGTTTTAGAAATCCTATGACAAGGTATAAATCCTCTAAGGATATTGTTCATAAATATGGTGACCAAAAATTCATCTTGAGCAACCCAATTAGAGGGCTTCATCTAACTCGTTGAACACTCGATCATGGTTCCTAAATGGTTCAATCAATGTTAATTTGCATGGCAGAATTTTTCAGGGTTAAATAAGGAAATTGTTGCTTGTGATTAAGTTGATAGTAATGCTACAATTAGCATCTCTGTGTATATGGACAACAATGAGGCACCTGGGAGAATGATGAGGGTCTCAAGAAGATGCTTGACACACAAGTCCATAAACTTCAGTTTGAATGGTGATGTCTGTAATCTATAAAGCGCTCAGAATATTGTTCAAGGGAAAGTAGTCCAAGGAGTGATGATGACAATGTTAAAAAAATTATGAATTCTTTTAATTTAGTCGCTGAGATCGTCACTAGAAAGCAATTTCCACTCAATAAGAGAATCGATATGAAGTCTAATTCTTACATTAAGTTGCTGATGTCTCAAGAAAAAAAATTATGGAGAAAGTTGCAACAAAGCTTGACAAGGACTTACAAGGCTTCAAAAAGACCAGACTGACGGTGATTTTGTTGCATCTATGTCAACTGTTTTTCAGCCATTTGAGCCTCATAACAAGTCAAAGGTACTGGTCTACCTGATTTACATGGAAAATCAGGGATTGATTCAAATAGATATAGATGCAACTGTGGAAACTGATCACAAGCACAAAGAAACTTCGTGTTCCATAACTGATTTTGTGGAGGATTTCAATGGGAATTTGAATTTAGGAGGTGGATTGGGTATACCTTTTTTGAGTGTGCAATTGATTCTATCAAAGAAAATTATGTATTCTACTGCAGAAATTGTTGATCATTTGGTTTTAAGAAAGAATTATCTCCATTCGTCGATTGATTCTACTAGCAATACTAAGTTCTGGCTGATAAAGAAAGCAAAGTCGACAGATCAAGACTGGTGATCAGCATTAATTAGAGTTGCTGAGATGTTCATAACGAGGCGTTAAGTCAAGAAATAAGGATCAGATTGGACTATCAAATTAATGAAGAAACATAAATCCCAGAATAAAACATTACTCTGCCACCTTCAGAATTATGTCATCTACGTATAGAGAATATCCCTAAATCCTAATAGACTAATAGTCAAGCAAAATTGAAACCTTTGAATAAAATGGAATTGGTTGATGAAGAATGATTTGATTTTCTGATTAATTCTCAAGTTATGATAATTGCCTAGGCGAAGAGCATCCTAAGACACAGATCGCACATTTTGATGATGAGTATGTTGCTCATGGTTGGAGAGGCATGATTAGTTTCACCTCATCACAAGATTAGGAATGGTAATGGCTGGAGTTTGCGACATGTTTGCAAAAACCTAGGGCCGGCCTGCTAAAGTTTTTGTAGACATAGGACCTTACCCATCCTAAGCCTAAAACCTTCAGGTTTAACCCAATGGACTCACTTTATAATTTTAAAAAATTAAAATATTTTTCTAAAATACTACCACAACAATTTTCTAAATATGATAATGTAATGTTATTCATAAAGAACTAATTATTTACAAATTACATGTGTACATTTTAGTTTTTGAAAAGATTGGAATTTCAAACATTTTTGCTACTTATATATATATATATATATATTTAAAGTATATAGCTATTTATTAATCTTAAATTATTATACTAATTTGCAAAAACATCATGTTTATGTTTTATATGCGAGCATATAGTAGTAAACAGGTATTCCCCCCCCCCCACACACACACACACACATATATATCAATATACATCATATATATGTATTATATATCTTTTAACTGGTCGGCTTTCAAAAATTAAAACCCAATAACCCCTCTGAGCCCCATCAAAACCCTCCAGGAGGTTTAAAGTGGTTCAAGTTCATCTGGACGCATTACCATCCCTACTAAGATCAAGGTTGCAAAGTATAAGAAGAGCATAATCAGTCTAGTATTGACACATGGTCTTACAAAAGCCTATGTGACTGACTCGCCATTGCCAACCGTACACCGCTTCCTGGTCCTCACAGGCACAAGGAATATTAGTAGTTTATTTTTTTTCCCCTTAAGGTTTTCTTTATTGTCCTTGTACTGGAGTTCACAGTCCATGTCCTCCTAAACTATTTTCTTCATATTTTAATATGCAGGTAATGGTCTCTGTAACCTTCCCCTCTACTCTGCCTCCCCCTCTCTCCCATCCACCACCACCTCCTTATCCTTGAGAATGCATGCTTCTAGTAGGTTTCTTCAACATTTTTCTGAATAAAAGAAAACACATGTTTTCCTAATGGAGGCATCAAATTAAATGCATGCATTTTCTTGATGGAAAATGTATGAACAAGATCTTTTGGCTCTAAATGTAACAGGCCAGCAACTAGAAATGATTCTGTTCAATGTACTGTGATCACACACATTTATCCAGAAGGTGGCTCATGGTTTTGGTGAAGGTACACCATTGTCTCACCTATTCTTGCAAAAACACTAATACATATACCCAAAAACACAAATGAACTTGCTGATCCTTTTCTATCATACGACATTGGATTTCCAAACTATAGGCGATAGCTAGGAATCTAATGTGACAAAATAATGACATATTTCATATATCACGGTCGTGGAATATAAACTCACTCCTTTTCATTTATAGTGAAAGGATATACACTCATCCTCCTTTCTTTTTAGCTATTTTCATCCCTTTTTTTTGTTCTAGAATTCCTCACTAAATTATCAGAAGCGCACAGCAACAATTTCTGGAAGTACCATAGTTAGCATGCCAGAATTGCTACTGATCCATCAAACATGCCACAATTCTATTGCTATCCCAAGCCTAACTTAACAACGAAAGTGTATCTCCATGTGAGACTGGGAAAGCAAGTTTGACATAATCTCTCGCATTGATCAAGTAGCTTTCCTTTTCTTTATTTTTAGAGCTAAATTTGATCTATACTAAAATATCTTTGGTTTGCAACTAACCTTGTATTTCATATCTTGACATTTAATGCCCACCACAGCATGGTGCCCAATAACATTGTTGTACCCAATGACCGTATGACCTGGAAGATCATCACCTACTATAGCACTCCTGCCAGACAAAGTAGGCAGATTCAACTTCATATAGAAGGAATACAGAGAATTCTAACTAAGTTTAGATGTCATCTGAGATTACAATTATCTTACATCATCAAAATGCAGTTATCCCCTAGTTCTGTATTCCCAGAAACATGGCTCCCAGGGTATAACTGACAAGCATTCCCCAACTTTGCATAAGGTCCAACAGTACAAAAAGGACCAATGGAAACACCCTACATGAGAAGGCTTTATTAAGCTCCAGATGTCTTAGAATGTCAAAAGCTGAACCAAATAGTTGAAGAACAGAGCCATAAAAATTTGCTATGAGTTGCATTAAACATTGTGATAAACAAATGCCAGTCATACCATTCAATCTTATAGGAAAATTACGTAACCGCAAATTGCTAAACAGAAAAAGTTTCAAGAATACTGTGACCATATTCTATGGCACAAGAATTTCAATCAGTTGAAAACGAGTGCATGGATAACAGTAGTTAAAAGTTAAAACCTAGTATATGATGCACCTAGGTCCTAGTTGTTAAAACCTAGCATAGTGCAGTGAAGCAAATGTCTGGAGCTCTTCCCTGATAAGGATCATGACTCCAACAGCAAGCTCCTCTACAGGTTCCAGATCTTAAATGAAAGGCCATAAACAATCACTCAGTTGATTATTAATTTTTTTTACATTGTACCAGCTGCTTATCTTTTACATAATAGTCCAACCCTTGCTTTTGTTGTCATATATTATTATCATAACTCCTTCCTATTGTGAACGTTCAATTGGAGAACAAAAGAGAAGCGTCATATAGATACAGAGACGAAATATCACTTTTAAATTTTCCAGGTGTGCTGGTTTTTTCGTGAAATAGAAAATTTCTGCTTTTGCACGAAAATTTTATAAAAATTCAATCTCCCCCGATGCAATTCGCTTTTTTTTGCTGAAGTACTGTCCTTTCTATTGTTTGGACAAATCACTTCCAATGCTATGCTACTTATGCTCATCTTGTGCTTCAAACAAGAAAACTATACTCAATCGACAAATCAAAAGTGTCAAACTCTGGATGAGGACACTGAGGTCAATGTGTTCTACTCCACACAAATAAGGATGTAAACTGTCATTTATATCTTAATTATCTGAGAATTTTCATCCTTGGAAGCTGCCACTAGAGAAGCTAATTCAAGAGACGAAACAAATATTACAGGCTGCCTTTTATTGCTTCCTGTAATTGGAAATAACTAACAAAATAAAACAAAGGTAAAAGAAAACAATCTATAATTTAACTAGCTGTTTACACAGCATCGGTTATTAAAAGTCAAAAAACGGAAACCTGATGTGTGAGGAACCAACCACATTTAAGAGGTTAGGCTCCAATGATCGCTAAAGAGAAAATGCTTCAAAAAGCATCTAAATAATTAGTCAGAATTTCATGTTATGAGGAATCAAATTTTGCTGTAGACAATTATATTAACCTGACATTAATTTTACTTAAGAGTTCATGATTCTATTGGTTTCACTTTACGTGCTGCTACAAATAGTCACGTCATTATTCTCCTTGTGGAACTTGAATTATGTTTTGCCAGGAATTATTAGTGATTCACTAGAAGTAACTAACTATTGATGAGATAGCTACCCCTCACCAAAGAAAACACACTCAAACACATAGTAAACAAAGTGTTGCCACCAATAATCATAGCAGGGTCAAAATTACAAGAAAGAAAGGTATTTCTCACCTCTCTTCCACCTCCAGCATCTATGGTCAAAGGTTTGAGAATTGATCGCAAAAAATGTTAAGAGGACCTTTACATTAATTTAAAAGTTGAATTAGTTTATTGATACCTAATCAATTACTACCTTAAAGCTTCTTGAATTTAGTTAAACTTGACCCATGTTTTTCTTCCTGTTTTCCCACGTATAGTAGGATGAATATTTATCACCACCAACTGCAACCAAGCCACTAGCCAGATAAATTAAATTTCATTTTGATGCTTATGTAGTTTGCCATGAAACCTCTTCAAAGCTAGCATCCACATATCACATGTTCAGTTGATTCTTTATTTCAACTCACTGCTATGAGGGAGATAAGTCCAACAATGACTTGTCCAAAGAACTGTTGCCACCAAATGAAACTTATCAGAAGAAAGCAACTTTATCCAGAGCGAGGATTGCCAATTCTATTTCCAAGAACCCGAATTCTTGCAAAAGGCTCACCACAAGAAACCTTCAGGGCAACAAATTAGTTCCTGAAGAACTTGGTTCTCACAAACATCTGCATCTTCCTCTTGCACAGCCATACTAGAGCATTCCCATCATGTTTCTTCACTCAATGTGTAATTCTATGAGTATTTACAGCCAAAGAAACCTAACTTTTACTTCATTTAGTTTTACAATTCCACGAGTAACCGTACGGAGCCTAAAAACAAATATCATAAATTACTGGAAGATAGTGCTAATACCTGACCTAAAATGGCATTGGGATGAACAATTGCAGATGGATGAATAAAACTGCACTTGCTTCCTGTTTCCCTAGAACTCAATTTCTCTTCCTCCTTAACACCTGTAAACGAAATAGTAACATGAATCAATAATTGATCAAAGTGCCAAACAAATTGTGTGTTCGTGTTCGTGTATACACACACACACACACACAAGACGAGGAGAGCTGTAAGCAATACAGGGGACTGAAGTGGAGAAGCATCGAAGGTAAAATCGTTGAATGGCAAAGGAGAATGGCCTGCGAATTCTGAGAAGTGAAGTCATAACTCATACGTTCACCAAAATTTGGGCACTTTCTTTTATGACCCGCATTATAAGCTTACAGAAATTTTAGGCGTGATTCTTGAATGGTTTCATTTTCGAAATGAAAAATGAAAATGAACAGAACTGGTTTCACTTATCAAGAGAAAAAAAGGATGGTTTCATTTTCGAACACCCATTTTGGGAAATAGAGTTTAAAAATGAGTAAAATTCATTTGGACAGTCCTATTTTTAACTAAAATAATACTATTTTCTATTTTCATACTTATAATTATTATTCTTAAATTTAATATATTTATTCATTTAAAAATAATTAAAATTTACCAACTAATCAAATAATAATTTTTTTTTCTATATTTCAAAATAATGGGACCCATATTTAATATTGATATGACTAAAATTCTATTTAAGACTACAAATAACAAATAGACTTTAAAATTAATTATTAAGCAAATACACCATAGAATCCAAAGGATAAGCCAAGCGCATAGAGAAGACTAAAAAACCCTAATGGGCCTAAGCCCATAAAAACTAAATCTATAAATATCAAGTTTCAGTGAGAAATAAGATACAAGAAATCATTTGCAAAATTTCTTAGGATGAAAGAACTCTAGAGAAGAGTATGTCTCCCTACTTCATTTTGGCATCGTCCTTGGGAAACTCAAAGGAAGAAAGAATGAATGCTAAGGATGCATGAGAGATCTATGACTAGAGCTATCAGCACTCGCGTGACCTCCCAACACGAAAGGAGGAAAGATGACCGCTAAGACTTTTATTCGCTATAGATAAAGAAGGGGACGTGGGCGCAACAAACATTGCACCTGTCAAGCCTCAAAGCAGGAAGAGGAAAGCCGAGAAATGGGAATTGGAAACGCAAGAGAGCTTGAGAGCATGGAGATTTACCCTGGAGATCTTTTCAGAACTACTAGAATCTAGAATCAGAACCTTCCAAGACCCAAACTTTATAGAGGAGGCGTATGAGTTGTTGCTAGCAGAATGTGCACGATAGCTCCAATACTCGAAATGGCTGGCTCACATGGTGCTGGTACCCAAATCTAATAGGCAGTGGAGGAGATGCACTGATTTCACCAATACCAGTTCAAGGAACTCATTCCCACTCTCGTGTATCAATGCTTTTGCAAACTCTACTACCAAAAGTAAAGGGTTAAAGCTTCTAGATGCTTATCGAGGATACGATTGGGTGCTCCCAATATTGGAAAATGTGGAGACTCACCAACTTGGAGTACCACCACAATTAGAGCTAGAATCAGCCCCTGATGCACAACCTAGGGTGGAGGAGACGTATGCGCAACAAACACCTTATTCTAGAGATCCTATCATACATGTGACCCAGGAGATATTAAGGATCATACTGCAAAATGTCACTCAAGCTACAGTAGTAATAGCCCAGTACACCAAGGAGGGCCACCCCTAGAAGTTGTAGCAGTCCTTACATAAAAGCTAGGGGGACGAAAGGGTTGATCCATAACATGACACATCTCCCCCTTTCTCACTTTACCAAGGAGACGAGCACTCCTTACCTAGAGTGGACACACATGGCATGCACCCACATATGTTAGAGTTCAAATGTGTTCCTTGATGTCATGACCATTTAAAAAAGCAGGAAGTCAATATTGTCCTTTTATTATTACTCCTCCTAGGTATAGTCCATCTTCACTGGTGATCTTAACAAGAGCACTTCCCCATGAAAAAAGGATAATTCAACTGTCAATGTTCAATGGAATTGAAGACCCCCAGCAACACTTGGAAAACTTCTTAACAAGGGTAGAGCTCAATATCACCCAAGCTAAGGAGCTCGTTAGGCGTGACGAGAGGAATAATAGTTATAAAGAGCATAGTGATTAGAGAAGTAGCCCTCTCGTGCACGTCCATACAAACACTCACACTGTATTCTAGATAAAAATGCTAACAATAACATTGTGATGCGGTCTCATCCGACGACCATCCTATTGACCCTAAAAAGCCAAAAGCAGACATATAGTACTGATATCATTGCATCATCAGACATGCTAGAAATAAGTGCTATCAATTGAAGGATAAATTTGAGGAAATAATTCGAAGAGGACACCTCAAGAAGCATCAATACCACCACAATCTTGGCAAACCTCCTGTAGTGAAAGTCACTTCGATAATATCTAGAGGACCAACCAAATGAGATAAAGGCAAAGGTGTCTTGCTGAATATCAACCTTTTAAATGCACATGCACCCTAAAACACTCTTAGTGACGGCCGAAATACATTATTGATGACACCTCCTTACAATAAATGTTTATTTTAGCTTGTCTTCTGCTCAGACTTTCATTCACCTTTAAATTCAAATAAAGCATACCTAATCAGGAATGGCACTAGTTTTTTGTAATTATTTCTTTAATAAATGTGAACTTCCTCTTGTTCTTTAACATTATAAATGCCTCTTCCGTAACATTAAACTTTGTAGCATTAATAAGGAGTATTTGGAGAGTAGCTTTTAGACATTAGCCTATTATAAAGCTCTTCGAGGAGTGCGAAGATTTCTTGGCAGTCATTGAGTCTAATCCCAATATAAAGATACCCTTAGAGTATGTGGCACCTCATATAATCCCACTATCAACCCTTAGAGAGGTACGTGGTAGTCACTCTCTAAAAAAGACTACTATATGCTCCCTTCGAGAGTACGTGATACTCTTTAAAAAAGCCTACTATTGGTTCCCTTAGGGAGTACATGGCACCTTATAAAAAAGCCCACTATCAGCTCCCTCAGGAGTATGTGGCACCCTCTAAAAAAGTCTACTATCGGGCATCTCAGGAGTATATGGAAACTGCTCTGTAGATACTCTCTAAGGAACATCTTAAAAGACACCTACATCATCGAGCAAAGGAAGCCTACCTTGAATCCCTATGAAGAGAAGAGTGGTGAGGTCTCTACACTTCACAAATATTCAAAGAAAAATCTCTAAGTTCGATAACTTTGTATGTCGTCGCGCAGTTACTATGAAGCCTCCCAGAAGACTTATAAGTATGCTTGTTCTCATCCTGGTTCCTAAGTAATGCTCAATGTGAGCGCAAAATTAACTTTCTTCCTTTTGAGGACTCCATTTTACACCAGGCGGACTGATGCCAACACTAGGGGGCTCTGCACCTCTCGAAGAAAGCTTTATTACATGCTATGCTCATAGTCAGTTCAACTCATAAATGCACTAAAGTACTCAAAATACTTTATTAATTAAAATTCTCTAAGTCCCCGAGTGACCATCGAAGGCATTATGCCATTAGCAAATTTGATGAAAAATCATGTAAACAAGAAAAAAAAATGCCCTAGCATCAGGTGCTAAGCAAGCCTCCCAATAGTAGGTGCCTCACTGGCGTCCAGCAACAGGCACTTCGTAGGTGCCCTAGCAGCAGATGCCCGATGAACGCCCCAGCATTGGATACCTCCCGGGCACCCCAGCCTTGTCCACGCCCTACATTGGTACCCAATCTTGGTGCCTTGAAAGGGCGCCCAAGTCAGTTCCCTACATAGGCACTCATGATGCACTTTTTTCCAACACTTATGGCGACGTCTTCCTATTTCTCATTTTTTAATTCTCAAAGCACGAATATGCAGTTAGTAAGCCATACAGTTAATTATGTGTTTGCATGAGCACAAAATGAACAAAAACAAAGAAATTTGATTGAAATCAAATGAGAAAAACACAAAGGTGTTCAACCAACACTTGACCTTCAAAAGTAAACATCAATACAAAAAGGAAAGTACTAAAGAAATTTCTAGACATAAAATCATACTTAATTACTACTGCTACCATAAACTAAGTCTCTTACTTCCCATAGAGCTGCTTATGCTTGCTTCTTTGCGATAATCTCTATCCCAACTTCAGGACCCTTCTCAAATTCTCTAATAATAAGGTTGAGCAGGATAGTTGGCTCTAGCATCAGCAAATCCTCCCCAGGGTATTGCCCTATCTCATTCAAAATGTAGTGATAACTCTAATTAGTCTGCTTGTAGATCAATATCACCTCCACTTTTACTGCCTCAAAAAAACTCATCAGAATACTTGAATTCTTTAATAGATCCTTCACAAGTAGCATTTATGAAAATCCTCCCAGCATTGAAGCTGATAAATCTCTCTCCACATTTTACTTCTTTCATAGTCCCTGCCTAAAGACATTTTATCATAAACAAGGCTCTTTCTGCTTGGCGAGTTTTCTACTCAACCAAGTTCCATCCATATGCTCCAAAAACGCAAAAGACACTCAAGAATAAGAAGTCATTATTAAGAAAAAAAAGAAGGCGCAAGACATATCAAAGCAGTAGGACAAACACTTACTCAAACAAAGTCGTTAGCAGCTACCTTAGTAAGTTGAAAGAAGGAGAATTACTCCAACTTCCTTCGACCATACTCACCAACATACCTCATATGTGACCAACACTGAAAGCCACCTCACCCACTCTATGATAAGATTCTACACCATGGATTTAGCATAAACACTAATAGAAAAAGTCCTTTATCCTTGCTAGCATTAAAAGATCGAGCTGTCTACACACAAGAGACCATTCCATGTATACGTTCCCCAATGAACCTATAAGTCTCGCATTGCTAAAAATCACAGAGCACATGCCTTACCAACCTGGGGGGTTTAAATGACTCCCAATAGGTAATGACTCTCTATGGTGCTCCTACAAAAACTGCCTCTCACACATTCCTTCCTTTGCCCTCCTAGGTACGAAAATGATTTTGCAAACTCCACAAAATATCTAAGTACTTGAGACCCCAAACGATCATCAATGACTAAAACTCCATGGACATTAAGTGCCATGTAGAATGAGACATGTCTATATTGCATTGCAATTTGTAAATATACGCATTTACCTCTAACCTACACATGGTCTACACAAGACCTTAAAACTCACACAGAGTAGAGTCAACATCATTTGCAATGTGGGTTTTTTTTATACGAAAAATTCCATCAAAATTCCGTCGAAACCATACTTATCTAGTAAGCTCACAAATCAAAATTTTCCTTTTTTTGGAACACGGAGTACATTATTAAAAGTTTATTTTTTTCAGGAAGCAAGTTGCAAACTACTGTCCCTTTTCCTATGACCTTGGTAGTTGAAGAGTTTATTATAAAGAGATCTCCCACAGTTACCTACCCCACTATTGAGGAAGATGCACATGACCTATTTCTTCTATGGACATGATAGAGGCCGATAGGGCCTAAGGAATAACCACTTCTACAGGCATAGTGGGGGTGTTGCCTGAGAGGTTGTCAGTGTAGCTTCTCTCTTTGTATCTACATTCCTTACTAAATTGCTCATTCGCACGTCTTAACTCAAACTTTCCTACAGATGTCACCAATTGATGGGATTTGATTTTTCTACATCAATAAATGTAAATGAAAATTGGGAAAGAAACACAAAAATTGCCAGAAAAATAATGGAACTATCAAAAACCTTCTTTAGGTTTTATATTAGGGTTTATACATGTATAAAATCCTAAGATCCACAGGGAGTTATCCTGACTAGTCTTCACTCTCAATTCAGTACCATGTAATGGTTATCCTAGCAATGGTTTGTTCCTTGATTCTTAGTAATACCTTACCCACTACCAATGCCAGTGCCTTCAGTTTCGGGGTTAGTTGGTCCTCAGCTTAGCTACTCTATTCCTGGTTTGGCAGGTGAGTCATCTTTCAGCTCAGTCCTTACGTTCAATCAACTTTCAGTTGCGCTACACATAATTGTCTCACTTATAGTTCAACTACACCATCTTTAGGATTTGTCAAGTTGGTTTTTAAATAGATCTCTAGTATCTTGTACCCCAGGTCAAATATTCGAACAACGGGGCGAATGACCTTCCCTATCTCAGTTCAGCTCCAAGACGATGCTAAAATTGGTTTGGGCCCAATTATATTGGGCTTGGCCTTGTCCTAGACTAGTGTTGCTTATCATAAGCCTAGCTCAGAAGCAAGTATCATCATTATGGATATATTTATGTGATATGTATTCATATACAGATGAAAAATGTACATATCACACACATGTTCTATATAAAAATACTTATATTATCATAACAAATAATTTGTGCACTCAATATGTATATATAAATAATTGCAATTTATAATATTTACAACTAAAACATGCATCTATATTTAAATAATTAATTATTTACTAATAATATTATTTAATACACACACACACACACACAACTTTTAGAGAAGGCATCAACTTCATCCACTTCTTCTCCCTTAATATAACTATTATTTTCTTCAGTTTGAGAAGACGTTATCTTTATTAATGCCTTCTTTTAACTTTTTTGAGAAGGCATTAATATGTGTAATACTTTCTCACACGGATTTTTCAAGGAATTGTTTCTTATAGGGATAATCAGATACTACCGAATTAAGTCTCCATTGATAGCAAATGGTTGTCACTTCGGGTTCTTTTATGGGCATAACTCTCCCAAATTGTCCCATTTTCTCCCACAGGAAGAAACTTTTCTTGGAGTTCTATTATTAAGAAAAAAAAATTAGAAAATAAAATGCTAAGAATATTGAGAATGGAAAACCAAACAAATTAAAATGTTGACCGAAAAAGACCTCAAAAATCCATATGTCAAGTACCCATCTAATTTTGACCTTAGAAATTTAATTTGCCAGAGCCACGAGAATTATACATGCTTAATAATTCTATTTTTCAAGTTTCTCCTTGATAATGTTTGGTTATATTTTGGATTTTTTTGGAAAACATTTTAGGTAAAGGTATTTGGGGAGTTAAAATTGGGGAATGATCCCACTGTTTGGTTATGTTTTAGGAGAATGAATTATTTGTTTGAAACTGTTTGTAGGTGACAAATTTTACTGTAAATATCAAATCAGTTACTTTTTTGTTGGTTTTGTAGGGTGAAAATGTAATTTTAAATTAATTGTATATATATGGATGAGTGATATATATATATATATATACATGTATATATTTGTAATGATTGATAGAATAGAGGTAGGGGTGCTTTTTTTACTTTTAAGGGGTATTTTAGGTATAAATGTGTGTGTTTTGAGAGTTAAAATTGAGGAATGTAAACATTATTCGTTATTATTTTTTAAAGTTGGAAAATATTTGGAGAAAATGTAACCAAACATTGCCCTTTTATTTTCTCAACTCATCACATACTTATAAGAATCTTTTACCAATGTTGGTGGTCCGTTTCTGCATAGCACAACGAAATCATTAACAAGTAACGTAAAAAATGGAATTAATTTCAATTCTCCAACCATAAACAGATCAAATTATAAACCCTACCCATGAGCTGGAAAGTATATCCGAATTCCTCTTGGCCAAAAGAAGACCTGATTTCTCTACCTTTTTCTTTTGCTCTGAGATTCTCTTTTTAATTGCAAAATTCAATCACACACACACACACATTGTGTGTGATAGAAATATAAGGAGTACTGATAAACAAACTACCGTGCATGCGTACAGTTGAGTCACACTAACACACGTTGCATGTGTACGTATGTACTTGCGCATCACTGCTGCATATACATATATATATATATATCCGCACATCTTTTGCTCATATTTAAATATCTGCAGAATACCTGCATTTTTCACCAATTACCTTTTATTGACTCTGGGGTGGCATCCCACTGGCGTGCCCCTCACCGTGCACACATACGCACGGGCCCACAATCTTTTGAGTTTTCACCTCAAGAAACCGCTTTATTCTTACAATCTTAACTCCATACTTTTGTTTAGTGTAATTTGTAACTTCAAAAATCAAATTTCAGTGCCAGCTTGGATCTCTTGTGGACGTGGTTTAATGTATTTTACTTACAAAACAATATTTCAAATTAAATTCTATTGAATGATAGGTATATTTTGAATGTACTGAAATTAGTTGTTTTAATTAATTTTTTAAAAATGTAATAAAAACTTATTTATTCTTTTAAATAACTGCGAGTACTATATATATATTTGGAATGAATATTGGCGGTTTAATGTTTAGAATGGCAACAACCAATAATAATTGACTTTGATAAATTAATGGGATCAAGCTTAATGAAGGATGCGTGCACTGCGCCTTTGTTCTTCTACCATAATTGATAAAGTCGACATAGTATGGGGAGCTATTGAAATATCTGAAGATTATTATGTGAAAATTTATCAAAAAATTATGTGTTTCAAAACCATGAAATTCAACTCCCTTCTAAATTTCATCTTAATTATCCAATAAAAATGCCCTTTTTTCGCTTATGGATCAACTGTTTGCTTCTTCTTGATTCAGGTATGTGAACCTAGTAAACTACACGACAAAACTTCTTACTGCTTAAGGCCTTTCTTAGAACATCATCTCATAGGAGGTCTCATGTTAATTGGGCAAAATGGCTTCTGATTAATCAGATGTTGCACAATCTGTCGCTTGATATAAAATAAAGTCATACTTTTGCTCCAAAATAACTCTAACTTTCATCTATATATATATATATATATTGATTTTTTTACCTAGCTTTCAACCAAAATTCTTAAATATGTATTTGTACGTATCACATATTGATAAATTTCTATCTCGCAATTAATAATGAAATGTCAATTCTCTTATCCGCCAAACTCCAAGAACTTATTTCCAACTAATTACTACCAACTCTTCTTTTCAGAATCAAAAAGAATATGAAAAATTCTGAAGTAGTAAAAAAGACGTCCATTATCTTCTGATAAAGCTTAATTTAATCGTAAACATGCGGGGTCTTCCACTCACATCTTATAAAACTTGAAAAAGTAATTACCAACAGCACCATCACACTTCATATGTGTGACCAAAATTTTGCAATGTTTTGAAACTAAACAAATTTAATTTTCTTTGGTAAGGCAGTCGTTCTTTTTTTATTATTTCATGTATTTGTGGGCTTATAATAAGTCAAAAATAACCACATTGTGTATCAAAAAAATGAAGTCACAAATAACCACATTATACGAGGCCATAAATAACTTCATTTTAAAGCCTTAGCAAATTATCACTCTGAACCAGTCCAAATAGTACTGGCCGGGAAGTCACGTAGAATAATAAATGGTGTGTATAGGTAGGTGCCATGACAATATTTTTAAACCTGATCACAAAAGTTATGAATCATATATAAATAAGTAAATTCACGATTTGCACGAGGCTTGATTTTCAAGGAGAACAAGAAAGAGAGAAATATACCAAAAGAGAATTAGCAAAAAGGTTAAACATGCATGCATTACAAGCTAGGCATAACCTCACACTTGTAGTATAATAAGTTTTACCTTTACCTTTACCTTGATGCCCGCAAGAGAATTTTACCAACAAGCATATACATGCTTAACAATATAATTCTGTTTTGCTTATTTTTCCCTTGCTTTGATTCGGACCCATGTCCATCACATGTTTACACATTTATTTCTAGCTAGCCTCAACATCACAATGGACAACGAGGCAGTGTAGACGGGGGTTCATGGGATTTGAAGGGTGAATAATGATCACTCGGGTCAGCCCGCCTAACATACTTTCATTCAATCAGCTGCCGAAAAATGATTCAATTGCTGCCATCATTGAGTTCATTTCTGGGTTACAGGAAGCAAAACCATGTCAGATGCAGGGAAGAAAAACAAACTGCTGAAAGAAATTTTAATCATAAGACTCCTAAAAATAAAACTTTATTTGAAGACAAGTTTAGTGTGTAGTTTGAGAAATTATCCGAAACCTGTCGGACATGTTGATAATTTCCGCATGATCAAAATGCATCCTGTTGAAAAGGGCTTCTTCTATTAGAACTCATTAAGATATGGAGCTATGGCGACGGCTGTTGAAATTAAATGCAAGATATATATAGACAGATTCTGTTTTTCACATGAAAGCTGAAGGGTTTATGATGATAAAAGCATAGATCGATGCCTCAGACCATTTATTAGAAATATTTACAAGCAAGATAACGTACCGTACTATATTCATCCTGCAAATCGGGGGAGTGGCAAAGAGCGAGTTAATTAGTACGCAGTATCAGGCAATTTAATTATGTGAAATTAAAAGAAAAATGATAAGGAAAATTGGAAGAAAATAATATTGCCGCACGTACATTAGAGGGAACACCACAACTGCATTAAGGCCGTTCAGATAATTCAAAAAGTCCAGCATAGTTTTAGGTTTTTCTGAAAATAAAAAAGAAAAAAGAAAAAAGGAAAGAAAGAAAGAAAATATGAAAACACGCAAATAAAAAACAAAACACACACAGAACATACATCACGTTGTCTGTCTAGTTCAGGTAGAGAGGATTTACTCTCGAGCGGAACTCCAAAAAAAACTTTTACCGGCGATCCACTTCTGCACGGCAGAAAGAAATCATTGAACAAATAACATCAAAATATGGAATTAATTTGGGTTCTCCAACCATAAAGGTGTTAAATAATAAACCCTACCCACGATCCGGAAATTCAACCCGGATCTGCTCTTCGCCAGAAAGAACCCTCCACCATCATCCTCTGAAAAATTAATTAGATTGGTAAATCACTACTGCAGATCGAAGAAGATGGTATCGATTCTCAAGCACAAAATAAAACGAAACGTAACCTTACTTGGGGTACTTAGACATTTTTCTTTTGTTTTGCGAAAACCCTAGCTCGTACGTTCTGCTTTCTCTACCGTTTTCGTTTGCCCTGTGAATCCCCTTTTTAAAAGTAAAACTCACACACACTTGACACTCCTATAGGCCTTGTTTGCTTGGTTTGATTAGGTGTGATACATACCTAATCAAGTCTCTTTTAATATTTGTTTTAATTGATAAAAATTCTTGATAAATTATAGGTCCTATATTATTTATTGTTGCTTTTGGAAAATGGATCAATGGGGGAAGACTTAATTATATGTGATAAGAATTACAAAAATTTAATAAGATCTATTTTTTTATCATATTTCCAATTAAACCATGATTCTAAAAATGAGAAAGAATGAGAAAATTATGAAAAACTTATTAAAAAATATAAAGGATATAATAGTAAATTTATTAGGGCTTCCTCGATGCCGCACCCGCAGATGTCCACTTTTGTTTCATTTTTTTTTTCTTTCTATTGATTTAAATTTTCTTTTCTTATTTTTGTTATTAAGTAAATTTAATATTAATGATGGCCAAATACATTGAAAATGAATTAACTTTTGGGTCAATGAAAAAATTAACATATATAGAATAATCTACCTGTTAGTAATTTAATTTTTCTATTTGCATTTTAGAGTTTATTAAATTTAATTCTAAGAAATAAATAATTAATTTCAATTTATATTCTAGTATTTATTTTGCGTATAAATTAAATTTGATCAAGTGTCAAAGTGAAGTTTTATGCCCAATCAAATCAAGTCTTTAAGCCTGAAAATCCCATACCAACAAGTTGTCAAATATTATCTATTTTAATACATGAACCAATTATATCAAGACAATATTTGTGAAAACATGTAAAATTTAACTTTTATCATCAAAATCAACTCTTTTTGAAAAAATGAAAATTAATTGGTATAATTTTATTAATTTAAAATGAAGAATTAAATCATTGATGTATTTACTTGGACTCTTTATTTAATTTAATTTTATTCAACACATTCTATAAATTTAATTTTTTTCGTATATTGATTATTTATTTAATTAAAAAGTGAATAATTTAGTTACAAAAATTGAATTTTGAATTAAAAAGTGAATAATTTAGTTACAAAAATTGAATTTTGAATGTGTATTTGTAATAATTAGTATTAAATTAAATTAAAAAATAAAAAAGATATAAAAAATATATCAACCAAAAATTAAATCAAATCGAGCATACCAAACGGAGTATTAGGGACCAAACCGATAAACAAACCACGTTTCGTACGGTTGAATCAAACATCTCTCATGTGACCTTGAAATGTGAACAGGATTGAAAAAGTCATCATTGAAGTGATGCGGTATAAATTATCAACAAAAAAAGAAGAGAAAAGTGATGCAGTATAGCTTTTGTGGGTAAATCACATTTGTTATCCCATATTGTGGATAAATTATATTTTTTTGTCTCATAAGTTACGTCATTTGAACTTTAGTCTTATATTTTAGGGATAAAATACTTTGTCATCCGAATTATATGCATTTGTATATTTTGCTAGTTAATTTTTTTGTGATATTTTACCATTCGAACTATTTTTTTTTTTTTTTTTCACTTTGTCATATATGAGCCAATTTTAGTGAAATATTTCATGGTATTCCATCACAAGAGTAGCAAAAGTCTTTTCTAAAGATATTTTTCATCACTTTATTAAAAAAACTATCTTTTTAAAATTGAATTATCACAGGATATGCACCTAAAATTACACTGAGAAAATTTCATTGCATTTTGTAATTTAATGAGGCTACACCAAGGAGATGACTACTATGTCACAAAATTAAAAAAATTGACAGTAATACTTTAAAAAGGAGACCCCTACTTTTGATCTAATAAAATTTTTTCATAATATTCCACCAAAATTTATTTGTATATGGCAATGTGAAAAAGAAAAAGTATTTAGATGGTAAAGTGTCATAAAAAAAAGTTCAGTTAGCAAAATATAAAAATACGCATAGTTTGAATGGCAAATTGTTTTAAACCTATTTTTTATTGTTTTATATATTGCATTCAGTAAGTATCTTTTTTTTTTTTTTTTTTAATTTGGGACTAAAGAGGCCTTCTATCCATAATTTAATGGAGACACTCACATGTGAATTACATAGCCATTAAATTGGCATTTTGGAGGGAAATCCTTTACATTGGATAGGAAATTGCAAATCTTCCTCATTCCACCATATAGAGTCAAAGGTAGCTCTAGTCTTGACCTAAAGTTACAACAAGTTTTCAAATGTGTAGAGCTTTAGCAAATTTTTGGCGAAGGGGTTAAAAAAAGGTTGCAACTGAAGGTATTATTTGTTCTATGGCAAACCAACTCCATTGAAAACTTTATAGACAAATGAAAATCTAGGCGGGAGGTTTCATAATAGCGCTTCCATGAATAATAGGTGTTGTTTCCTTGTTTAAAAAGGCTTTTTAATAAGTGAAGTAGCTGGATAAGGGATACTTATGTTACTTAGGATGTTGAATGCAATGGATGAAAAGATTAAAAAGTTTTAAAAGGCAAACTATGTTGTTACATCTGTTGGTGGTTTCTTGGTTGATATATATATATATATATACATTTAGTTTGTTAGGTTGAGGAAACTAAAAGTTACTTTGTTTGTGGTTAGATGCTCTTTTATAAATTTACTAGCAAGCTTTTGATTTGTATAGTTACATGATGTTTTGTGCAATATGGCTAGCTTTTTTGTGGAATGGCAAGCTTTTTGTTTGTGCAGTGGAGTCTAGTGTAAAAGTGTTATTTAATGTAATTCTCTATGCTTTAATGTATAAATAATTTAAAAGTATGTTGAATCATTTAGTTGCGGTATAAATGAGTTCAAACATACAACTAAACCTAAACAAAAACAAAATCATTCAATAAATAAACTAACAAAAAAATTATACAAAACAACGGCATAATTAACGAATAAGTAAACTAGCAAAAAAGAACATAACATGACATACATACAACCAAACCAATCCAAGTATATTGGAATATTGATGTTTACTACATCATCTAGTTTTCGCTTAAGCAGACAAAAAATAAACTGACAAATAATAACCAAACTACTTTTAAGCAACAAAATAACCAAAGTATTCTTAAGCTTCAACATAATAAACTCTTTTCAAGCATCTTTTTTTGTTCTAACGCTAGAACTCAAATTGGTTATAGAAAATATCTTTAGCCTCCTTTTGGAAAGGCTGGCACTAATCCTTTGTATCCTTAGCTTTTATTTGTCACTCTTCCAACTGCTATTCTTGGATCATCATGAGAAAATAGAATAGGAGGCTAGATGATCACTTCTCGAGGAGATGGTAATAGAACCCCCGTGCTTACATTGATGAAGTTGTTGGTATAGGTCCCTTAACTTGCTTTGAAGCCATTGATGAATGTTGCTGGTATAGATTTCCCATCTTGTTTTCAAGCCATTTGTCAATGGAATTGTTGGAGCTAGTTCTGGTCTGATATGAGCCTCAACTTGTTTTGAAACTACTGCAACCTTGCTACTTATTGTCAATGAATTGTTGGAGAAAGTGTTAGTCTGATAGGAGCCCCAACTTGCTCTAAAATCACTATAATGTTGCTTTTTATCCTCACAAAGTACAAACTTAGATTTGGTAAAGTTTGAATGATCAAAGCATGCATCTTTCTTGGTAGATCGAATTGAGCATTCTTCTGCAACATCTTTTTTCTAGCCTATTTATTCTAGTTTTAAATACATATATAAAAATAGATTGGATATACATAAAGCATAAAACAAACTTATTGTCATCTTGAAAGAAGTTTGAGATTCTTAAGTCTATGATGGTTATGAAAGCTCAGCATTGCTTTGTGTAACTTGTGAAGATGGCATATTGTAGATGTCCTCTCTACCTATGATTGTTTCATCATGAACCTAGCAAAATTATATATCATTAGTTCAAAGTGATAAAAGTGATGAAATTACACTTTAATATTTACTAGGGAAAGAAATATAAAAGTCTCTTGATGGTTCTAGATATGTGTTTCAGCTTGAGTCTCTTGAGCCTATATAAACAAAAAAACATAATGAACTCAATGAACTTAATTATGAACTTAACAAACTTACTTAACTTATATGTTTTTCTTCTTGTATCCTTTCTTGTTACGCCCAGGTTCTTCACATAATCCACACATGATTGTTAATTGTTGTCTTTGCATTCTTACTATAGATGTTTTCTTTTCCCCTATTGTGCCCTTCATCTTTTTATTAGACTCTCAAGCTCTATTTTCCTTATTCTAGGTTGTTTGCCTGAATTTCTCCTAGGATTTGAGGAGGTAGATTTGTCTTCTTATACAAATGGGACCCATTAACTAGGAACATGGCATACTTATAAACCTTCCCAAATGTCTCAACCCAATAACACTTTTCCACCTAATCCTTAGGATCTTTCACTTGGCTACAAATGGTAGACATGATATACTTATGTGGAACATCACTTGATATGATAAATTAAGCCCACAAGAGTAAAAAAAGTAAAAAGGATCATAAAAAGATCCAATAGATCAAATAAATAAATTGAACTAAAAGACTAGAGAGCCAACTGACTACACTAAGGAGGGCATCAAAACCTTAATAGACCGAAGCCCACTAAAAAATTATAAAAACTAAGTTTTAAAGAGAAACTAGGTATGAACAATCATTCATAAAAATTTAAAAATGTTCGAGAATTGAGAACTCTTTATATCATGTACCTGAGAAAAAGAACTTAAAATTCTGCTGACTATCGAAAGGACCTAACTCTACTTCTATACAACATCATCTTGGTGCTGTCTATGGGAACTTTGAATGATAAAGAAGAAACACTGGGAATGCAGATAAGATTTAGAGCTCGAGGAGACATCCTCACAGTAGGTACCACCTTCTGGACATCCAATTCTATAGATGACCTAGGATGCATTAAAGACCTTGCTGGACGTCACAGCTATAAGCTGTGACCAAAGCAATCACTTAGTATGCGGAGGAATGTTGCAACCCAAAAGTAGCAGAAGTCCTCTTATCAGAGCCGGGAGACTTCATCGTCTTTGAAGATAATCAAGTGGAGAACTAACTCTGAGCGAGATACGACTAATCTTTCTCTATCTCCATAAGTCAACATGCACCCATCCCTCCAAGCAGACTCCTCTTAGCAACTATCTACTGCTACCAAAGTCCAAACTCACTCATTGATGCCACAACCTTTATGAAGAGTAGGGAGACAATACCTTTCCCTAGTCATCATTTTCTCGAGATGCAGTCTTTTTTGTCCAGCTATCTTAACGGAGGTGTTTCCACTTAGAATGAAGATAACTAACATGCAAGATTTTATTGGCATGGTAGAACCGTATGAGCAAATTGGCAAGTTCTTGGGAAGAATAGAGCTTTATAACCTGAGTGAAGCTACATACAATAAAAAATCTGCACTATGCTCACCAAGTGTGCTATGACGTAATTCAACTAGATACCAACTAAATTCATCACGGATGGGAAATTGACGTAAACCTTTCTCCAGAAGTTCTTTATCCACCACAGATACTTGAAGATGGCAGAGTATCTATTCACCATTAATGAGAAAGATGGAGAGTCCTTGAGAAACTGTCTCAGCTCTTTTGTCTAGGCGGTACATAAGTTCCCTCACATTGATCAGAGCTCCTGCCCAAGCACCATTCAGTGCAACTTGAAGCGCCTAAAGTTCCAAGAGCCTAGAGCTGAATAAGCCCCCACCATCCTAGAAGAGTTTCTCATGCACGCGGATAAATACATTAGGATTAAGGAAACTATAACTCCTTAAGATGAGGCAAACATAAAGTGCGCTATGAAGGGAGCAACAACAATAATAAGAAGTTGGGAGACTGTGGATGCAATCCTCTCTAGGATTTTGCTGGCTACACTCTACTCAAGGCCCCTAGAATGAAGATTTTGACAGTGGCTTATAGTGAGGCCTCATCCCAGCCCTTTCTTCAAAAGACTTGGATAACTGTAAGAAGTAGAAATCTAATAATTGGTGATGCTTCCATCATGATGGTGGACATACCACTAAGGAGTGCAAACACTTGAAAAATGAAACTGAGATGCTAATCCAAAGAGGACATCTTAAAGAATATGTGCTCTATAGGCTGAGTAGCCTTAAAAAGGGTCCCGTAGCTAGAGAAAGTGAGGACTGTTAGTGGCGGCCTAATGATCACCTGGAGCTTAAAGACCAATAGCATTAATGTGACTCAGATAACTTCTTTACGGTATAAGTCATCTTGGTGATCTCCTGAGGACCAATTAGAGGGGACTCTCACTACTAAAAAACAGACTTTTAGTGACCGAAAAATCGGTCACTAATTCAACAAAAATTGGTCACTGATGTAATTAGTGATCGAAATGCGCGGTCACTAAGACCCTCGTCACTAATTCAAATTAGTGACCGAAACCATCATCGGTCACTAATTAGTGACCGCCCATCGGTCACTAATTTTTTCAAGGCCATACATTAGTCGGTCACAATTGGCTCACTGATTAGTGACTGATTACTAATCGGTCACTAAATATCAATATTCGGTCACTAATTAGTGACTGATTGCTAATTGGTCACTAATTAGTGACCGAAGTTCGGTCACAAACAATCAGTCACTAATTTGTGATTGAAATTCCGTCATAAAATATCAAGATTCAGTCACTAATTAGTGACCGAAATTCGGTCACAAAATAGTCGGTCACTAATTAGTGACTGAAATTCGGTCACAAAATAATCAGTCACTAACTAGTGACCGAATTAGTAACCTTTTCGGCCACAATATGTCACAAATAATCAGTCGCTAATTAGTGACCGAATTAGTGACCTTTTCGGCCACAATATGTCACAAATCAATGACCGAATTTCAGTCACTAGTTAGTGACCGACCGCGTTTCGGTCATAAAAATTTATTTGCACCAAAAATAATTTATTTAAAAAATTTAAATACCATTTCAAAATAATGTATAATGAATATTTCACAATCATAACCCATCATCAATTTATAACTCTAAAAATATAATCCATACCACCAATGCATAAGTATAAAAATAACAATTCATACAACCATAATCCAAAATCATATGTTTAAACCAACCTATCCAAATATAAGTTTAAATATCAACAATAGTACGTATTACAAAAATATGCAAATAACCATTGAACTAACTCTCATTGTCACCTCCGTTATTGTCATTCGAACCACCACTATGCACTGCATTCAACTTTTCCATGCATGTTGTCAATGTCGCCATTAAAGCTTGCTCCCTCGCCTTTGCATCTTCAATTATTTTCATGAAAATTGTTTCCCTATTTGCAGCCGCTTCCCTCTCCTTAGCAACCCTCTCCTTAGCAACTGCCTCCCTCTCCCTAGCCAAATGCTCATCAACAACTTTTGTAATTGTTTCTTGCAAATAGTCATGTGTAACATGGTTGTTCATTGATCTTGAGGAGGTCTCAGTAACAACAATGTCATGGCAATGAAATGTATTCCCACAGCCATACACCCTACCCTTCATAGCACCGCCACTAATCTCAACCCATTTTTGTACATCAAAGGAGCTTTCTGGAGTTGAGTTACTGTCAAGATTACTTGCATGTGTTCTATACTCCTCCTACACAAATTATCACCATTACTTGCAACCAAGCATGCTATAATTATAAGTTATAAAAACAACTAATTCACTTATTCTATATCCTATAACTACACCAATATAGTATCTTCACCATTAAAATAAAAGTTCCTATAAATCCAAACAATTGCCACATGATTACCAAAGAACACTCAACTTAATCCAAGAAAAGCGGAATACACACACAAAAAAGCACCACAATATTAATAGCATGACTAGGGATAATAAACAAAAGGCCAAATGAAAGTCCTCTAGTTATTAAAAAAATTAAATACAACAACTAAAGATAATAAGTTATGAGAAAGAAGAAACATTAGTCACCTTGATTAGTTAAAAGCCAAATGTACTATTGTGTGGGGTGCCAAGGTTGCCACAAAAGCCAATTGTGCCGGCTACAAACAAAAGGCATTTGCATCAAATCAATAACTATACCACCAAGAACTTCATTAGTATAAAGATCTACCAAAGAAAACAGTTGTAAAAAAGAACAGTTTAAGTTTCTGGTACCAGAAACTGGTTCCAGTTTTTGGACGGATTTTGAATGAATATTCCAATCCAGAAACTGGAACCAGTTTCTAGACTGGTTCCAGAAATTGGAACCAGTTTCTGGAACCAGTCCAGAAATTGGTTCCAGTTTACATACATTATAGATGTACATACATTCAATTATTCTAAATGGTCATGAAATTTGAAGATTGCACACCACACTCTTGACCTCATACAACCCACTTCTGTCCTGAGGTGCCCACCAATTATATTTTAAGTTTCTATATGTCCTCCTTAATCAACATTAATTAAAATTTTTCTTTCACTATAGTGTAAGAATGAAATAGGCTTTAAAAATATCTTTAATAGAGTTAAGGAATTAAGTCATATTTCACTGTTTCATAAATTGTTATACAATACATTTTCAACTACTAAAATAGCAATCTATGAGTAGTTTCAATGAAGTAATTATCTTCTGACATAAACTCCTTGCCGGTGTTTGAAGAAAAAACAAATTACAAACTAAATCCTGGGGGCTTCCCAATGACGGTCACAAAATCATTACAATCAAATGAAAGCCAACAAATAATAACATAAAAATATTAACTATAATGTACACTAATCCTCTTAATATTCCAAATGGATACACTCCAAAATCCAAATATACAATTGATAGGCTACATCAAAGCCTTTTCACTTATCAATTATGTCCTTGACATATCATTAGACTCTCCTAGCAACTAATTAACCTACAATAAAATACATATTTTTACTAATAGACATGCTACAATAGACATACAATTCTCCTTAAAAATCAAGTAAAGATAACAATCATTAATATATACAACAATTCCAAATAAACAAAATAAAAAAAGTATATCTCTTGCCGGGGAAAAAACTTAAACATATACATAATTCCACACTTTGTTTTTCAAAAATTGAACAATAAGAAAAAATCAACATATAAAAATATTGATCAATACATAATTAAAAAACACAATTCATACAATTTAACCTAGAGTGTTGACTAATGAGTTATTCAAAAACACATTTATATAATTATAAATTCACAATAAAATAATTACCTTTTTCAATGCCAAAAATATATAAAATTTCAGCCTCTACACCTGCACAATTAAATAAAAATATTATATAATCATAAAAAAATTAAAAAAAAATTAAAAATTCAAAAAAATAAATAGAAAATGTTGGTGGCTCCTACTACAAAATTAGGAGCCACCAACCGAGGCCAGCTGCTGTTGGCCTCGATTGAGACTGGAGGTCAGCAGCAGCTGGCCTCCGGTTGCGAGGCCAACAACAAAGCTGTTGGCTCTCGCAAAGCCAGCTGCCGCTGCTAGCTTTCGCGAGGCTAGCAGCTTCTACTGCCTCCGATGAGTAGCTGCAACGACGGGACATGAGGTGTGCCAATCGTTTAAAATAAAAAAATAAAAAAATCTTACCAATGAGGGCTTGCTACAGCAGTGGGAGAGAGGCAGCAGGGTTTGGGGGTTTGGGGAAATGTTTTGTTGGGCTGGCCGCGGGTGTTGGGGGGCTTCTAATGTTTAATTTGTGCAATTTAATTAGTTCCTTTTTCTTTAATTTTAATATTTTGTTTTTATATATTTGTTTTATATTTAAATTTTAAACTTTTACTTAATCATAATAATTTATACTTTAAATGGTAACATTTTTAAAAACTTTAAATTCAATATTTCATTATTCAATTGTTTAATGTATGATTTTGAAATTCATATTTATGTACTTAATATTTTTATATATTATATTTTAATGACCGAATTAGTGACCCCAATTATCAGTCACTAAAATTAGTGACCGATGAAAATTTAAAGTGACCAACTTAGTGACCGAATTCAATTTTGGTCACTAATTAGTGACCGAATTAGTGACTGACGCAAGGGGGTCACTCATCGGTCACTAAGTGGTCACAATTTTATTAAAAAAAAATATTTTTAGATCGGTCATTAATCGGTCACTGATCAGTCGCTAATTAGTGACCGAAAATTCGATCACTAAAATTCGATCACTAAAAGCCCCCTTTTTTTGTAGTGTCTATAAATGTAATAAAGGCGCTGGTACGAGTAGCAAGGTAGCAGACTCATTCAGTTGATTTTATATTAGGAATTTTGGAAGTGCATCCCTAAATGTCCAGCATCACCTTTAAAGAAAGAGGACATAGAGCCCAAAAGAGGAGAAAATAGCGATGCATTGGTAATCTTCGCATCTCTTGCCTACTTTTAAGTGAAGAAGATATTGACAAATAGTGGCTTCTTAGCTGACATCTTTTTTTCATAATGTATTTTTCCAGCTTGGAGTAGACAATTCCAGCTGCAAAAGATCAATACTTCCCTAGCGACGTTTATGGCAACATTGTAGAAACACTGGGAGAAGTTCCTCTGCCACTATCTTTAAGCTTTCATCCCCAGCGAGTTACAAAGATGGTGAGATTCTTGGTGGCCAAGACCTCATCCACTTAGAACATCTTAGGAAGACCTATCTTAAATCTGTTCCTAGCAATGATATCGACATATCACATAAAGTTGAAGTTCTCCATGCAAAACAGAACTGGTAAAGCTCTCCACAATCAACGTGCCATTAGGGAGTGTTATGCTAGTATCTTGAAGAGCATCAAGATTCTTGCTCCTAGAGCTGATTAGGAAAAGAAATTGAAAGACAACAAGAACAAATATGTGGTCGATGATGCTGACATTATGGTAATACTTGCTCTAAGAGTCACCTCCCAAACTGGTTGAACACACCACTATCAGTACCCTTTCTCTCTCTCATTTCATTAATAAACTTATGATAGATTAGGATATTTCTTCTAAGTTCTGAAATGTTGATCTCATTTCATTAGACATTACTTTCTTTAGAATTATATAAAGCCAACCCATATTGGGACAACACTCTTATTCTCTTGTTGATAATTTGAATGAATTTTGTTTTCTTTTCACTATTGTCTCGTATTACTGATTGTTTGGACTAATATCTTGTATAATAAAGCTCCCCAGAGCACACTTATCTATTTTGGCATATACCTACTACAATGCTCCTCTGAGGATTCGTGGTAGTGGTTCATAAGCCTACTGTGAATCTTTCCTATAGGTTAGTGGCAGCACCTCTAACTGGTTCTTTTTGGCACAAATCCACTACATTTATGGTCACTCTAGAGATATGTGGTAGTTGCGTGTAAGCCATCGTAAATCCTCCCTAATATTGTTCTTGGAAGTAAGTGGTAACACCTTTAATTGGCTTTAATGTAAACCTACTATATAATCCCTCAAGTAGTACGTGGTAGCTGCACTTAAGCCCATTATAATTCCTTCCCGACACTATCCTCGTAGATAAGTAGCAACAACCTTGATTGATTTTAGCATAAACCCACTATACGGTCCCTTCGAGGGTACGTAGTAGCTGCGCATAAGCTCATCATAAATCCTCCTCGGCACCATCCCCAGAGCTAAATGTTAGTATCTCTCTCACAAATGACTTTGACATAAACCTAATATTCTTCTCCTTCAGGAGTATGTGGTTACTAAGGCCACCATAGTTGTAATATGTCATTGTGATGATCTAGACATTTTTTGTAATATGTCATCTTAATACATAGTAACTTAAACCCATGGTCACCCAGCATATAATATATTTTCATGCCACCATATCCGAATTTCTCACATAATTTAACTATAACAAATATATGATCTGTCAACTATTCCAACATCATCTACTTCATTGTTGAGAAAGATGCGCAGGATATGTTTTTTCTACGAACATGATAGAGGCCGGTAGGGCTTGAGGAATAACCACTTCTACAAGCACAACAAAAGTATGTCGCTTGAGAGATTGCCAGTGCAACTACTCTCTCTCTCTCTCTCTCTCTCCATCTGCATTTATTACTGAATTGCTTAATTTCATGCTCAACTCAAACTTTTCCACAGACGACACCAACTGATGTGATTTATTTTCTGCACCAATGAATGTAACTGAAAACTAGGAAAGTAACACAAAAATTTCCGAAAATGGAAATGTCAACAACTTTCTTTAGGTATTATATTAGGCTTTATATATATACAAAATCTTAAGATATAGGGAGTTTTTCCCACTGTTCTTCATTCTCAATCCTTTATGTTAGTAATAGCTGTCCTGACAATAGCTTGTTCCTTGATTCTTGGTAACACTTTATCCACTACTAATGCAACAGTTTCACAGTTAGTTGGTCTTCAGCTCAACTGCTCTTTCCCTGGTTTGGTAGGTGGGTCATCTTTCAGCTCAACACTTGTGTCAATGCTCAGTCTGGACTTAGATCAACTTTCAGCTTTATTACATGTCATTGCCTTATTTATTGCTCAGCAACACTATCTCCAGGATTTGTCAGGTCAGTTATTACAAATCCATGATATCATGTGCCCTAAGTCAAATATTCCAACGAGCATGCATGATCTTTCCTATATCAGTTTGGCCCTAAAATGGTACTAAAACTGATTTATGGATACAGTTTCCGCTCCTCCAAATAGTTCTACTTCGCTCCCAAGGGAAGGAAACTTTGCATAGAGTTCCATTATTCTTAAGAGAAAATTAGAAAACAAAAAAAATGCTAAGAATGTTGAAAATGGAAAACTAAACAAATTAACGTGTTCACTAAAAAAAAAGACCTTAAAAATCTTACTTTGGATCCTCTATTCCATTCTCTATTTCTTCTTATATTCTAACTTGATGTATATACGCCAACTGTATTCACTACAAGAAAAATAAACTATTGCTACACTTTTTTTACTACATTTTTCTAGAAGTGTAGTAGAAATGATATCTCTCGACACTTCTACATCGAGTGTAGTAAAGAGAAAACAATTAATTTTTATTTAATCTTTTACTCATGAAAATGAGTTTTGGCGCTAAAGAATTGGCTCCAACTTTTGCCACTAAAATTTGATATGACTTATAGAAAATTCAATGACTAATTCCACCCACCAATGATAATAGCCCATCGGATGTGAATTGCCCACGAACTGAATGTTGTACCCTCAAAAGTAAAATATATAATTACAAAGTTTTAGTTTGGCTTCAATTTTTACTATTAAAAAATAATGATGGGGCTTAAAATTCAATTCTCAAAATCCTAAATATCCAAATCTAATTGCAGCTAAAAAAACTAAGAAAAGGTAAGTCTTCTCTCTACCCTTCTCCCTCTCTTCACGGTTTCGACCCACTTTTTTCCTCCATTGCCGGCATTTTCTTCTTCTTCTTCTTCTTCTTATTTTTTTTTTCTTTCACTTTTTTCCTCAATCAATTAATCTTTCATCCATACATTTCCCTTCTCTTTCTCAATTATGCCATTTCCTTGCCTCCACCAAATACCCATTTTTTGTTGTGTTTGTTTACTATTTTATTTTTCTTTTTATTTGTTTGCAGCACAAAACCATTGATGCATATCCTTTAGAATCAATTACTCATTAGGTGATTTTGATGGTTATTAGCTTTCTAGATAAATGAAAGAATCATTACTTGTGCTTTATGTCACATGTTATGATTATAAGTCTTTGGGATGAATTATTAATATTCTTTATGTTGTATGGTGCAATTTTATTTTAGCTTCTAGTTTATTTAAATATTGTTGCCTATGCACATAAACTTCAGGCCCTCTTGGTTTTAAGTCTTTTAAGAAACTTTAGACATTAAAACGTGATGTACATAATTATTAATATGTAGGATTATTGAAAATATTATATTTCTTTAAGTTATAGTTTCTAAGTATCTATGAACAGTGCTTAATTAAGGGTGACAGAAACTAAGTACTTCTAACTTATGAATATACAAGAAACTAAAGTTACTTTTAATTAATCCTTTAATGTTTTCTTTTCATAATTACTTTCTTTCTTCTAAGTTCAACTTTTTATTGGTTTAGTGGTTTTTGTTAATAAATTAATGCTATGCTTTTAAAATTGAATTAGCTATCAAGTTTGTGGTGGTTCTCTTGAATATAGTATAGATAAAAGTTCGATGAATTTGTCAAGCAATATGTATGAAGTAGGAGTGGACAACTTCCTTGATTTTGCATTCTTACGTTCAAGTGTTGATGGAATGATTTTATGCCCTTGTAAAAAATGTAAGAATGGGTTAAGCAAGGCAAGAGATGTAGTGAAGGAGCATCTAATTTGTGATGGTTTTATCAAAGGTTACACACAATGGCTGGCACATGGTGAACTTAGATTTTCTAGTGCACATTCGACAGTACCACCTAGTAATATAAATGCACAAGATGACATACAAGGTTTATTAAATGATGTTATGGGACTTGAAAAGGATGATTCTGTTATGGGTGACTCCCAACAAGATGAAAATGAAGAACCTAATATAGATGCTGCCAAATTTTATAAGTTTTTAGAGGATTCTCAACATGAGTTGTACCCAGGTTGTAAAAAGTTTACAAAACTCAATTTCCTAATTAGAATACTTCAAATCAAGTGTCTTGGTAAGTGGACTGATAAGTCTTTTACCATGACGATTGAATTGATGAATGAAGCTTTCCCTGAAGGTGTGCAACTACTAAAATCTTGGTATAATGAAAAGAAAATTATTAAAGAATTGGGCATGGATTATGAGAAATATGATGCTTGCCGAAATGATTGCATGTTGTATTGCAGCCCAGATGAATAGAGGCCAGAATACAAAATATGTAATAAATCTAGGTGGATTAAAAAAACTGAATGTAATAATGTTGTAGCCAAAACTTTATGGCATTTTCCTTTGAAACCAAAGATACAACGACTATTCATGTCATCTAAAACGGCATTATCAATGAGATGGCATGCTGAGGACCGTCCTAAAGATGGTAAAATGAGACATCCGGCTGATTTTCGTACTTAGCACACCTTTGACTATTATAATGCTGAATTTGCAAAAGATCCTCATAATGTCAGGCTAAGGTTGGCTTCTGATGGATTTAACTAATTCAGAACTATGCGTGTACAACATAGTACATGGCCAATGGTGTTATTCCATACAACTTGCCTCCTTGGATGTGCATGAAGAAACTTTATTTTAGGTTATCACTACTTATTCCTGCCCCCAAGTCAACCAAGAAATGATATTGATATATATTTGCAACCTTTGATAGTAGAGTTGAGAGAACTATGGGATATTAGGTTGGGAACTTATGATGCATCTTGTAAGCAAAGTTTTCAAATGTGTGATGCTTTATTGTGGACCATAAGTGATTTCCTGGTCATTTGGACTTGTCTAGCCATCAAACTAAAGGTTATTATGCTTGCCCCTTGTGCCACATGTCTATATGGTCCTTAAGGCTACACTTTTCTAAGAAAGAGTGTTACATGGGTCATCAACAATTTTTACCAACAAATCATCCATTTCGAAAAAGATTGCATTGCTTTTGATGGGACAATGGAATTGAGAGAGCCCCTATCTCAATTGACAGGATCTATGGTATTGGATGAATTGAGTAATTGTGCTCAAACAAAATTTGAAAAGAAAGTTACTGATAATCCAGAGCTACCAAGTTGTTGGAGGAAAAAAAAACATATTTTTTCATCGTCCTTATTGGAAAGATAATTTGGTGCATCGTAATCTTGATGTGACGTATATTGATATAAATATTTGTGATAGTCTTCTTGCTGCATTGTTGGAATTACAAGGAAAGTCAAAAGATCATTTATGTGCACGTCTTGGCTTACAAGATATGGGCATTAGGCCAAGTCTTCACCTAAAGAAAGGTCAATCTAACAAATCCATCTTGTTTACTGCTTCACAAAGGACAAAAAGGAAAAAGAAATATTTTTCAAGGTTATAAAAAGAGTGAAGGTTCTAGATGGTTATTCTTCTAACATTTCAAGATGTGTGAAGCTTAAGCCACTTAAAATTTCTGGTCTTAAGAGTCATGACAATCATGTTCTAATATAACAACTACTTCCACTGGCTTTACGAAGAGTATTGCCAAAGTCTGTGTGGACAACTTTGATTCGACTGTGTCGATACTTCAAAGATCTGTGTTCTAAAGTTCTTCGAGCTCATGATTTACTTAGACTAGAAAAGGAGATTTCTAAGGTATTATGTCAAATTGAAAAGATTTTTCTCCATCTTTCTTTGATATTATGATACATCTATCTATCCATTTAACCAATGAGGCTCGGATGGCTGGCCCAATACATTATTGTTGGATGTATCTAATTGAAAGGTACTTAATATTTTTTGCATATCATTTTTACTTTATTTTTTATTTATATTCACATGTTTGGAGGATTGAATTTCATATCTAAAACATTGAATTTGTGAGATGCTAGGTATTTATCCACTTTAAAATCCTATGCACGAAATCGAAGTTATTCAGAGGGGTTCAATTGCAAAAGGATACATTGCGGACGAATGCCTGACATTTTGTTCCTCGTATTTTTCAAATGATATTGAGACACAATTTAACCAAAATAGAAGAAATGACGTTGACAATGAAAATACAAAAGAAGGATTAGATATCTTTTCAATGTCAGGCCGCCCAATTGGGAGGATTAAAACCATTAAATTAGATGTAAAAAAGCATTGTCACAAGCTCAAAGATATGTGTTGTTCAGCTGCAAGCACATAGAGCCATATATCAAGTGAGTTGTCTAGATTAAATCTTAAATTTATTATCTCATATATTATTACTCAAATATTTACTTAATTGCAGTATGCACAAGAATTTGGTTATTAGCCAACACCCTAGTGCTTCATAGCGTGAAATTCAACATGTCTATAATAAAACATTTGCATCTTGTTTGAATACCATGTAAGTTCCATTTAAAATATTTTAATACAATAAAATAGTGATTTGGTGTTTAATATTATATGACCTATTAATTTTCTTTATTTTTTTTATTATAATTCATAGGTTGAAGACATGCATTTAGATGAAAATGATCTTGTTTCATGAGATTTAAAGCTGTTAGTCAGAGGACCAAATATCATAGCAAAAAGATATTGGGGTTCATAGTTAATAGGTTTAGATTCCATATGAGAGACCGTGAAAAAAATAGAACAACTCAAAATTTTGGGGCTATGGTCTCCATGGTAACTTCGAGTTTTGCAATTAGAAGTGATAATTGTCCTATTGTGAGTGTGTTGAGCTATTATGGTATCATCAAAGATATGATTGAGTTAGATTATATAAGAGGAAATAAAATTGTTTTGTTTGATTGTGATTGGGTATCAAAAGACAAAAGATTAAAGAAAGATGTTGATGGATTCATCCTGAAAAACTTCACAAATGTGAAGCATCATAATGAGCCTTTCATACTTGTATCTCAAGCACAACAAGTTTTTTTATGTTGAAGATCATGTAGATTCAAATTAGCACATTGTATTGAAATCAATTGCAAGAGATCAATATGACATGACAGAAGAGCCTGAGAGTGATGCAGAAACAAAATGGTGGGGGTAGAGCTCTATCATTTTATGGAAATGAAAATATTGCTTGGGTCAGGAATGGTGGTCCTGGAACTAATGTTGATGTGCCAATGACAATGACTATATAGATGCTGAAACACAAAAAGGAGATGGATAAGTTAAAACAACAAAAGGGAAGGTGTGACACAACTTGATTATTGTGATATTTCTGTGATGATTTCTTTTGAATCTTGTTTGTTAAAATAATGTGATGTTCCATTTGATTTTTGAATTTAAAGCTTGTGGTTTTGTATGTACTTATTTGACTAGTCAATTAAATGGTTTTTTAAGTTAAGTTTTATTTAACTATTTATTTCACAATTAGTGCTTTCTTATTTGTATTTTTTTCAACAGTGATGGCTAAAAAGATTCCAAAAAGACGTGTGGTTCGTTCTCCAGCAAATTCTAAATCCAATATTTGCACAACTTCAAGTAAGCTTCTAACTTTGTTAGCATCAGAAGTGAAGTTAACAAATTAGTTGGATTAGTTTTCACTTGGTTCGTTTATTATTTTTTTAAGTCTTAATTTAATGTTTTTATTTAACTCTTAAACTTGGTGTTTACATATTTAGCATGACCAATGAAGTATTCTTTTAGATTTAACTTGATGATACTAATAGCCTTTCTAGAAAAGAAATATCAGTAGCGTATAAGATTGAACATATTGAAGATATACACACTAAAAATTACACTAGTTATGTCCAACTTTAGTTTATTACAATCACAAACAATTATAATTAATGACAACTTTTAGCTTTAATTCATAAAGAAATAGCATTTGTAGAATGAATGTATTGGCATTTTTAGCATTACCATATCAAGAAAAAAAAAAACAAAAAGAACTATTTATATGTATGAAATTTGGGCATTACTCTCTGGGGATAAAACTTGTAGTTGATTGTAATGAGTTTGGGCAACCTCTGATGATAATAGTTCAAAGTTTGCTTGTTTTTCAAGTGTACTATCTAGGACACATACATATGCTCCTATTGATATTTTCGATTAGCGTAAAGTGCCAAAATCGAAAAAGAATGACATGCTAGATCTACTGAAGGTAGTTTTCTTAGACTCTCTCTAATGGTTTGAATTGTTTTAGAAAAACTATCTGAATTGCAATATCTTAATATAAGAGAAGTTTGTTGTTCTTGTTGGAATTGATGAATGGATTTTGTAATCAATTAGAATTAGTAGGAGAAATTGGAAAGCTGATCTCAAATTTGATTATTTTGACCCTACGTTACCCTTTGAGGATTTGGTAAAAGAAAGAGATGAGAGGGTCAATGAAGAACAGAGGAGAAAGCTTATCATTTGTGGCTATCTGATGAGGGAAAGGTACAAGTAATAATGATTTTTCTATTCTAAGATTTATCAATTATATTTTCTAAATTTTATTTTTGTAAGCTTAGAAAGATAGTATGCAAGGAAAAGAAAGTAGGAAGCATAAAAAAGTACATCACAAGACAGGCATGAAGTCTTTTGCCAAAATCCGAAAATAGTTGGTAAGAAAATGCATTTTATATGATTATCTTTTGAGCTAGTTTTTATATCAATTATTGAATAAAGTATTTAATCCATAGATTTGGTTTTGTTATGTTTTCTGAATTAGGAGGGTGAGTTCAGTTGCCCACCGACTCGACTAGAGATTTATAGGAAGTGTTTTGCTGTGGAAAATGGAGGAGAGGCTGGACAATTAATGGTAGGTATCCAACTTCTTATGCACTTATTCTATTGAAGCCTATATATCAAACTTACGCCTCCTTGTTTTTGTAGGATATGATGCAATCATTAACTGATGAATTAGTAGATCCTTCGCAAGATGTTTTAGCCAGAGACGATGTTTTTGCTCAAAGCATAGGCCCAGATAAAGGGCGGGTTCGTATGATGTGCCATGGGGTCACTCCAACAGATGTCTTTGAGGAGATTCCTTCACGTAAAGCTTGCTATCGAATGTTTATGGAAAGCATGGCAGCAACTCAAGTACTAACCCAAAAATTCGAAGCTTATAAAAAATAAGTAGTTGATCAACAAGTTGTTAGTGAAGTGAGTCCACCTATTGTCTCTAGTCCACCTTTATCTTTTCCTCAACAACATACAATCTCAACTCCGACTTTAACAAATATCTCCTGACCTCTTCAGGTAAACTTAAATATTATCTAAAGCCTCTTTAGATCTTCGATACTTGGCATAATTTTGGATTTCCACTGACTCATTAAATAATTTGTTCAAATGTTAGGTTAATTGTTCAGTTTTACCCATGAGCACAACTGATCAAAGTAAAATTGTGGCCAACGGCTATTTACGTAGCATGGACCCTACTACAATTGTTGGAGATGAATAATTAGGAAAAAATTGGTGTTCGGTCCATATAAATATGGCAAGGGTTTGGAATGAACGTTTAGTGAGATCATGTTTCACACTATTGGTGAAGCCACTAGAGTAGCTGTTGCTTGGCCTTCTAATTTGGTATATTTATTTTCTATTACTCAACCAATCCTAATTATTTAATTATTGGTAAATAAGATTTCTTTTACATTATCTGTTGACATAGAATGAAAACTGTGATATTTAATCTAAGCATGACTTTTTTTTTTGGGGGGGGGGGGGGGGGGGGGGGGGGGGGGGGGGATAATTCATCTTAGCATGACCTGAAGATGCTAAATGAATTATATGAGAAAAGGTGTTCATTGGACTTAATTTTTACCAGCAATAGTTTGGTGATTTTACTTTTCTTCTCTGTTTTGCGTACTTGGTGTATTTCTTTAGGCCTTAAATGCATGTTATTTTTCATTTATATTCTCATATATTGCTGCAAACTTTTTGTAGTTTTAATACGAAGCAAATTATATAGTCATTGTCCTTTACAATGTTTAACTTATGTCTATATTCTATTTTGAAGGTGGCAAGTGAAGAAGAATGAACTGAAAGAGCTAACATCTCAAGTTGGAAGCAAGATAGAGATGAAGCCATGTGTTTTGTCTATATGTTGATCTATCTAACTTATGTGCTGGTGCACTTAGAAATAGATAATTATTTTTGGATAATGTAGTGATTAAATCTTATTAGGATGATGTTCAAATATTTTTGGTTATGTTCAGGTGGCTGTTTATTTTATTGGATATTGTTTTTGAATATTTGAAGTTAGTTAGATTATGGTGTAAGTTAATTTGATATATGAAGCTTATTAGACATGTTTCAGCTAAAAGTTTCCAGTGATTTATGTGATTTATAGAATTTCAATTGTCTTAGTAATTTTTTTTTTTGTTGCATAAATGTATGTATATATATATATATATATTGTATTCAAGATTCATATTATATATACTACAGCAAGCATATATAGTTACTTTAATGGCATTGATGATAGAAATTGCAGTATTTAAATAATATATTACTTAAAAGTGTAGGGAGAATTGCGTTAAATTTGTGGCTAGGGAAACATGTATTTTGTTGCACGTTGAAAATGTATAGAGATGTATATATTTACTACACATTTATGCATAGGGAGGAATACTTTGTTTGGAATTTTTAAATATCTAAATGCATTTAAAAGTGTAGTGTGGGATTTGTTTTACTATAGTCAAAAGTGTAAGTACAAACTATATATATTACTACACTTGGAACTGCAGGATAAATTCTTACTACCCTGCACATTGATGCACTTGAAAATAGTGTAGTCTAATTTTATGTTTAGTAAGAAAGCTATCTTCCATGCACTTAAAAGTGCATTAATAGTGTATTTTTCTTGTATTGATTTGATTTTCAATCAATAATTTTTATAAGAAAATATTTAATACACATGCCACATATTTAATAAATGAAATAGAAAATAAATCTGAATTGAAAAAGAGGATCTATATTGCAAAAAGCCATAGGTTAAGAAATAGTATCCCATCTAATTGTGACCTTAGAAATTTAATTTGCGAGAGCAACTATTTTTCAAGTTTCTCCCTAGATCTGTTCTTTGGACTCATCACATGTTTACACATGTATCATGTCCTAAACTCCAAAAAAATCTTTTACGATGGCTATGGTGGTCCGCTTCTGCATAGTACAGTGAAATCATAAAAAAAATAACATAAAAAATGGAATATTAGTTTCGATTCTGCAGGCATAAACAGATCAAATTATAGACCCTACCCATGAGCCGAAAAGTGAACCCAGATTTCCTCTTGGCCAAAAAAGGATATGATTTCTCTACCTTTTTCTTTTTGCTCTATGGTTCTCCTTTTAATAGTAAAACTCTCACTCACACACACATGCTCGCACATTGCATGTGACAGAAATTATCAGGGACTAATAAAGAAACTACCATACGTACAGTTGAGTCACACTAACAGACGACGTTGCATGTGAACCTACTTACACGCGCAAACTACTGCACATCTTTTGCTCATATTTAAATATCTGCACAATATTCATTTGTCACCAGCTACGAGTTATTACAGCCCACAATCTCTTGAGCTTTCACCTCAAGAAAGCTCTTCATTCTTACAATCTTAATTCCATACTTTGATATAGTGTAATTTGTAACTTCAAAAATCAAATTTCAGTGCCAGCTTGGATCTATTATGGTTTAATATATTTTACTTACAAAACAATGTTAATTTCAAATTAAATTCTATTGAATGATAAACATATTTTGAAGTATTAATTGAAATTAGTTGTTTTAATTATTTTTTAAGAATGTAGAAAAAATTTATGTTATTTTTTTAAATCAATGCGATGTATGTATTTAGAATGAATATTAGCCATTTTATATTTAGAATGGCAACAATCGATAATAACTAACTTCGATAAATTAATGAGAAGAATCTTACTGAGGGATGCATGCTAGGGATGCAAATGAACTGAACTAGCTCGCAAGTCTGACGAGCTAACTCAAAATATGTTCGAGTTCAAGTTTGAAGAATTCGACTTCAATCCAAGTTTGTATAAGTTTCGAGCGAGCTCAAGCCAAATAATTCTTGTTTGCTAGTCCACGAGCCAGCTCACAAGCTTATATTTTTTTAAAAAAATTATTTATATATAAAAAATATAATAAAATATATTAATTTTAGAAATTTGTATAAAGTAATTTAACTTTTTGAGCTTGAGTCCAAGCTTGAACTAGAGTTTATAGTTTGTTGACAAGTTTGAGCCTATCGAATTGAGCCGAGCCGAGCGCGAATGGCTCGAGCCTCAATTTCCTTAGCTCTTCAAGCTCGAGTTCGAGCCTTAGAAAATAATCAAAGCTCGGCTCGGCTCGTTTGCATCCCTAATGTGTGCACTCCCCCTTTGTTCTTCCTGCATAATTGATAAAGTTGACAACAGGGGTGTAAACGGATATTAAATGGATCAGATATACTATTTTCATATTCGTATATGTTTAACTTTTTGAATATTTGGATACAAATACAGATTTGACAGATATTTAAAAATGATATCTGAATTCATATCCATCAGATATCGGTCAAATTCAAATATATTTGTATTCGATTATAATTATTCAAATGCATCCATATTTGATTAAACTTATCCGTATTTAAATTATTTTTTTAATTTCATATTCGATGATAATTATTTAGATATCTATTTATGAATACCCAAATACGTGAATCTGTAAACCATAACAAATACATATTTTTAATTAATAGAATGAACTATACAATTTCATTAAAAAGAAATGAATCAAATAAATAACATAATTTCTAATTAATAATTGACTTTATAATTAATTATTATTACTAATTAATATTAATAATGATGTTTAACTATATTATTTATAAAGTCAACCAATAATAATTATGTTGACTAAATTTATTCTTCAATTTTTTCTCTATATTACAATAATATTTTAAATTTTTTCTTTTTTCTTCCTAATTCTTCAATTATAATTTATATATATATACATACATGGATTATGATATTTTTATTGAAAAATATAAATAATATATTATTTAATAAATATATAATCGAAGCAGATATTAAACGAATTGGATAGCATTTACCATATCTGTATCCATTTATAATCGGATACAGATAATATCCGCTTTAAACAGATATGGATAAATTTTATATAAATGGATACGAATGCGAATGATAAATGAATTTTCAAAAATCCATCTACTGCCCTAGTTGACCTAGTATGGAGGGTGGGAAAAATTAATCTAATTCCCCCTTAAAATATGGATATGGCGGTTTATTTTCCTGTAAAAAAAAAGGTCAAAAACTACCACGTGTTTTTGAAAATGATGTGAAAAACCCTGAGACCATAAATGAAGTTTACGCGCGATTTTTATGCGAGTTGTTATGATTTTCATATATAAAATAGCTATTATGCCCATATTATATTCACTGTTGGATCTTTTTGTTTAAATGAATAACCCACATGGAATAATACTTAATATTTATAGAATATATAAAAAAAATATCTATACATTTATATACATATATATATATACAACATATCATATATATTATTAGCAATTGTCACATGCGGTCCCCACAAGCATATAAAATTTTTCAACGTTATGCATATTAAAATGTTTTGCATCGCCTGTTATGAAAAGAATATGAAATATATTTATGGTTCGCACAATTTTATGAAATTAATATATAACTAATTAACTTCTTAGTGATTGAGCATGTGGTGTGGAGAACTAATAAAATATCTTCAAGACTAAACATATTTGGGTCCTCAAATTGAAGGTTGTGATTGCTTATGAGGTAGTGCTTCATTTTTCATATTTTTGAGATTTTGAGGTTGTTTTGGTGTTTTAGAGATATGAGAATGAAAAATGAAGTTTTGATTGATTGTGAGATAAAATATAATAATTATATATGGTGATATGATGGGTTGATATAATGTGAAATTGTGATTTGTAGTGAAATTGTTTTTAAAAAATATGTTTGAGATAATGAGATTATTTTAGGAGTTTTAATTTTTGGGTTTGTTTGCGATTGAAGAATATTTTAAAATAATTAAAATAATAGATAAATTTAATAGAACGTATTTAATAATTTTTATTTATTTTATGAATTATTTAAAAAATACAAATTTAATAATGGGTTGTGATTGGATTTTTTATTACTAATTAAGGAAAATTAAATTCCAACTATGAAACCAACATTTTTTTAAAATCATGCATTATATTTTAACAAATTTCATATTAATTGGATTACTTAGATTTTTTTGTTTTTCTTTTCTTATTTATTTATAAAATAATAAAAAATACATATCACATAATTTCGTCATTTTTGTGTTCTTTTCCGTTATGCATAAATTTTTGAATCTAAAGAAAAAGAAAATTTCTATTATTACAAAAGAAAACAAATTTTTTGCCAAATTATTTTTGTAGGAAAATTTAATATTCTCCGCCAAATTTTTTTTCAATTTTTTTTCATCAATTAGTTTAGAATAATTTTTAAAAAAAAATAGAATATGTGGTGTATTTTTAATTTGAGGATAAATTTTCAAAAAATAACAATAAAAAAATATAATTAAATATATACTTTAAAAATACAAAAAATAAAATATGCATGAATAAAAACATCGAATCCAGATATAACATAATGATAAGTTCAAAAATTGCAAGAAGAAAATTAGGTTTAAAGTTTAATTAGTAAAGTCCACATTTATTTTCATGTAACTTTATACTAATTTGCTTTGTCAATCACTAAAGTGTAATAATTTATATTCATATGATATCTTAGATTTGTATTTTCATGTAATTAAATTTTAATTAGAATTGTATCATAATACGTTAGATACTAAACTTAATTTCAAATAATTCCATTACAATTACTTAGTTAAGGTCTTGTTTATTATTTTAAATTTTGTATGATAGTTTTACGTTTTTAATTCAATTTGTTTAATTAGTTTACCATAATACTTATAAATTATTTAATTAATTACCTTCAAGTTGTAATTATTAAGAGAGAGAGAGAGAGAGAAGAGAGGAATTTTGTGAGGGGTTGGATTTGGGGGGGGGGGGGGGGGGGGGGAAGTAATGTGATATGAGACAGAGAGACAGAGAGACAGAGAGCATGTGAGGCAGGATTTTGAGGTAATATCCATTAAACACAAGACTACTTCGCATGCAAACACAACTTTTCTCTTTTCCATGTCTAAGAGATGTCAAAACGAAAATCTGTCCAACAAGCAAGCACAACCGAAAGGACTATGATTGTTCTACAATCTCAAAATCACCTGGAATTAATATTATTTAATCTAATGATATAATTAATTATATTATTAAAGTATTCAATTAATTAAATTATTTGTCAATACCTCTAATAATATAATTAATTATATTTTTTAAATAATAAAAGAGTAAAAAATTTGATCCAATAAACAAAGGTTGGATTTAAGTATTTCCCCAATAAAACATTATCACATGTACATTATGTAATAATAATCTTAATAATTACAATTAATTATAATTAATTCTCAATTAACCCTATTCTAATCTACAGGTTGCATTTTAATAGAAAACAATCATATAGAAAATGTAATGCTTTCAAAAAGAATTAAAGTGTGAAAAATGACTGTGCGTTTATAGTGATACTACTGAGGGTGTGAACTTACCAATAGGAGTCAATCTCCTAGAGGTAAGCGCACGCCTACTTTTTTTCGACAAAAGCGTGAGCTCTCTAAACAAAATGTATTTCGATCTTCTTTCCCAGGGAATACAAAGTCAATACTTTCTCCAAGTTATACAATTTTTTGGTCTTGGAGGGTAGTCTTTCTTTTTCTAATGGTTCCTGGCGTACTTTAGTTTGAGTTCTAACATTTGAATTTTTCAACCATTCTATGTTCCCGACACGGATCCTATTAAATATTTTACATTTTCTATGGTCATATCTATATCAGGTATTTGGGGAATCCTCCTTAATAGACGAAATATTCCTATTATGTAAATGTCAATTGAATCAATGTTATTAGCTGTGAATTCGAACTTATTTTTATTTTTCGTTTCTTCGAATGATATGATAGGTCAATCATTTGTTTCATTGGTTTCAACGGTGGCAGCTGCGGAATCTGCTATTGGGTTAGCCATTTTCATTATTACTTTTCAAGTCTAAGGGATTATTGCTGTAGAATCTATTAATAGCATTCAAGGTTAAACATGATTTCGTTATAGTTACCAAAATACGAACTTCAGCTGGCCATGGATTGCCTAAATAAGGCCATCCCTATTCAGTTTAAACCAACTTCGGAACCTTCCACTTGACTTGGACCATAGAGTTCTTCATGCCCTAAACTCGTTTAGTCCGAAAAGACTCAACAACCTTGGCCAGAGACGAGAGGCTAAGATTTGGAGAGAGGGAGCCTTGTCTGAACACAGGAGCTAGAGGCATCAAAGACCAAAAGTCAAAAGCATGCTATAAGGGAAGGAGTCGTAGCTGCACTTGAAGCAAGGAACCCTATGTAATTATATTACAAAAAAAAAAAAGACGGAAGTTTTCTTCACCCAAGAAGCCTGAGCCAGGGGCTTAGACAACAAGGAAGTTTAGGCATCTCGTGACCCAAAAAGAATGAAACAACCCTAGAATCCAATGGAAAGTGAAGTGCTTCGAGGGGTTTGAAGCAACGTAGGTAGGAAGATGAATCAAGACTTACACCAAATAGTCTTGCATTGAAAAAATCCTATGGAAAGTCAAAATAGCAAAAGATGGAAGAGACAAGTAAGAGAGTAGAAAGAAAGCTCTTTCAATGGCCAATAGAAGCCCCATTTTTGCCTTTTTTGTTGTGTTGACTTAGTAGGCCCAAGCAAAGCCCATCAATCGGTGGGAAAAGAAGAACCTACGTAGGGGTTAGGGAAACTGACCCAGACTCGGGGTAAGGTTCAAGTTCTGAAACCTTCTTTCGTGTATTCGTGACCGACCACCAGCCTTTCCTTTCTCCATCCTCTCAGTCTAAAAAATCACTTTCGAAAAAGTCCTCCCCCACCTCAAGTGTTGATTTGCATTTATTCGTTGAGGCCTAGGCCAATTCTCCTATTGGTTGGTCTTTGCCGACTTGATTCTCGCTAATCAGAATATTGGGCAACAGAAACTACCGATTTCATTTTTTTTATCACTATTATAGGCCGGATCAAGCTAAAGCATGAATTAAAGAGATCAGCGCCCTTCCCGTTTGCTATGACTGACTTTTATGCTTACTGTTTACTTAAAAATGTCAAGTACAGATGGCGATTCCTATTCGAGTTATGGGAAATCTAAGGAAAATCAAGGAAGTTTTGAAGCTGGAGTAGGGCAAGCCCTTACTTGAACCACTCTTTCCGCAGGAAAACATTCTGACTTTCAATTGTTGGAAAGACTTGTGCCATCGTGCCATCTTTATGCTGGGATAGAACAGGGCCGGGAAAAGCCGGGCATTCTCCCACAAAGCTGCTAATCTTGAAAGCCTTTATTAATCTTGTTTAAATTAAAGAAAGTCCGCTCTGAATGAAGAGGATTTAGGCTGACTAAAAGAAGAAAGCCGAGAGAAAAGAAATCCCGGTATCGCCGTGGACTCAACATCTTTTCTGGACATTCTAAGTTTTGACTATTATATTACTCTTCTCTTTTATCTAAAGGCATCCATTCCTCTGTATCAAACCCTTATCGTTGAAAACTCACTCTGAAAAGTGCTATATACGAGCAAAAAAATGAAGGAGTTCTCATACCCAACGAAAGGCCTTGTGAGTTCAAAAGGAGATTGATTTTCACTCTTTTGAGCTGGATTTCCCTATTGAATTGGCATTCCATCGCCTCTATAGTCTCAAAGGTAAATGAGTAGGCATTTCCCTCAGCTCTAGAAAGAAGATACGAATGAGGAGAGAAGACAGGCACATAGTACTACTTATCAGAGATAGAGTTTTGAAGTCTTCCCGAAACATGCCCAAGAGGAGATAAAAGTCCTTAATGTGCATGATTAAAGTATATGCAAAGATGGAAGCTTGGATCAATCGGATAGGAAGAGGGATCGACGCTAGCTCATTCAATTGGTCCTCAGTTTGGATCGATTTGTTAATTTCTTTTCTTGATCAGCTAGAGAAAGAATGGCCTTGATGAGGGTTATCCAGCAAAGAAATAATCAGATTAGTATGCTAGGATGAATAGAAAGAATCATTTAAAAAGATCTAATCACTTCCATTTTCAGAGAAGTTCGTTCCTCAACATACCATAGCAGGGAGATAGCGCTAGCAAGGAAGAGTAGCACGTGAAGTTCGATAAGGATAATATTTAGGTATGATGATTCCCGGGCATGCAGAGTAGCAAACCCTTCATTTATTTAGAAAGAAAATTTGGTTTAAAGTTCCTTAAGAAAGGCTGTCGCTAGGAACCTTCGCTGTATAGGGTTGGAAAGATGGTTTATATCTTTTTATGTTTAAAAAAATCTATTTTTTAAAAATATATTTATATTTTATTAATTTTAAAATGATAGTTTGTACTTTATGTGAAATCAAATTTGAATTTGATTAATATGATGATAGAATAATATAATAAGTTTAAAAAGAGTTTGAAAATGAAAATATCAATACTTTGAGTGGAAATAGAGAAAAAGTGATAGTTTTCATATGGAAATAAAACCAAACGGGCCGTTAAGATTTTTCTTTCAAAGATATATACCTTGTGTTGGCTCTTTGAATTCTAAAAATTAACTTCGTAGAGTATTGTTTTATGCTTCATAAATCGCACCCAAGCGAACCTTGTAAATCACAACCGAGGAATATATAGTATATGATATGATAGTCATTAGAAAATGAAGATGTTCTCGTAGGTCCAAAATACATAGCCGTGGATGGATGCGTGCATTCAGGATGAGCTTTACTTGTTATATGGATTTGTCAAACGGAAAATGAGAATACTTTTCTTACAATGGCATCCTTCTTCACATATCTCCATTATCAAAGTCAGTTATGTTTAGCAGTCTGATTAATCAATTAGCACACACCATATCAATTATCATGTGTTGATATATCATATTAATTTGACCAAGCCAAGCATGCATACCACGATGATGTTATATCATATTCCGTAATAAAATAATGTATTTGGCTATATACTGCTTTTAAAAAACTAAAAAAATATCAAACTTTTACAATTCTGAAGGATTGTCATAAAAAAATACAATTATTTATACAAACTACAAATTTAACAATTTATAAAACAAGTATTAATTATCTTTACAAAAATTATCTTTGTATTGACTCATAACAATAAATTAAATAGTACTATGATACATATAAATAGTATTTTGAAATTCAAATTCTATCGGCCAATCGGACCGATTGAGATCACATGTCAATCCAATCCGCTTGAAACTTAAAAATTAGGGACTAATTGACTCAATCAAAACTAGTAACAGATCAAAATCCTATTTAATCGGCACCACGGGTGCACTTAATTTTTTTTTAAAATTTAAAAATTAAAAATTTTTAAAAATAAAAAATATAAAAATAGAAAGAAGAATTGAAAGTTGAAAATGATGATTAAAAATTTTGGACCATAGTTTTTTTACACATGAATTTATTTTCTTGTGATTTAATGAACTAGTAGTTATATGTGGATGCTTATACTGAATTTGTTGTTTTATTTTGTTTATTCTCTCTTAAATTATGTTGAATATTTAGTATGAAAAAACTTATTTATTTGAATTTGAAGCATGAAGTGAATGATCACTTAAATTAATGTTAAACATTTCTTTTAATAAAATTATTTATTAATAATTGACTAATTGTAAAGTAGTATTTTTTTTAAAAGAAAAACATAAAAATAAATTGAATTTTTTTTAAATAATATTTTTCTATATTATTGAAATTTTTATTTTTTAATATTATAATATTATATATTATATATTATAAAATTAAATATAATTATTACATTATTATGACTCACACTCATTAAACCTGTGGCTCAACCGATCGAACTAGTAATCATACATGTCGTCAGTTCTTTATACGTCCCGATTTTCAAAACACTGCATATAATAAAATTTGCATAATTAAAAATAAGTACAAATATGCCTTATATAAAGAAATGTAAAACAAAGTTGTACTTTTGCACCAAAATAATTCATCTAGATTTATATCATTTGTTTTATCTACCAAACTCCAAGAATTTATTTCCAACTAATAACTACCAACTCTTCTTTTCAGAACAAAAAGAAAATGAAAAATTCTGTAGTAAACGAGTCTTCCATTATCTTATAATAAAGCTTAAACTAATAGTAACATGAGGGGTCTTCCAGTCACAATATAAAACTTGAAAAAGTAATTACCAACAGCACTATCACACTGCATATGTGTGACCAAAATTCTGCAATATTTTGAAACTAAAAAAATGTAATTTTCTTTGGTACGGCAGTAATTATTTTTTTATTACTTCATGTATTTATGGATTTATAATAAGTCAAAAATAACCACATTGTGAATATCACATAAAACAACGTAAGAAAACAAACAAGAAGGAATACATGAGGCTGAGGTTAGTTTATAATTTCATTTTAGAAAAATTAGCAAATGATTACTCTAAACCTGTCTAAAATGGTAATGGGAACTCACGTATGATAAATGGTACATACAGATAGGCACATTGATATTATTTTTAAACCTGATTACGAAAAATGATCAATCATAAACAAGTAAATTCACTATTTGGACAAGGCTGGATGTTCAAGGAGCAAAAAGGTTAACACGCATGCAATACTAGCTAGGCGTAACCTCACACTTGTAGTATAGAAGCTTTACCTCTGTGCCAGCAAGAGAATTTTACCAACAAGCATACACATGCTTAACAATATAATTCTGTTTTTCTTATTTCTACCTCTGCTTCCATCTGGACACATCACATGTTTACAGAGTTATTACTAGCCTCAACAGCACAATAGACAATGAGGCAGTACAAAGGGTTCATGGGATTTAAAGGGTGCACAGTGTTCATTCTTGTCAGGCCTAACATACTCTCATTCAATCAGCTGCCAAGACCATGTCAGGAATAATTGATTCAGTTGCTGCCATCCTTGCTTTCATTTCTGGATCACAGGAAGCAAAACCATGTCAGACGCAGAGAAAAATAAACAAACTGCTAAAAGAAAGTTTAATCATAAGACTAAAAAAAATTGAAAAGAAAACGATCAAATATAGAAGAGAGACAAACAACGACATACTTCCATCTCAGAACCATTTAGCATTGCCTTTGAACAGTTTTGATGAATACTTTGGTTCTAGGATTTGCAAGATATTGTACCAAATTAATAACTGAACAAAAAGCTCATTCTCTCAACTATCATAAAAATGGCAAATGGGCACACATATAGCTTTCTTTTTTTCTTCTCCTTTTTTTTTTTTTTTTTTTTTGGGGGTTGGGGGGGTTGTTGTTTATTCCTACAGAAATGTCTAAAATTAAACATTGAATAGCTATACAAAACAAAACTAACAATAATATATTAAACTTGTACAAGAAATTAGGCAAATAGACTCTGAGTAGTAATTAAAGGAAAAAAAATGCATAAATAAACAAAATACTTAGAGTCTCGGAGAACCAAAAGAAACCAAAATACCAAAAAAAAAAAATATATATATCCAGGACTAAATAGAGAGTTATGCAGAAGAGAGTAAAATACCAAAATGAGAGCATAACCGACAAATATAGTCATATCAATATTGAGTTGAGTTCGCACCCTTGGGATCCGTGTAATCATAATTAAGATTGGGCCAAGGAAGTAAACTCGAACAAGAACAAGGTGGCTGAATATATATCACAATTGAGTGTAAAAAAGACTACAAGGTTCTTCAAATAAAGTAAGAAACCCATGAGAGAAAATAAGGTGATGGAATACGTATACATTACTAACTGTTAAAAGAGACACCAAATAAATGCCAGACTTAGCTTGAAATATAGCATTAAGACAAAGATCCCAACAACAAAAACATTAAGGTCACTTTCCAGCATCTCAAATAAAAAATGTCTGAAGAAGTCTTGGCTTTTCTTACAGTTTCAAATCAAACTGTCTTGGCATTGACATTTCATCAATGTCATGAGTATTGAATACCATTCATTTACTAAGCTACAAAGGAGAAAATATATCGAAGAAATTCAAAAACGGTGTAGAGAAGATTTTATACACAAGACGTAAAAGTCAGCATAAACATGACATTCAAAATCAATTTCAAGAGAAGTTAATGTGTAGTTTGAGAAATTACTTGAAAAACCTGTCAGACTTGCTGATAATTTCTACATCATCAACTTGCATCCTGTTAAAAAGAGCTTCTTCTTAGAACTCATTAAACCGATACTTTCGCACATGAAAGATGAAGGGTGGTTTGCGATGATAAAAGCAGAGATCAAAGCCGCAGAGACAATTTATTGGAAAAATTTTACAAGCAAGATATCGTACCTTAATACTCTGACCCTGCAAATTGGGGGAGTGGTAAAGATTGGGTCACAAATCACAATGCAGTATAGAACTATTTAATTGTATGAAATTAAAGCAAAAATATTAAGGAGAATTGCCAGAAAATAAGATTGCCGCACGTACATTAGAGGGAACCCCACAGCTATAGCAAAACGGTTCAAATAATTGACATAGTGCAACATAGTTCTACGTCTAACTGCAAAAATAAAATAAAATAAAATAAATACGAAAACACCAAATTTAGAAAGCAACAGACGCAGAAAACACACATCGCGTCATTTTTCAGTTTAAGTAGAGAGGATTTACCCTCAGGCGGATCATCAAAAACAACTCTTACCGGTGAACCACTTCTGCATGGCAAAAAGAAGCAATTAAACAAATAACATAAAGAAAATGGAATTAATTATTTCGGTTCTCCAGCCATAAACGGATCAAAAAATAAGCCATACCCAGAAGTTGGAAATTGAATCAGGATATTCTCTTGGCCGGAAACATACCTCCACCACCATCCTCTGAAATATTAATAAGATTTTATTAAATTACAACTGCTGATCGAAGAAGATGGAATTAATACTAATACTTTCAAGCAGAAAACAAAAGGAGATATAATCTTACTTGGGCAACTTAGACATTTTTCTTTTGTTTTGCGAAAACCCTACCCTTTCCGTTTGTTCTGTGAAACCCTTTTTTAAAGAGCAATGCTCACACACTGACGTCTATTAGGTGTGAGAAATGTGAGGGACCGAATCCGATGAACAAACTACGTTTCGTGCGGTCCAATTACACATATTGCATGTGATCGTGAAATATGGATAGGATTGGAAAATCAGCATTGAAGCGAACAACGCTAAAGCGTTGGTCTCAAATTATGATACAAATATTCGAGTTGCGTGTATGTCTAATTAATTACGAATATTTGCATCTCATTTTTTTTTTTTTTTTAGAGAGAGTATTACGAATAATAAATTTATCATCTTATCAACAAAATAATATTTTTTTATATTATTAAACCAAACAATTAAAGTATAAATTACCAATAATGTACATAAAGTGCACACAACGCTCCTACTTGGAGTCGAACACAATAATATTTTTTTTATTTTCAAACCAAATAATTAAATTATAAACTACCAACAATGCACATAAAGTGCAAACAACGTGCCCACTTAGAGTCGAACACAATAATATTTTTTCTATTCTCAAACAAAACAATCAAAATATAAACTACCAATAATGCATATAAAATGCACACAATGTGCCACAAGACCTCCCACATAATATGGAGAGACTAATGTCACTCAGGCTACAAGCCGCTGGACATATTTTGCATCTCATTTAATGTACATATTATTTAAGATCGATGTTGTGGACTATTTATTTATTTTATTTATTTAGTTAGTTTTAATCATGTTTTTATCACGTGCCTTGCATGATTTTGATAATGCATGTTGTTAAAATGTGAAAAATTGGATATAGTTTAATAGGTAACACAAAATATTTCTCATTGTTTAAAATGTTGTTCATTGCCAACTATTTTTTGTTATTAAAAATTAGTTAGATCTATTTCTTTTTTAACAGCAGTTTCTTCGAGTATTTATTTACTCCAATTACTTTAATAGTGGTGTAGTGATATTAAATCTCAAAATGGTAGTGCAGTACCGTCCTTTCAAGATCTCAATTTTTTTGGCAAAATCTTTCGAGTATCAGGAAAGTTAAGGAGCAAGCAACTTCGTGACGGATTTTAACAAAAATCCATCCCAAAATGATGCTTGCAACAGATTTTATGGCGTCCAAAATCCAAATCTGTGTCCGTGCTATTCTCCTGCACATGACCTAAGAGTTGTACCCATAGTTATTAAACGCGAGAGGCGAGAGGCGAGAGGCGAGAGGCGAGAGGCGAGAGGCGACAATTTAAAAATATATATATATATAAATATATGTAGTGCGAAAATTTTAAAAAACATATAGAGTAGACATATAAATAATGTTAAAAAAAATCCAAATTCACACTATAAAAGTTCATTCATAACTCATAAAAGTACTAATATATAGTCAATTAACAATAGAAAATTATATGTCATCCTCATCCCCACTCAAATCTAATGCAAATTCATCATCTTCATGGCTTCAAGCTGTAAATGTAAAATAATATATTAAATTTTACAGTAAAGTATGAATAAAACAAAATAAATAAAAAAACAGCAAAAATAGAAAAAAGAATAACAAAAAACAGCAAAATAAATAAATAAAACTGAAATAAAATAAAAAAAAATTAAAAACAGCAACAAAAACAAATAAAAACAGTAAAAAGGATAAAAAATAAACATAAATAATTATTAAAAATGGAAAGAAAAAAAAAAGCATAAACATTAGTTTAAAATAAGTTAAATAAAGATAGAAAAGTTAGAACTTTGTTTTTATACATAAAAACAGAAAACAGAAAACAGAAAAGAGAAAAGAAAAAGAATAAAAAAAAAAGCAGAAAAAGCAAAAACTGTACCTACTGGCGGCGGTCGGAAGGCAGAAGCCGGCGTCGGACTGGCGGAAAGGGGCGGCGAACCGGCTGGTGGGGGTTGGGCATAGTGGGTAACGTGCACAGAAGTGGGCCAAGGCTTTTTTCATCTCACTGTTTAGGGTTTTTTTTTGGGTAATTTTCCTTTTCCATTTTTTTTTTTTTTAAAAAAAGGCCCTTACAGCAAGGCGGGCCAGGCGGCCCGCCTCACTGTCTGGGCGAGGCGCAGCAAGGTGCCCGCCCATGGGCGCCTTCCTGCAGGCGCCTCGCCCAGCAGTGGCTAGGCGCCAGACTAGCGCCTCGCTCGCCTGGGCGCCTGGGGTGGTCCAGGCGAGCGCCTTAAATAACATTGGTTGTACCCTTACACTTTGTTTGGTTTGAAGATTTTGTTAGAGAAAAAAAATCCTAGGGAAACATAAAATTTCAAATTTATTTGGTTGGTTAAGGAAAATAAGAGAAAAGAAATAAAAAAAATTAGAATTGACGAAGGTACTGAAATATAAGAGAGAGCTACATAAACTTTTCTCTTATTTTTCTCACCATTTTGGAAGGAAAATGAATTTACTTCAATTCTGTAATATTTTCCTTCAAATTTTCTTTTCCTTATCAACCAAAAATTCAAAATTATTTTCCTTAATATTTTCTTTTCTTTTCCTCACCAAAATCCTTACACCAAACCTATTGCTAAACTTCACATATTTTGTCAAGATTGAACTATCTACTTCCTGAAGCAGATTGTCCAGTGCAGAGGTCCCCATCCTTAGCTCAACTGCAGAATCCACACATGATATGGTCAATCATGCTTACATCAAGCCACCTGTAAAATCTTGAGATTAAAGTATATTACACTGATTAGCTTTATGGAAAGAAACCTGCTCCTCATCAATATATAATGAAGTTCCAAATTGGAGGATTGGAGCATGCATGAATTGGTTAAGATTTATCTTTGCTTACAAACTTCGGTTAAAATTTACGAATCCTTCTTCCTTTATGCTCCAAACACCTTTTATTTCTTTGGAAAGGCTTCCTTTTACAAGGAGAGCCATCCTCCAAGATAAATCCACAAACAGGAGCAAACTTTTCCATAGTGGGCTGCTCACAAGTACATGGATGATGGATCTGTCTGCCCTGGCTCAATCTCTCATCTTCAAATTCAGCACAGTATTCATAAGGTATTCTATCAGATCCCATGCTTGCAGCAATACGAGATATTTTTCCCTCTGTATTCAACTTTGAGATATGGCCATTAATTTTCATTCCTTTGTGCGCAGCACATCTCTTCCTTCCCTGAACAGGTGGTGTAGTACAAACAGATCCATGACCCAAGGCAACTCCACAAATATCAGTGCAATAATCAGTAGAACCATATTGTTCTTGTCTAGGCTGCAACCTCCGAATTCCAAATATTCTAGGGACAATTATATTTTTGTCCGTATCACTTAAATTGGATCCCTTCTGCCGCAAACATGGCTTACAAGTTCTGATTTTAACGCCCACTTGCTTTTGGTTGAAAAGAAGAAGCTTTTTCGCTAGAAGAGAAAACTGAGATGCTTTTGCAAGACGGTCGAGTTTTTTGTAGATATCATCTTGGCGGCGTGCACCATTGCTGCCTTTGTTCCATGCATAATCAAATTTGTCAAGCAGCTGTTTCTCAGTTATCTTTGCATCCTTCTTACTTTCCATCTATCAAAAAAATTTCCAAGAAGAAAATGAGAATAATGACTAAATGTGTAGAAAAATTGACACCGAAATGATGGAGTACTATATGTTCAACGTCCTAAGATGCTTACCATATTTAATAGGCCTAAGGCCTTTAAAGGTGTCAAATTAGTGTCTCAACAAGGAGTGAAAATTAAGGGTGGGATTTCAACTGCTGTTGTTGGAACCACAAGGAATTGACTACCATGACTTCCTTCAGCATTACTGTAGAAAGAACCAAGTCCTACTATGAGTAAACATATGTGAAGTGTGTCTTTTCTATGTAGAATAAAATTTCCAAGTTTGCTATCCTGAGTTTCATGAAAGTTGAGGAATTCGAACATACTATAAGCTAATTTAATGAATCAGTATTTAACCTTTTCTACCAATTAGGAACATAGAGAAAGAGATGTGGAGCATTCTTCGGATCATTCCAGATAGAAGATCCCAAACTTCTCTTTAACATTGTACAAAGGTTAGGGAACACTTTGACTAAGAGCAGAATCATTATATAGTCATGGAAAATTTTATTTGTCGTCCGGGAGACGATATCAAGTGCAAATTTCAACAGTGAAGCTGAATAGCTGTGGCATAAAAACTTGAGAGTATTCAACAGTACAGTTATTGATGTTGTTTTGCTCCAACAACATCATCACTTACAGGAGCACATCTATTTAAAAGTGAAACTTATGAACACATTAAATTAATAGACAGTTCAACAGATTTAGTACTTACAGGAGCACATCTATAAACAATTGGCAAGCCTCTTGAGAATATGTCTGTAAATAATCCAGGGCCCTTGTGGGAGGACACACTTTGAAAATTGATAGGCTTATATATTGAACATCCATTCTCCAAATGTGCACCATCACGGCCATACTGCTGTAGCCTATTCCTAAGATTGTCAGCTTGTCCAAGATAAACAGGAACTATAGAGCTGGAATCCAGTTTGCGGGCCTCTCTCCCAGATGGTGGGCATAATGCAGCTATGCCGAGCTCATAAACTCCTGGACAAGAAATCCAATTTGGAAGGTTTTGTGTCCTATACCTTTCTGTTCCTTCTTTTCCCATTGAATGATATTCCCAATCGGAGGCCCCAATTAGAATCTGGTAATAACCCACATAATATATCAGCACTGGATATAATGCCTTGACAAAAAGATGCAATTTAATGATCAAGCACTCCCACCCTGAATCTCATTGTTAACCTCTGTCTGTTTCATCCAAAACAACCTTTTATTTTCCCATTGACAATTTGCTCGTAGGACCTTAAAAGGGACCTAACAACACAAGTTATAAGTAATTTCTTTTCTGCAATTGTTTCAAATATTTTTATTTGCCCATTGTCTGATTCTAACAAAACTAATCAATCAGACCAATTACTTTTTAACCAGTCATTATATCTGCCATCAATATGCAAATGAGATCGGAAACTTCACCAAGAAATCAACAGAAAAACATTGACAAAACCAAACTAGGGGACCTCCAATGCAGCAGTTGAACAATTTTCCAATTTACATCTAAAGAAAATGAGCAATTGCTATCTGTAAGGAAAATCTAGCTGCCAACTTGCTTCAATGATGCTAATTCAACTACCTAAAGACCCAGAAAGGAGAAATTTTCCTTTCTTAAATAGAGGGGGCAAGAAATTTCCTTTCAGAACAACTGCATATACTAATCAATTTACCATCAGTGCAGTGCAGATCAAGAACTAATTATATTTATTCTTATCTCTAAAAAAGAATTAAAATAATGTTAAATCTATGCTCTCTAACAACATGAATTAGTCATAGTTTGCAGCTAAACCTACAGAAATAAAAAAATTGGGAATTGCAGCGAAAAGATCAGTCATAAACTGCGGTTTTTAAGAGTGTGTGTGTGTGTGGGGGGGGAGGTGAGTACCTTCCATTGGGAGAAAACAGAGTCGTGCTTGGTGCGCCTGAAATTCTCTCTCTTCAGCCTTCCGGCGGTGGTTGAGGTGGCGGAGCTGGTGGGCACTCCCATTGAGCCCTCCACTATCACGTGACTCGACCGTTGCCTTAGGCCGTGTGTGTGTGGAAAAGACCTATTTAGCCTTGTACATCAGCTTATGTAATTAATTGGAGGGTGAGTGAGTCTAGGGAATCTTGACATATAAGGTGTCCATGGTAGAAAGTTTATTCTTCAAACTTTCTAATTCAGGAAAAAGGAATGGAGGATTTCATGACTTTGACTGTATGTTGTTTTACAAATGTCTCTGGTAATTGATTGATGTTGGGTTTAGGTGCCGATACAGACTATTCTAAAATAATAACCGAAGCAGAATTCTACATGCATCATTCATATGAAGACAATATTTTAGGAGGTCTAGTATTGAAAAAAAAGGGGGTGGGGAGGAAATATGTTTACAATGTACATGTAGACAAAAATTATATGGGGAGAGAGAGAGAGAGAGAGTAGATAAATTATTCGCATTTCAAATTGAAAGCCAATTTGGATTCATATTGGTGTTGTCGCCAAAAGTTATACCTATTTTTGTAGAAATTCTATGATGGTTCTGTTTAGTAATAACTAATAAGTTTTAATTGGATGCAATTTTTGAAAGGTTACAACAGTTAACATTAAGTTTTCATACGGAAGGTTACAATTATTTGAATAATTTCAACTAAACTAGATGGGAAGGAGAAGATGAACGACAGTGATAAAGACTCCTCTGGTGGACCATGGCACAAGACCTTTATGAGGGTGACTCTGTGAGGTAACGGCTGACCTTACATCTCACTTAGGAGAAGGCAGCAACTCGTAAAGATTACGTGATTTGTCCTTAAATGAACAAAGAAGAATTATTGATCCTTATCTTGAAGGAATAAAGTAAAAAGTAGTTTGAAAAGAATTATTGTGTTTCGGATGTATTGTATAATAAAAAGTTGTTTTATCATTTTTGAAGTCCGTAGCTTGATTCTCCTTTATAAAAGAGGATGTTTAGATAGGAAAGGGGTAGAGTAAAATTTTATCACTTGTATGCATTCTTGCTTTATAAGAAGTTCCTATACAATTTCTCTCGTCCTATTTATTGTAAGTTCTATTTATGGAACAAATTAAAGTATTTATATATGCGCAGTCTTTAAATTATAGCATATTTTATTCCATCCGACTTATAGTCGGTAAGATTGTTATATTCCTGGTACCATAGTTACAATTATTTGAATAATTTCAATTAAAATAGATGGGCTGATATAGATAGTAATTGCACAATAAACTTTAACTCAAAATTAAATAAATTTTTGATCTAATATATATATATATATATATATAACACCGAACTTGAGGACTTGGGGCGAAGGCTCCTCATTGCAATGGAAATCCGAAATCCAAAGTGCGCTTAAAGCATGAATCCATCTTTGCTTCGCCATTGGCCCTGCCCCTGTTGGTGCAAGCGTGGGTAGCATACATATATACAAACTCTTTCACCTATAGGATTGCTAGAACAAATGTGCTAGACATACTTCTAGGCCTTAAATATTTTCGAAAATAGGACAACCAATGCTCCCTCATCATCATAAAACCTCAACTTTGGGACTCTTGCCACTTCTTAATCTTTTGATCAAAGGTTTGAGAATTGAAGCATTCTCACCTCTATATTTTAAAAATTCTAACATTTTCATTATTTTCAATGTATAAAAAATTCTCCATTTCAGGATCAGAACTCTTAGTTTCTAGGTTGTTTATACCTAAGTAAACTAACCTTACACAAACATAGTAAGCATGTTAAAATTTTGAGACAGTCGAAGTCTTGAGCCTAGAATCTTATTAGAATTTTATGATAACACAACTTAAGTTACTATCTTTGTAACTTTTCAAAATAAATTTTCACTACCAACGCATTTACAACCTTGTAGTGCATTTTAAAATTTCACACTCCTGCACCGGGACATGTGAATGTAATAAGATGCACTTACATGATATGCATCATCCATTAAGACATAGAATCGTTGAAGGAAAAAAAATCCTACCATCTGAGATAATTCCTATTAAGAAAAGTGTCTAATGGAAACAGAAAAAAGAGCAAGGAGTGACACGGGTGTTCCCTGCCGTTAAGGTTTTTATTGCCCCCACTACTATGAATTTGCTAAGGGTTGCTGGCAATACACCTCCAGGATGTATGTCAAGCATCAAAGAAAAATTTCAAATGATAGCAATTCACTTGAAAGTATAAAGAGATTTTCTATGGAAGGATGATTTCAACTGAAGGCTCTATTTATAAGTTAGGCTATTGAGCAGTTATAGAAACATTTCATAATCGCCCCTTGGTTACAGAAATGTCTAGTAACTGCCCGCCAGTTACGTCGATTATAGAAATGTCTTGTAATTGCCATAAATGTTTTATAACTATAAAAAATGTCTTGTAACGGCCAAACACTTATGTGTACAAAATTAGTTTTGCAAACAATTATGCACCTTCTTATACAACCACTTTGGATATAATCTGAAAACTTGAAATAATTCCTACTTGAATTATATAAGGTGTATATCAACAATCCCCCACTTGTTTGGAAAACTACTTTTGACCAAACGAATGTCTGTTAACCATCTCTAAGGGCTATGTGCATAAAGGAAAGTATGACTAACATTGAACCTTCCCTTAGTGCAAGTAACTCAAAGTCATGTCGAAGTTGATGGTGTTCGCAGATTGAACCTCTACTCCTTTTATAACATGACTGGAGTCACCACACACACACGTTCCTTCATTCGCTATGAATAATCGCATTGCTTTCGCTTTTTATGGCCATGCGCAACATCCTGTTTCATGAACCTCTAAGAGAGTAAACCACAATTCTCTATAAGGAGCAGTTGCACCCCTAGTTCATATAAGCAAAATGTTTCTCTTGCACTTCTGTTGCTAAAGTGCAACATTTTGTTAAGATTGTAGTTCAACCTCAGTCGTGCAATAGATGTTACTATTAAATTACATATGAGACCAAAAGATAGTAATATAACCAGCAACCGTGACTTGTTTTTCCCTTTGAGCCTATAAACTAAGGGTAACATAGATATAGGTGGGGTTCCCATCACTTTTGGCTCAGAGTAGTTTAAGTTCCATATCTCATGTAGTCAAACTTATTAAGTCTCCCATCAGAGGCTTAGTAAGCAGATCTGCCAAATTTTTACTTGACTTCATGTAGATAATTGTAATAATACCATTATGTATTAATTTTCTCACATAATCTTGTCTCAAACCAATATGTCTTGACTTACCATTATAGGTACCACTATAAGCTTTTGTAAGTATAGCTTCACTATCACAATATAGTGAAATTGGAGGTGTTGGACTTAGTCAAAAATCTATGTCTAATAACATATTTCTTAGCCACTCAGGCTCCTATCCTGCCTGAGCTAAAGCTATAAACTTAGACTCCCTAGTAGAATGGGAAATACACGTTTGTTTCTTGCTTGTCAAGAAACAGCTCCACCGGTAAGGGTGAAAATCCATCCACTTGTGGATTTATTACTTCATACATTAGTAATCCAACTTGCATATGAGTTTCCTTCTAAGATACTTGGAAATTTATCATAGAAAAGACTAAAACTACTAGTTCTCTTAAGGTAACTAAGTACCCTATTAATAGCTTTCCAATGATCAACATTATGACAACTTGTTATCTACTAAGTTTAGAAACTGCAAATGAAATATCTAGCCTAGTGCAATGCATAGCATACATAAGACTGCCAATGGCGCTTGCGTACTCTAGCTGTGCAATAGCTCTACCAGAATTTTCTTTTAGTTTAACTCCATTATCGAAAGGAGTATTTCCCTCATTTATCTCAAGGTGACTAAACTTAGTTAATATCTTTTCAATGTAATATGACTGATTTAGCACAAAACTCCCACCATGTCTTTAACTTTGATGCCTAAAATAGTATCCACTTCACCCAAGTCTTTCATCTTAAAGACAGAGGATAGATACTCTTTAGTTTTATTTCTCCAATCATGTTTGTACGAATGACCAACATATCATCCACATACAAACAAACTATCACCATATAGTCTGGAGTAGTTTTAGAGTATAAGCACCTATCTGCACTGTTATATTTAAATCCAAAATTTAAAATAGTAGTATCAAATCTCTCATGCCATTGTTTAGGAGCTTATTTTAGACCGTAAAGAGATTTAACTAATTTGCACACTTTTGCCTCGTTACCCAGAGCAACAAACCCTTCAGGTTGTTCCATGTATACTTCCTCATTCAAATTACTATTTAAAAATGATGTCTTCACATCCATTTGATGAACAAATAGATCGTAAAGAGAGGACAAGGCAAAAAGAATTCTAATGGAAGCAACTCATGCTACTAGCGCATATGTGTCAAAGTAGTCAATTCCCTCTACTTGTTTGAAACCCTTGGCTACTAATCTTGCTTTAAAAGAAGAAATAGTATCATCAGTGTTATATATTATTCTAAACACCCATTTGCAACCTATGGGCTTAGAACCACTTGGAAAATCTGTCAATACCTAAGCATTATTCCCTAAGATTGAGTCCATCTCATCATTCACAGCTTCTTTACAAAAAACAACATCTCTAGAAGCCATAGCTTTACTGAATGGTTTAGGATCAGTCTCAAGACTATATACATAAGGTATTTCATTTATCACCTCATTATTCTGATTCCCTTCCACCAAGAATAATAGGGATTGAGAAGAAATAAAGTCATTGTCTAAATTCTTCTCTTTTCTAGCTCCAGTACTGTTTCTAGGTTTGCTTGTTTGTTCTGGAACACTAGGTTCCCCATTTTCAACAACAGACCTTTTAGGACCTCTAGGCTTATCTAGCGCAGGTGCAGTAATATTTTCAATATTTTTTGAAAACTTACTTTCAAAGAATTCCACATTCCTTAACTCAGTTATTATATTAGACTCCATATCAAGAAGCCTATCGGCTTTATTATTAGCAGCATATCCAATGAATACACTCCTAATGGCTCTAGCCCCCAATTTAGTCCCCTTAAGATTAGGAACTCGATAATAAACAAGGTACCCCCACACTTTAAAATAATTTATGTTAGGCTTTTTGCCTTTCCATATTTCATAAGGACAAGTTTTTATAACCGTACTAGGTATCCTATTCAAAATATGACAAGCAGTTAAAAGTGCCTCTCCCCACAAATTATTAGGTTAATTAGCATGATTCAATATACAATTAACCATGTCAAGAAAAATGTGATTTTTTCTCTCAACCACGCCATTTTGTTGTGGTGTATATCCAACACTTGTTTGATGTATAATATCATTTTCTTCACAAAATGTATCAAACTCATTAGAACAATATTTCATGTGTATATCAGAATGTAGAATTTTAATCTTCTTCTCAAGTTGATTTTCTACTTCTGATTTATATTTTTTAAATGAACTAAGTGCTTCGTCTTTTGTTCTTAACAAATATACATAGCAAAACCAACTAGTATCATCTATGAATGTGATGAAGTATCATTTTCCTCCTCTAGTCAACACTCCATTCATTTCACATATATCAGTGTGTATCAAATCTAGCAATTGTGATTCTCTTTGTACACTTGGAAAAGGTTTTCTCACAATTTTTGATTTAACACATACTTCACATTTGTCTAGTTCACTTTTACTAATATCTATCAATCCCATTGCATGCATATTTTCCAAGTTCTTTACACTAATATGTCCTAATCAACTATGCCACAAAGAAATTGAACAACTCATATAAACAGAAACATAGTTAATATTATTCATGACAGACATCTTATACATTCCATTGTGAGAATATCCCTTTCCGAAAAATGTACCATTCTTTGTAAGAATGACTTTGTCGGGCTCAACATAAACTTTAAAGCCTTTCTTGTCCAAAAGATCTACAAAAATTAAACTTTTCCTAATTTCTGGTGCAAACAAAACATTAAGCAAAGTTGATTTCTTTCCCAAGGTAAAATTGATTTCTACAATTCCTTTGCCTCAACTGTTTCCCATTTGAACTTCCTGTCTAGTTGCTTCTTCAAAAGTTTTGAACATAGTCCGATCATTGTAGACATGAACAGTAGCTCCGGAATCCAACCATTGCCATATTGATTTCAGAAACACAGTCACATCAAGACTAAGACATGAAACCATGGCAACAAGGTTATCCTCAACCATGTTTGCCAAGCCCGTACAACTCTTAAGTTGTGTACATTCTCGAGCATAATGTCCTATTTCTCCACAAATGTGACACTTTCCTTTTCTTTTGTTAGGATTAGGCTTGTTTTTCTGTCTGGATTTCTTGAATTGCACATTATTCTTTTGAACACTTGGATCTTTTTTCTTAGAAGATCCTACCTCCAAATAGTTAACACTAGATTGTCTGAGAGTCAAATTCTTAGCATCGCATTTTCGAGCCTCATCTTCAATACGTAGATGTTTCTAAATTTGATCCAAGGAAAAATCCTCAGATTTATGCATTAACTTTTTGGCAAAATCCTTCCAACTCGGGAGCAATTTAGCAATTATAGCTCCAACTTGGAAGGTTTAGGCAAGGCAATTTTAACAGTTCTCAATTTGTTGACAATTATCTGGAGCTCATTGACTTGCTCTAAAATAGGCTAGCTATCAACCATAACTCCCTCATCAGCTTTGTATTTGAATTCCAAGGCTTCCCATAACTCCCTAGGCGACTTCACATTAGTGTAAAGATCATACAGTCGATTAGAGAGAGTATTAAGGATATGTCCACGGGCGAGCTCTTCAACTTCTGCCCTCTTTCTCTTCTGTTCTTGCAGTGTGTTGATTAAAGCCAAATTTGGTTGTTGGCCTTCAACCGGTTGGGGATCCTCCGAAATTGGCTAAAGGTTAGGGTCCAACACATAAGCAATTTTCAGCACGGTTAATAAGAATTTTATCTTATCTTGCCAACGGATGAAATTGTTCCTACCAAAGCGGTCCAACTTGACAAAATCCTACTTCATGATTTCGAACGATTTTGAATCCATGATAGAAACCTTAAGATTGTTAAGAAAAGTATCTGATAGAACAGAAAAAAGAGCAAGAAGTGACACGGCTATTCCCTATCCTTAAGGTTTCTATTGCCTCTACTACTATGAGTTTGCTAAGGGTTGCAGGCAATACAACTCCAGGATATATGTCAAGCCTCAAAGAAAAGTTTCAAATGATAGCAATTCACTTGAAAATATAGGGAGATTTTATGTGGAATGATTATTTCAACTGAATGAGAAGGGGACTATTTATAAGTGAGGTATTTAGGAATTATAGAAATGTTTTATAACCGGCCGTCGGTTACAGAAACATCTAGTAACCGCCCATTGGTTACGTCGGTTACAGAAACATCTTGTAACTGCCAGAAACATTTTGTAATTGTAAAAAATGTCTTATAACAATCAAACACTTATATTTACAAAATTAGTTTTGCAAACAATTATGCTCCTTTTTATATATCCACTTTGGATATAATCTGAACACTTGAAATAATATCAACAATTCCCATACAAGCATGCATGACCTAGAGATGGTTTTGAAGACTATAATCTTCATACTGCTAGCTAGCGCACAACCAATTATATTTACATGTGTTTTCCCATTAAACCAGTAGCTAGGTAGATGTTACCCTAGCATGTGGTTGATTTCCACGCACAAATAACTTCCCATTCAAAAGCTTTAAATGCATCTCCTTGAAAGTCTTCCATATCAAATCCCTACCTAGGCCTTTGTGTAGGGATCAGCCAAATTTCCTATTTTAACTTTACATATATGGTTAATGACAACTGCTGCTTCCATAAATTGTTGTCTTATATAGCTATGTCTAAAACCTTGATTTTACTTTGTGGTTGTACTTGTTAGAACTAAGGCCCAAGAGGGGGTGTATTGGGGTCAAGCCCCTTAGTTTTTAGTTAATATATTTTAATTAGTAACTTTTATCAAATTGTAATACTGGAAGTTTTAGAATAAAAAAAGAGTAAAATAGTAAATAATAAATTAAAAACACAAGATAGTGATTTAGTGAAAGCCTGTATCCATTGCCTAAGTTCTTAGGATTGTTAATTAATATACAATAATCACTTAAAGTTCCAAATGGACATTAGTAAGATAGAACATAAAATAAAACAACTTAACTATGAGATAATTCTAATAAAATGAAATAAAGCATAATCATAGGAATCATGCTAGATGTGACCTTAAGGATTAATTTCAACCTAATGCATAATGAGTATAAAATGAAAGTGGCCAATAAATGAGGTGTATTGATTTGAATGAGTAAATATATACAAGAATAGTCTTCGCCAAACTCATTAGCTCTGAGGGCACTATTCTAATATTGGCATGCATGTTATACCTATTTGATCGATCATTCCTGCTTGTGTATATATGGAACCAGATTTTAGGTTTATATATATTAATGAGAATTAATTCTCTTCAATTTACATATCAACTTATATTAGTGTTAAAGTTATCCTTAAACACAAAGAACATGCACGGTGGAATTGAAGATGGCAATGCCACTCCTAAATCGATGAGAAAACCCTAAACAAGGTCATTAATTAGATACCTTAACGAACATACTGAGGATGACATCTTCGACAAGCAAAAGAGAAAGTTGGATGAGGAATTAGATGATCATGAGCAATCTCTTCAACATACATCATTTTAGCTGAAAACTACCTCGATCGAGATTAATTAAGATTTAATGATGAGTGTTTGTTAATTAGAAAATGATTACATATTCAATAGAGAATATACAAAAACATGACATGGGTGAGGAAAATGTTTCCTTGATTGAGAACAATTAATCTGTGCTTGAAGAGGATCGGAGGAGCAGATCAAACAAGACACATATATTAGCCACTACAAAAAAAAAATAGTTTTTCGCTACGGTTGCCAACCATCACGGAAAAGTGCAAAGCATAGGCAGTAACTTATTCACGATGGTTATATAACTCTTTGGCAACCATAGCATTTGTAGCAGTGGTGAATACTTTGCCACGATTTAGAAACAGTTGCCAAAGCATTAGCTACAATTTTGCAACTTTTGGGTGATGGTTTTTCAGAAGTAGGTGAAATTCTACAAATAATGGTTACGGAATGCAAAACCATAGCCATTACACCTATTGATTACGCTTTGGAAAAACCGTAGGCAATACCCTAATTTATTAGCCATCCCTTGGACACGTTCTAGAAATGTGTCGGCAATATTATAACTATTCCTTACTGTCCAAGCATGTAGTGGCAAAAAAGTGCAAGCATTTTGACTACAGTTTCCCAACTATAGCCAATACTCTAATTAATATTTTTAACAAATTACCCTTATTTTTACATTATAAAAATATTATTTATACCTATTTACATATTCTTTCAAATAATAAATTTCAAATATATTAATATTCAACAATCAACACCAACTAATTCAAGAAAACATTCAATATTACTATCCATTGAAAATCAATTAAAGCATAGAGTCATAACTAATGCAGTTCATCATCCTAAAATCAACTCAAAGTCCAATAATAGTTCCACGAGTAAATTAATATTACACAACCATTAGAGTAAAAATAAAAAAGAATCACTAATCAAAGTCATCAAACAACCATCCATCACATCAGTTTCTTGTTTCTTCCTAAAAGTTCTGGAGCATCCTCATCACAAATCCCCACATCACCATCAAGAAAGAATGCACAAGCTACCTAAAATTGTGTACAACAATATAATAAATAATCTAATACATCAATTATTTTGAGAAAAATAGCATTATGTCAAACTAAAAACGTAGTAAACCTTAATCTGTTAAGAAACTTGAATCAATAAGCATAAATAGGAATTATATTATAAGAAGTATTCCTATATCACTATTCCATATATATGACAGTAGGGGTGTAAGATGAGTCGAGCCGGCTCATGAGCCTCATGAGCGGGCTCGATTATAACTCGACTCAAGCTCGAGTTTTTCGAGCTGGAGCTTTAACATGAGTCGAGCTCGAGCTCATCTCTAGTTGTTCAAAAGCTCATGAGCCGGCTCATGAGCTTTTTCATATTTTTAAATATTTTTTATATATTAATTAAATAATTAATATATATAATAATTTACTTTCTTTTTCTAATTTTAAATATTTATTATATATTAATTAATATGTATTAATAATTTACTTTTTTTTTGAATTTTAAATATTTATATATATAATTAAATAATTATAATATATTAATAATTTAATAATTTATCAATAATTATAATATATTATAATTTAAATCATTATAGTAATTATTATAATTTCATATATATTTAATTTATAATAATAATTTTAATTATTTTATTAATTATTATTAAATAATTATGATATATTAATAATTTAATATTTTTATTTAATTTAAAATTTTCTGATGAGCCGACTCGAGCTCAGTATTTTTGAGCTTGAGCTCGAGCTCGAGCCCTTAAGAGCAGGCTCGATGAGCTCGAGCTCGAGCTCAAAAAGTTGGGCTCAAGCTCGAGCTCGAGCCTGCAATTTTGGCAAGCTCGAGCTTGAGCTCGACTCGTTTACACCCCTGTATGACAGTTTCAAGTTATAATGATAGATGTTGCCTAATTTTCTTGGTATCTAACATTCAACATCAAAATGGTAAGTAATTTCCATGAATCTTAATTCAATGAATTCAAACAACCCATCAAATTCATTGCCTCCTTTAGTAAAGTAACTATTCTTGGCAACTTCTACAACTTAGGAGACATTTTGCCTAAATATCACCATTAGAAAGCCTTTTGTCTTGATTCATAATTAGATGTGAGCCATCTATGTGGTTACCTTATGTATTTATACATAAATAGTAATTAGAAATATCTTTTTCATGCTCTAAGTTTCCTCTAGACAACATCAATCTCCTATACCAAATCAGTTATGCTGAAATCCTTTAGTACTAATGAACAAGTTCTCTGTTTTTCTCCCTTTATAATACAACAAAGAATTTCTAGAAGATACACGAATAATTTTCTTAAGGTGCTGGCTCAGTATACATCTAAATCCATCTAATAAGATCATTTGGTCACAATTGTAAGTTAAAATATATCTCTACAGTTCATATAATAGTCTAAGTAAACCTCTCAGTATTACACCACAAACTTCACCTTGAGTGTTTGAAATTCTAGAAACAAAGTGAACCAGATCTAATCTAACTACATTTGAAATCCTTGTTTGGCTAACTTAATTAAGAAACAAGTTAGTTTTAAAATTGGCTTGACAACAACTATAAAAAATGTATATGTAACTTCATGACAGCATCCAACTACAGAACTTTTAGCAATTTACCACTAGAATGCCTTTACTTCTTGACTGCCTTGTATAATAAGTTGTAAACAGGAATTGGTTGGAGCTTATAATTTGCATCCGTAAGAAAACTCACTTTCAAAGGTCCAAGCAATGACGTTTAACTTTAGCTGCAACAGCTATATATCTTCCCAAATCACAGCATCATAGTTTCAGACAAATTTAGCTTCACCAATCATAATACAAATCAATTAGCACGAGAAAACTAAGTTATTCCTAGTCTTAGGGATGACCCAAAGCATGCTTAACGAAGTGAAGATCACTAGGTAAAATTTCTAAACTCCATAATTACATGCAGAATTTGATCATGGAAATTACTTACCATTTGATCATAAAACACTCAGAAATACTACTTGAACATTCGACCAGTAATTTCCCCAAAATTAGCTACAACAAAATCAAGATATCCAAAAATCTAAATTATCAAGAAAATTAGAAAACAGAACAAATAGAAGAAGGGGCAAATTGAGAAATCTCGCAATATGAATTAAGACAAATAATGAATTAATGAATGACCATCTAACAAAACCTCGAAAATAAAGAAAACATGCTCTTGAAATGAGAATGAAAGAGGCACAATAACCAAAGGTTAAGGTACAAAACTAAGCAAAAGCAAACCCACAGCTCAAAGGAAAAGAAAAAAGAAAAAAGAAAAGAAAAGAAAAGAAAATTGAACTGGGAGGCAGAATGAGTTACGGGGAGGTGTCAAAGAAATTCATTATGAGGCTAAAAGCTTGGCCGACTGTGACGTTGGCGTCAGATTCAGAGAAGACTCCTAAAACATTGCTGAGATGGGAGGTGCCAAAGCTAATATGGGCTGAGGACAGTGGCGGCAGAGGCAACGGCGCGTTAGGCGAGAGAATTAGAGTGCGGTGAGCAGGGTATTTTTAGGGAGGAATTAATTCCTTCTGTTAGGGTGTAGGTGTAGGGTATTTTTAGAGAGGAATAGTTTTTGTTAAGCTGATTTATATAAAATTTAAAAAAAAGAGAGAGAACAAAAAATAAATCAAATGATTTTTTATTCTTGTTGGAGTGCCCCTACTCATGATAGCACCTAAGCTGAGGCACCACTCTGATTCAAACTTAAATCTCATACATAATTCTAACAATACGCCCATCAGAAATTTTCAAAACTTATCAAAGACATATAGTAGCGGATTTCAAACTCACTAACTCTTCAAAACGTTAAATAAGTCATAATTCAACTTCTTACATCTAACAAAACATATACATGCATCACGTCACCGACATCAATCCTGACATACTGCAATGCCACTAAATCTAATTACAGCCTTCAAGTGAAGCCTTCTTCACTCCAAGTTGGAATCTCATATTCTTCACTTATACCTGTCTGAGAAAATCAAGATAAAGTGGGCGGTAAGTCCAAAGGACTTAGTGAGAGATAATTGTAAGAATAACAGAAGGAATCTGTTGAGGAAGAATCAACTCAACAGACTGCAAATCAACAGTCAGGCATAACAGGTCAGAATACGGTTAAATAGTCAATCAGGCAGGCAGTCGGTTGGTCAGTCAATCAGTCAATCAGTCCGAAAATAATCAAAAGCAATCAATAAACAGATCAGATCAATCGAATCAATCTAATAGATAATATCATAACAATCATATCAGTCCCTTAACGGCTCGTCCCGCTTTACAGCTGGGAGCAACATATCGGCTCATCCCGAGCTTAACAGCTGGGAACAACATATCGGCTCGTCTCGCTTAACAGCTGGGAACAACATATCGGCTCATCCTGAGCTTAACAGCTGGGAACAACATATCGGCTTGTCCCGCTTTACAGTTGGGAACAACATATCATATCGGTCGAATCAGTCTAACAAATCATATCAAAACAATCATATCAGTCGCTTAACAGCTCATCCCGCTTTACAGCTGGGAACAACATATCGGCACGTCCCGCTTAACAGCTGGGAAAAACATATCAGATCAGGGAACAACATATCAGCACGTCCCACTTTACAGCTGGGAACAACATATCAGATCAATCGAATCAGTCTAACAAACATATCAAAATAATCATATCAGTCGCTTAACAGCTCGTCCCTCTTTACAGCTGGGAACAACATATTAGATCAATCGAATCAGTCTAACAAATCATATCAAAACAATCATATTAGGCGCTTAACAGCTCGTCCCGCTTTACAGCTAGGAACAGCATATCGGCACGTCCCGCTTTACAGTTGGGAACAACATATCAGATCAGTAACAGATAACAGACAGTCGAATATCATATCAACAGATAACAGTATGGACGGATAACAGATGTCAATCGAAGGATAACAGTAGATGCCCAAGAATAGCCCTAGCACATCACAGACAAACGGACAGTAGATGCCTAGGAATAGTCCTAGCACATCGCTCATACCTAGGAATAACCCTAGCATATGGATGATAAACTGAATACCCATGGAATAGCCCCTAGCGTACACAGACTTACAGAACGAATACCCAGGGAATAGCCCCTAGCGTATCAGACTTACAAATACTCAGGGAATAGCCCCTGACATATCAGATGTACAGACAATTCAGAATAGTATAGAAGTGCCAACAGGGCAAGCAGTAACAGTACTGGACAGTACAGATATCAGAACAAACAGATAGCAGGACATATAACAGAACGAACATATAGCATATGTCAGAAAATGTTCTGGGCACCAGAACCAACAGAAAACAGAATCAGAACATAAACAACCCTCATAGGGGTGTCCGAATCAGATAACAGAATATCAAAGATCTTAACAGATCACAGATTTCAATAACAATACAGTCAGTTCAAAAATAGTAACCCGCACAGGGGTTTATCACAAATACCGATAAATGAAATGAAGTGCCAGATTAGCAGACCCTCACAGGGGTGTTCAGATCAGATAACAGATAGCAAATCAGAATTTCAACACATTTCAGATTTCAAACAAACAGAGTACGGAACAGAAACAGAAAACCCACACAGGGGCTTGTCACAAATAACAGATAATCAGGAAAGGTGCCAGTTTGGCAGACCCTCACCTCCGTAATCTCATAAGTGCTATCATGGTCAGTAGCCTATTGGTCCGTGAAACCCACTTCGTCGCTACCTAACCATAATGATATATATTTAGTCAGAACCTACTTTAAATATCCTAATATAGGTTCTTAACTCCAAATTTGCTATTTATCCCATTAACATAATAACTTAAATGATAACATCGATAATCTCCGAGAATGGCTATAAGACTAGTTTCTTATTCACAAGGTCCATATATTATTACTAATCATCAATGGCTCAAGATTCCAATAATTCTATTACTATCTAATTTAGGTCCTCAATCCAACCTAGTACAAGGTCCAAATCCACTATCATAACATCCTTAGCATGGGAGAGCTCAACATATATACATATACATATGCAATACATCATCATCCTCAAGCTGTTCTTATCATGGTTACAATTCAAATAAGAATATACATACATGCATTTACATACAATTACATATATATGATTCTTCCAATCTTTACCACAAAAGCACAACGAAACCTCGAATTCACAAAATAATCACGCCACTGCACTCGTCTCGACGAGAGGAAGATTCTATCTTCCTGCCGCCGTCCGAAAAACTATCAACACCACTGTCTCACTCACGTCGAGCTCCTGAATCCAATGCCGTTGACAATTTTCAGTTTTGAGGTTTGAAGCTGCCAGAAAATCAGATTTTTAGCTCAAAACCACCTTTCTCCGCCCACTCCGATCAACATTTTTTTTCCTCCTCCGCCATGTCTCAACCACATGAAACCAGCCAGATCTCTTCTCCTCACCCAGAACTTCCAAACCCACCCCTCAATAGCCTAAAATTCTGCCGAAAATGGAGAAACCCACTTCACCTGAAAATCGGCCCTTCCTCCGCCGTGGTGCTCCGCCGTCCAAAGTTGTGCATGGTGGTGGAAATGAGGTCAAGGGTGACGGGAGAATGAATTGGTGTAGTCAGATGGAAGATATGGTGGTCGCCGGTGAGAAGCCGCGGTGGTGGTGACCTTCAGTGAAGAAGGAAGAAAGAAAGAAAAGGATGAAGAAGAAAGAAGAAAAGAAGAAGGAAAGAAATGGGAAGGAAAACAAGAAGGAAAATGAAAACAGTATGCTGCCCGGTGATGTTTTAAAAATAAACTTTCACTAATTGTCATTAAGCCCTCAAAGCATAGACAAATATCCATTCAACCCACAAGTTTGAAGAAATTACACTTGGCCCCAAATCTTTAGAATATGATCCAACTAGGTCTTACCTAATTGCATTTAGACCCCAAAACTTCCAACTTCCTTGCAATTAAGCCTTTGTCTCATCATTATAGAAATATTGAATTTCAGGGGTGTTACACTTGTTAAACAAAATAATCAGAAAGACTTTAAAAGTGTTGGTAAACAAGAAAAAAATTATGAGGAAAAAATTAAAAGAAAATAATTTTATTAAATATTGCCTTTGATTTAATTCTTAATCGTAGACAATTTAAAATTTTATTCTTTACAATTACAAATGTGTAGATAATAATTAAGTATTGCCTATGATTTAGCTCTAAAACATAAGAAAATTGAAATTTTATTCTTTACCGTTGGAAAACTGTAAGCAATAAATGTAATGCCTACGGTTTACTTTTAACCGTAGGCTTTAATAAATTTTAATGCCCACGCAGTTTAAAGCGTGGGTAAAAATTTATTCCGTATTATTTAGCAAGAGTAAGCAAAAATGGGGAGGCAACTAACACATTTTTTTGTAGTGTAGCTAGTATGAGTATCAATGGGCATGGGAAAGGTATTGTGACAATTGCGATGATAATTGATTTTTCTTTATTTGGAATTCGGGTGCATGTATGCATATATGTTTCCTCGATCCATTTCTTTTTTTTGAACGTGATTTTTTATCAATTAATTAGAGAAATTAATGGATCGATTTTTATGATGATCCAAGTGTGCATTTTTTAATATATATGGTGTGGATCGATTTCATGTGCTCCAAGTTGGCAAGTACTCTTATGTCCGTCCACATAGGATTAGTTTGGTCACAACTAGCCACGTCAATTAAAAAATAATTATGTAGGATTAATTCTAACGACTTCTAAATTTTCTTACGACCATTATTTTGATCTTGTGAATTTTTTTTAATCAGAGCCCTAAAATTGCCAAGTCAACTAACTAAAGTGTTAAAACGCCAATAACCCTTCACATTACAAAATAATTTTGGGATTTCTGCACATTTGATACTACTAGAAAGATGTCATGCACGTGATTTGTTATTTTTTTTAATATTTGTTTGTTCTATAAATTGTTTTTTATTTATATTTGATTCAAATGCTTATCGCATAAACAATTAAAAGATAAAAAATAAATTAGCATTTGAAGTTGCAAAATATATTGGACCTATAACATAGTTTAAGAACAATCTACGATAATCTGTCCCAAGACATAATATTACAATATCTACATTAATTGTTTTAACCCCCAATAAAAGATGTTGAAGAATAATTTTTTTCCAATTTGACTACCCCTTATCTCTTTGTTTATGGTGATATCCATTATTCTTTATAGTAATTCAAATCTTGAAATTGATAGGTCATGGCAATAATAATCAATCTTGTGGTTTTCAGTTTTGTATCATTAATTTGAAGAACCTACAATAGAATTTTCTTTTCCCAAAAGAATTATTATAGGATCGCTAGAGAAGTTTGATCTTTGTATAAATAAATTATTTGCAAATATATAAAATTCATATTAAAAAAATTTAAAATCTTGATAATAAGGAATAGACAAATATATATTCATATTAGTTTAAAACTTCAAACTTAATTGTGTAAGTGTTTCATAGATTTTTATTATTATTATTATTATTATTATTATTATTATTGGTTAAACTTTAATTATATACTAATAGCAAAAAGAAACCAAGTGCCTCTTCCCAATATAAGAGTGTTAAATAATGGAATATACTATAAAATAAGACAGAAACCTATTTATTGTTCTCCGACAATGGTTGCACTACTTGTAATAAGTCAGCTGGACGGATTCATTCTTTTCCATTGCATCATTGGATCTTTTGGTACCCTTTTTCTGAATGTTTAGGTGTCATCTTATATCACCTCTTGAGAAAAAAAACAGATATTATAGTAGGTTGTAGCATTCATAATTATATGTTATTCTATGTTTATGATCTCAACGTATATGGACAATAATATCTTGTCTTACAAATATATTATGATTCTCTCCTTAGAACAAAATTGCAGCAACTTGATAAACATTTAGAAAATTATAAATTAAATTAGTTTAATTTCATACTTTCAAAAATATGGAGCCAAATATTGTTTATTGAAAGGTACTCATTTAACCATTTGAAAATTTTTGCATATGAATTTATCTCCATAAATTTTATAAGTTTTCTTATAATTGATTCTAATAAATCTAATTCTTTTAGTATTTTCTATTGTTAAGCTCATTTCCTATTCTAGCAAAATACAACTGAAAGTTACCATGTCTATTTTGTGTAGAAATTAACCCTGAAAGATCATGATATACCATGACTTATGTTCGAAAAGTATAGCTCCACACTTGTAGATGCAAGTTCTTTATCTAATTTCACATCAAATGAAGTAACAGAGAATACGCATTCATGACTCAAATATTTTTTTGAAAGTTCATAACCTCTTTTGATAGAGAAATAAATAATTTCTGCAATTCATTTGATATTTAAACCGAAGCAAGTCTCATTTTTCTATTACCACAATGAAATGTGCGATGCTCTTTTACATCTTACAGTATCGCAATGGATGTAATTAAGTACCTTACTTTATTTATCAGTCTTTGAGCATATATGATTATAAATTTTCTTACCTAATCAAAAAATGAGATTAAAATTAAAAAAATTTCCAAATGACAATATTTGCTCGCATGTGATATTTATGGAAAAATCATAGAGTACATATTTATTAATTATTACTAACATTTGATTAATAAGAAATCATCTATGCTCTTAGAAGCTATTAACTGGTGAATATTGACAAATGAATTCTTTGTGAATTAATTGCTTTTCATTCAAAGCTATGTCGAAAGAAAGGTGCCAATTTATTATTTTTTATGTTTTTTCTCCTTATTTAATTGACTTTCTCATTTTCTTGAAATCTTTAATTTTATCTATATATACCTGACTCTCTATAGTACTCAGTGTGGCATGTTTTCTCTTCATCTTGTCTCGTCTTTATTGTCAAATAAATATGTTATAATGATATTATTAGAAAATTATATCCATGTATCTAAAAATATAGGTAATTTTTTTCTAAATAGCCACTTATGATGATGTTTTAAATATATCTCACAATATCAAATACTAAATCAACTAAACATAAAATTGATTCAAGCAAGAAGTTTATCGATTCATTATCATTTTAAGAACCCTTTATTGAAAATAGGAACAATGAAAACATGTGAATTGAATAATGACTAATTTAATAAATTATATCTTAATAAACTTAACATTTTAGAAAATAATGTATATGTATATTTTACAATATAATGATTAATAGTAGCCGACTATTGAATTCTTTCATTTTTAGGTGATATTTGAAGAAGCTTTTATATTTTAACTTATCTTTTGTCATTCTCAAAAATTAAATTTGAGTTAGTTGTTATTCCATAATTTTAATTTTATTTATTTTTATTTTTATTAATTGAAAATAGAATAAACAATAAATTTTAAATTTTTTTATGAAATAAAACTAAAAATATGATTCATGATTCAAGCGATTTATAAATTGGTTTCCGCTAAATTTAGAAAAATGAATAAAACCTATAACACTTATTTAATCTTAAATTTTTAATGGACCACTTGTTTCTAATCTAAAATTAGGCAAAAAAAAATTCTAATGCGTTCAATTTATTTATAGTGATTTTATTCTAATTTTGTCTCTTCTTAGTTAAGCCAAAAATAAAGAAAGTTAAATCTTAGTCAATTTTAAATCTTTAAATATCATTGTGTAAAATAAAAATGTTACATTATTTTATAACTTTTTTGTTAAAAAAAGGTGCGAAAATTATTTCTTTAAAGTTTGTTAGTCCATAAATCTGTAAGAGTTGGATTATGAATTAATTTGGCTATTAACATGATATATACCTAAATTGTTAAATGAAATTCATTGTTTGAAATAAACATTTGTATTTTATTAATTATTTAATATTAGCAATATAAAACGTAAGAATTTTAATTTGACTGTTGGATAATATGTATTTAATGGAGTGTATACATCAAATTTAGAGGGTATATATTTTGTCGGGTATGAATAGAGACATATGGGCTAATGTAATATTTTATCCAATGAAATGTATTTATTGATATTTTATTTTATATATATATATAGAAAAAATTTCACTATATCATATTAATGTTATTATTAAAATTGAATAAATATTTTTTAAGCTTAATAATTTGAATTACATAACTCTCAACCCAACAATACATACTTTTTTGAAAAAAAAGTTTCAAATTTTAATTAAATATGATCAAGTTCAAGTCAATTATATGATGAGTGAATTATACTTATTTTATCATTGATACATACTTTAACAAGGTTCATCATATGATTAGTTAAGTCATGCAAATTTTGGTCTTGACAAGGTCTTCCTCATCCCCTATCATGCCCCAAGTAAAAAAATTAGTTTGATCCTTCAAAAGGTTATTTGATAAAAATAAATAATATATATATATATTCTATCCTATTACCTTTTATAAATAATTATTAAAAGTTAGTACTACCACATTATTATTCTAATTGAAAAATAATTTATTGAAAAAGACTATTTAAAGAAATAAAATTTTAGTTGATCCTTTTTCATGGCTTCTAATAGAGCTATGAACTATATCTTTGTTTTTCTTTTGACCCATTTTTTGTATTTTATCTTAAATAAATAAAGTAAAGAATTTTTTTTTATTTGTGATACAACATGAAAGCAATTTTTACTATTAGTTTTTAAGAAAATAAAATGTGCACATCATTGCATGTAAAAATGAACCAAATTATATTTCAGAAATATATATAAATACACAAATAAATAAATAAATAAACCTAGTTCATTCTTTTTCATTATAATATTAAGTATAATATTACATAAGAGCTCGACCCCTGTTCTGATATATAATAAATATTTTTTCTTTTTATTTTTGAGAAAGAACCCATAACAAATGCATTTATAAAATATCATTCTTTTTCCTCGTCAATTGAACAGGTGATTATAAGTACTAATCTATCCTTGCTCATTGTTATATTAAATTTACTATATATTACATTTGAATTGAACACATATTTTGATATATAAAAAATATTTCTTTTCTTATTTTTAAGGGAGAGTGCAGAAAGAATATATGTACAAATGTATTTATGATGTATCATCTTTCCCTCATCAATTGATTTTGTCTTAACTAATTTCAATTCAGTTATTATTTTTTATGAGTCTAATAAAAGTAAATTTAATTTAGTCATAGTTTACTATACAACCATATGTATTGAATGTGATAGTAACAATCTCATTAGATGGGGATATAATTTAATTGCTTAATTTTAATTTAATTGTTATTTTCCACAAGCCCAACTAAATATGTTAGTCGAAGGATAAATTTCAATATATGTAAATTTTTCTCTTTTTTTTTCTAAGAAGGAAATTTTGATTTAATTAATTTTAATACAATTATTATTTTCTATAATTTAATTAAAAAATACACTTAATTTGGAATAAATTTAATAAATATATTTGAGTGGAAAGACTTGATTTAATTAATTATAATTATTATTTTCTGTGAGTATAATTCAAAATAAACTTAATTTAGTTATAATTATCATTAAACTACATTGACTAAACTGCATATTATAGGTAGGGGTGAGTAAAATCATCCATTAACCGAAAAAAATCGATTAACCAACCGAACCAAAATCGAATTTACCAAACCATTTTGTCCAGTTGATTTTTGGTTCAATTAACGGTTAATTTTTTAGAAATTTTCGGTTAACGATGCGGTTCAGTTATTTTTTTATAAAAAATCGGTTAAAACCGATTTAACCGAATTTTTATAAATTCTCAACCATTGTGTCGGGTGCTCGATTTTTTCTTTATTAATTATATAACTATGAGAAGAAACATATGTGAACTAAAAATAATGAGGAGTAGCTTTAGATTTATAAATTTCAGGTTGTATTCTTGTTGAATTGTTTATTAGAAAATTACTTATGCAGATAAGTTCTCAGTTGAATAAAATTTTAATTTTTGGATTGAGTCAATTTAATTTTAGATTTTTCTTGTTGTAACTTAATTAGAAGATATTCAAAAGTTCCCTAGAAGCTTGTTAAACAGGGGTAAATGTATGACAATTTTTAGATATTCTACTTACTAATACATGTTACTTGTTCTATAGTATTGAAAGTTCTTTACTATGATTTTAAAAATAATTAGATTGCTTGTTTTTGCTTGAACCGAAATAATTTAGTTTTTGTTTCAACTATAATATTTTGTTGTTGAATAATAACATTGAAAAAAAAAGATTGGTCAATTGGTAAATTATCGAAACCGAACCGAAATTTTTAGCCGTTAATTGAAAATTTCGGTGCATTAAACGGTTAATAATTTTCATACATTTTCGGTGGATTAACCGGTCGATTCGGTCAATTAATTTACCAAATCGATCGATGCTCATCCCTAATTATAGGAGATTTATTAAGAAAAATATCGATAGGTAGTGAGTTAGCTCGTGTATGATATTTTAAGAAATATTAAAAATATGATGCGACTCCAATATAAATATTCAATACACACATATTTTTATATTAAATAATTATATAGCTAAATATATACATATATGTATGTATATATGTAATAGAAAATATATTGTTAAAGATATTGGGGCCAATAAAAAAGAAAATTTCAGACTAATTGTGTCAAAGTTTTACTAATGTAACTCGTTGATGATTATGTATCTTCTGAAAAAAATTGACTTATGTAATAACAAAGAGGAAGAAATGAGTTTCATTAAGATAATATTATATTTTTAAAATTATAATTTGAGAAAACTTTGGTTTGCTATTATTTTTATTTTTTTTGTTAATTATATACTTCCTCAAATGTATAAAAATTAAAAGAACATCCGTGCCTGCAAAACATTAGACATGTTTTCTATATATAAGAATTTCTTACTTTTACTTAACTTATAGATGTGACTAATTATAATGTATTGTGTATAATATATATTTTGCAATTCAAAGTTGTGACTTATTAATGATACATATTAAGACACACAAAAAAATTAGTTTGTCATCCAAATGATTTTTATTAAGTGATAAAAATAGTATTTAAATTGTCATCATTGACAATTAATGACTCACTTACAGAGACAACCTAATAATAAAAAAAAAACTCATCATAAATATAGTGATAAATCTAGTGGTGATTGCTGAAATTATCCTGTAACTAAGGGAAGCAAATGATTTGTTAACAGGACTAATACTACAGTCTACAGACATTAGAAATCCCTGAAAATAATACACCCAACAAGCCGTTTTTCATCACAAAAACATGCACGTACATTCTAACCTCACCTTTCCATAACAGATTTTCAAAATATCTTATCTTATCTTATTATTGATATATTTTATTTATGGATCAATCCTGTTGATGGACAGAATTTACAAGATCTAGATTTCTTCCAACTGGAGGTTGAATTACCTCTTCTTATGTTAAACAGCTCCATTCCATTGATGCCTATATATGTTACATTACATACATGATACATCTAATAGGAATGATGCACTGGAGAATGGAGATGGCCTTTAACAACAATGGGAACTGGGAAGCAATAATACCACATGATTAATTGGTAAAGAATAACTATTGCTGAGTTTGAGATAGTGATGGCTGACTATTTCGTCCTCTAGAGGCAACTTCCATCGAAGTTTCATCTCTTGATGGAACTTGCAGAAATGCCTTCATAACATCATAAAAAGTGAATCCAATTGCTACTGAAGGCACAACCTGAAACTCACAAACATACACACATTATTATTATTACTCCTTGACAGATGAAAATTAACCGAAAATTAATCGAAAGAGAGATTCGTATTCACCTTCAGGTAGTTGATGCTAAGCCCAGAAAACAATTGTTTCCACCCTTGTGTTCGGACAATCATAACAAGAGTTTCTATAGTCCCTTTTGTTGCACTGCTGTTAGATGTCACAAGTCGCTGGACCTGCCAGCCCACCGTCCACGCATTTTGAATTAGGGACATCATAATTTCTATATAACTCGGAATTAGCAATAAGTATATTACCTGCATTTGCCGCCTGACAACATCAAGAGGGTAAGTGAAAGTCTGCCCTAGTAAACCTGCAATGGAGCCGCATACAAGTTTAACTGTGATATCCTTTTTGTGATTTTCAGGGACATGGCTTTTCATTTCCTCGTAGAAATAAAATTTTAATCCCGCGTAGGGAAAGATTCCATAGAGTGATGGAGCTGAAAAAGCAACACAAGAGTTAGAAAACAAGCCACAAAATTTTCAAAGAAAATATAGGACGAGAGCAACATACCAACACCTCGGTATAGACCTCTTACTCCAGCCTCTTTGTATATCTTGGAGAAGCAATCCCGAATCCCTTTATACACTAATTCTCTAGAAGCATGCCCTTTAACACTGAGTTTTGAGGATTCAACAACCTGCACTGCCCCATTAAAATCATTGCTTGAACTTTTTGAAACTGTAACATGGAATAAAAAGCTTATTATCAACATACAGATACACTTGTCACAGAACAGATTTAAAGAATATGGAAACTATGTTATCAAGAATTCTGGAAGTTGGAGAGAGAGGGAGGTTTTATGCAGTGCTAAGCATTGATTAAAAAACCGGACCGTCGACCGGCCGGTGGCCCGGTCCGGTTTTTTCAAAAAACTGGAAAAAACGAAAAAATGAACATTTTTTAGAAAACCGTCCGGTCCGGAACGGTTCGACTGGTAAACCGGAACGTTTTTTTTTTTTTTAATGAATTTTTTTTTTTTTTGTTTGTTTGGCCTAAGTACTAAAGTTAAAGGCCATGGTACAAGCAAAAAGTCAAAATAACTTAATATTAGTCAATTGACTCAATTCATTATTCCCACAACTAATCCCAAGTCTTTCATTCCCATTTTCTCTTCCCTAAGCAAAGAAACCGAGAGCAGCAGCAACAGGAGTGGCTCAGATATCGTAAATTATTTATGTGTTTAAACTTTAAACTTTAAACTTGGTATGTTCAAAAATTTGGATTGTGATGTTAAAGAATATCATTTAAACTCTTTATGTTTTATATTTTAGTATTTTATTAATTTTTAAATAATATATATAATATAAATATATATATATAGCGTAATTATGACGTCACGGTTCAATTATGGTTCAATTACGGTCCAACCAACGGTTGAACCAGTGAACCGTGAACCGGTAAGTTTTCCGGTTCAATGAACGATCCGGTTTTTCGAACACTGGTGCTAAGATATATATTTTCTTGATACTTGCCTGATAAGCCAATTTAGTCCGAACTAAATCAAGAGGATAAGTAAAGAGCACAGCTGTTCCTCCAGCAAATGATCCAGCTATAAGATCAAGGACAGGACCTCTCCCAGTGCCAGGAAAACCCAAGATGATCCATCTTCGGTATTCTTCATAGGCCATATAATGCAATGCCGCATAAGGCACAATACGAGCAACACTAGCTCCATTCCCTCTAAGGACAAATACCATCATATGCATAAAGATTATTGAAATGATTGAATGGTAACTATAGACGAAACAGATGAGAGAAATTCTATTTCTACCTATAGAAGCCAAGCACCCCTTCTGTTTTTGCAATTTTTGAGAAGGATCCCACCAGGCCAAGGCTGTGGAATTCAGCTCTTCTGGTCTGGGAAATATATAGCAAGAAATATTAGTTTCTTTCTCTCACCGATATCTTAAGAACATATGCTTCCATCTTTCCTAAGAGTATACGCTATCCAATAAACTCAGCATCAAAAACCCATCCTACAAGAAGCAATAGGCATGCCAAACTTTTGTCTATGAAATGTACGAGCAAGTAACAAATTCTAAAATTCATGCAAGATAAAACATCAGAGAATCCACACAATTATCACAATAGCAGCCATTCCATCTACAAGTTGAACTTATGAATATAGATATGACCAAAAGTTTGGGCAACAATAGAGGCAAGACTCAGTATCTCTCAAACTCCCAATATGTATTACAATAAATGAAAGAAGATTGGTTTTCAATTTGCAAAGCACTGTATATGCAAGGATAACTGAGAACAAGGACTGAATAGTTCGCTTGCAAATCTGCCAATTTGGTTCAATCAGTATATTTACCTTTCTTTCTGTAGTATTAGGGCCTTAGAAGCACCTAATTCATTTTGCATCAGAATAGCCATTTAATATAACCATTTATATTAAACATTTGTTATTGTCATTTTATTTGTTAAACATTTGTTATTGTCATCAATAACCATTTAATATTTTCAACTTCTATATGAAAACTCCATCTTCTTCAAACCTCTACTGTGTAGTTGTGCCATGTGTAGAGGTGCATGAGGAGCCTTTCTTAGTATAGGAAGACCTAATAAAATTCAAAGCTACACAGATCTAGCAATCCCTAAGATTCCTCCGATACCCGATATTTTACTAGTTAACAAACATGGCGGTAAAGATCCATAAGTTTTATGTAGGTCACATCGTAAAAAATAATTCTTCCTGTATAGATTGGCTTCATTAAAATTGGCAGATTAAGGAAAATAACCATTTTAACTTATCATTTAAGCAAATTTCTTCAAGGACTATAAATTACTTGGACACAATACGTCTAGGAAATTAGGCATGATATTGATAAGAAAAAAGATCCCTAACTGTAATAGGCAGTTAGACGTAAATCCCAAGGACATAGACAATGACTTCGTGCAACACAAGTCTCTGATGCATCTTGCACCTTGGATGTGGAGACTGATAGTTGAGAAAAGTAGACTTATACTCAGTAAATTCTGATTGCAGATTGGAAGCTGGATTTATGGAGGTCAAGCTTATTTTTTAGCAGCTTCCACTTAGATTGATGGCACATAGATTGATGAAGGACTGATTGTAGCTTCTAAAATAAAAACCATGTAAGATTTGCATCCTGCTGAAGTGCATTTTTTCAGGTCATACTACACTAAAATCCAAAGAAAGTTAAAATTCAGGTTTCTCATTAGGCAACAACCTATTATATCAAAATAAATAGCATCCCAAGAGTGAATGTACAATCCAATTACAACTCATAAAAGCTCAGCAACTCCCAATAATGCAAACCAACCTCCAACATAGGAATCATCAAGAGCTAACCAACATACAATTGTTGGATGCAGAAGTAGCAAATAACAATAATGTTTTACTTAGTGGCATTCCAAGATTGATATTCATTGTATCTCTTGTGCAAGAATGACTTTAAATCATGAATTTATCAGGTCTACCACACTCTAACTGTAACTTCCAGAAGCACACCCTGAACTCAATTAACAAATATGCTTAGAACTAATTTTCCTCAATTAGCACGATGGTAGATTATGCCACCCTCTTAACCACATCCCAACCTCAGAGCATATCAGGGACAAAAAGATTAAGACTTCAGGCAAAACTTCGTTCAAAAACCATAATAACCCAAGACACTAACATGGATAATCATCCGAAATCAAAACATATATTAATACCTGGAACAAGATCTTGATGCGTTCTAGAGGTGCAACAACAGTCTTGGCAAATCCACCAGCCACTCCACCAGCAATCAGCTCCTTTACAAAAACAGGCATTCCCCCAATTAAATCATTCAGCAAAACCACCCCTCTCTCTCTTTCATCTTTCTTCTCTCCCATTGCCCACAAGAAAAGACGCCCTTTTTAAACTTGTTTCCTTTCAACAAGCTTTATATATTTAGGAATATATATATATATATAGAGAGAGAGAGAGAGAGAGAGAGAGAGAGAGGCGCCCTCCCTTGCTCTCTATATACCGTCAAGAAATAGGAGAAGCCAAATGGAAAGAAATAAAGACAGAAAGAAAGAGGAATCGAAACGTTGTTTACTTCTGGTGCTTGCTTGGGTATAATTGTGGCTTGGAATCAGATGTTTGGTACAGAACGAACTATATTTATATGTTTTGGGCAACCTTCAAGTTATTGTTATTAGATTCCAATTCCTACTTATGAAAAGAAATATATATATATATACAAGGAAAAAATAAATAAAAGCAAGCGACGGAATTGGTCTAACTGGGTGTCCTGTGTCCAACAATTCTATTGGTACAGTGGACCACAATTGACAAGAGGTATTGTGCGGTTAACCTTACTTTTATTTTTTTTATTAGTTTTTTTTTCCAAAGTCAAGTAGTATTGGCCAACTTTGTCACAACCAACTACGGGCTTTCTAGTGTCAGGTAGGTGCAGTACCTACATAACGGCTGAAAGCCGTTAGATGGAAATAAGGAAATCTTCATCATTAAATGCGTACAATTATCAAGTAAAGTAAAATACCAATATAAACTTGAAAAATAAATAAATAATCGTTAGTTTTACTAGCGATTTTTCTATTTTGATTAAACTAATCGCTAGTTTGACTAGCGATTCTTCTATTTCTTCACTATAATATATGAATAGTAATTTAAAAAATTACTATAATATATCAAAATCCAATAAAAAATTAATATAATATATGAAACCCAATAAAAAAAAAATTATTATTGAATATATGAAACCCAAAACTAATCGCTATTTGATATGGCGACTAGTATAAATAAAATTTAAATTAAAAAAAAAGCAAGTAAAATGGCAATTATTTGTAGACAAATATTTATTTATTAAATTATTATAAATATAAATTAGTTAGGAAACACATAAATAAATAAATAAATAAATAAATTATATTATAAATAATTTAATGAATAAATAAATAAACAAATATTATTAAATTATTTCTTGTCAGGAAACACATAAATAAATAAATTGTAATGAATATAATATTTTTTAAATAAAAAAATTAAATATTATATTACTTAATGCTATGAAACACAATAAATTAGTTTAATATTAAATAAATACCAAAAATAATTAACTGCTATTTGAAATGGCGACTATTATTATTATTATTATTATTATTATTATTATTATTAAAATAAAGAAAAAAAGCAAGTAAAATGATAATCATTTGTAGTAGGAAACACATGTATGTAATAATATTAATTTTTTTTATTAGGAACCAGATAAATAAATAAATTGTAATGAATATAATATTTTTTTAAATAAAAGAAATAAAATATTACTATGAAAGACAATAAAAAATTTATTGTAATTGGTATAATGTTAAATAAATACCGAAAATCAAACTAATCGCTATTTAATATGACGATTAGTATATATAATACTTTATTATAATAAGATTTAAATAAAGGAAAAAAGCAAGGCTAGTGCAATAAAGGAAAAAAGCAAGGCTAGTGCAGTAACGAATAAATAGCAAGAATACGTTGACGAAAATAATCGCTATTAGCCTCCGCGATTAGTTAATTGGTATATTATAATGTTTCGTGTATATTATAATCTGATTTAAAAAGAGATTGTTGGTGGCATTTTAATATATACATGTATTTTGTGGCGTGGCCATTTAATATGTCACTACATGCAATTTATATGGCATGATAGCCCAGTAATATACTTTTTGTAACATTTTAACATATAATATTTAATTCATATCTTCTTGTATTTTTTTAATTGAAAAAAATAATAAATAGTAGAGATTATTTTTTAAAATATTACAATTTTGCAATAATTGCCATTGATAGTAGCGATTCTTTTTTTTTCTTATAAATATTACAATTTAAATAAATCGATTACTTTTTAATATTACAATTTATTATTATTTTTAGCTTATGAATATTACAATTTATTGTAGCATTTTTTTAATATTAAAATTTACATGCTAATCATAGGAGCGATCTCTTTTTTTTTTTTTTTTTTTCTAATCGCTAATAGCAACGATTAATAAATAGTAGAGATTTTTTTTTTAATATTACAATTTACAATAACCGCTAATAATAGTAACGATTTTTTTTTAATATTACAATTTAAAAAGACGCTAATACGCTAATCATAGTAGCGATCTATTTTTTCAATATTACAATTCACATAGAAGCCATTTTTTTTTTAATATTACACAATAATCTAATTATAGTAACAAATTTTTTTAGAGATTATTTTTTTAATATTACAACAATAATCGCTAACAATAGTAGCGAAGCTTAAAAAAAATATTACTATTTATTTTTTTAAGCTTATGAATATTATAATTTATTGTGGCATTTTTTTTAATATTTCAATTTAAAAAAATAGCTAATAATAGTAGCAATTACTTTTTTTAATATTACAATTTATTGGCTTATGAATATTACAATTTATTGTAGCATTTTTTTTTAATATTACAATTTAAACAATAATAGCTAATCATAGTAGCGATTTCCTTTTTTTTTATATTATAATCGCCAGTGAATTTTTTTATATTAAAATTTACACAATAATCACTAATAACAGTAGCAATTTTTTACTATTATTTTTTTAAAAATATTACAATTTACAATAATAGTAGCGATTATTTTTTTGAAGTATTAGAATTTAAGAATTTTTTTAAGTCGCTAATTATATTAGTGATTCTTTTTCGCGATTGTAGTATTTTTTTACACAATAATCGTTAATAGTAGTAGCGATTCTTTTTGTAATTTTTTTTAATATTACAATTATTAATTGTTAATAACAGTAGCGACATATTCACAGAAATATTCATCAGGAAGGGTAAAATAGTCAAATGCGCTCTATCTGTCTTGTCAACATCTCGTACCAAAAATTAAATTGCAACTTGTGATTAATTCCTACCATCATGTATGTACGAGGGCACGGTAAAACCCTCCAACCAACTATAAGGAACACTTGTACTTTGGTAAGACTATATTTTAGCAATACGACAAAAATTAGCACCCAATTTTTTTTTCCTGATTAAAAACTTTCCACTGGATCTTTTTTATAAAGAAGATGGAGTTTTCTTTAATAAAAAAAAAAAAAATCTGTTTTTACAATTGAATACATGCAGTGTAAAGATTTCTTCAAAATAAATAAAAAGTACTATGATAATTCAAATTTTTTATTCAAAATCAAGCATTTGAGATTTCTTTTGAAGAAAAATCCTTCTTATATATTCTAATATAGATTTTAAAGGTTGTATAAATAGTGATATAAAAGTAATAATTTACATTGTGTGTTATAATTCAATAACAAAAAGAGAGAATTGTTGTGATTATTTGGTCAAAGTTTTTAGATAGAGAGAGAGAGAGAGAGAGAGAGAGAGAGAGAGAGAGAGAGAGTTGAAATAGGTGATTTGAGAAATTAGTATTGATTTAATTCGTATCTAAAAGATAGATGAGTTTTCCATCAAATTCGAAAATAGATTGTTTGAATTTGAATTTATAGGGCTGTTTGGTTTTATTTCGATTTTCAATTTTCATTTTCATCATTTCTAAAATTTGAAAAGTTAGTTAGTAGAAATGAGTTGAAAATGAGTTTGTATTTGGATAAAATGTTGGAAATGTAATGATTATATTTGTTTTAATAGGTTTAGGTGAAGAGAGAGAAAAATAATAGAATAGAGAGAGAAGATATGTATGTTATTGGGAAAAGATATATAGATTATTGAAGAATGTATTTTGAAAATGAAAATAATGTTTGGTGAAAAATTTTGAAAAGTAATAATTTTTATTTTTGAAATAACAGAAAATAAAAAAATGGCTGTGAAAATAAAACCAAACGGGCCTAGCAAGTCAGAAAAAGTCTTTTCAGATTTATATCACCATCCCTTAATACTGTTATTGTTAATAAAATTTCTTAATTTCTCATAATGAGATACTTATTAATCAGAAAAGAATATAGAAAAGGATGGTGGATAAAGCGACTAGCTCATGTGCTGGTTGAAATATCTATTTGGACATTGATAATCTTGGAAGTTGGAACTATTTCTAGTTATTTATGCATTACCAAAAAAACTTTATGTGAAATTTATTTTCTTAGAGCAAAGGCCGGAAAATGTTGACCCGTAGCTATCCAAAAGTAGTCTTAACAGACAATATAGTCTAGCAAACGAAAGTTGAAATGTAGATGATAGACATTATGATGGGTCTCGAAATTTTGATATTCTCAATTTCTCATGTGAATTGAGCTCCCTAAATGATCTCAAACTTGATTCTATTTTGCACAGTATTTCTAATTGACCTGACCACAAAAACAAACGTTAGATTAGTTGAGATCATTTTCAATTAAAATTCTCCTATACCTAAATCAGTTTATGATTGAGATTATGAATATAGGTGCTTAAGAACTTGAATTAAAATTCAAGATGTGGAAAAGTAGTGGCATGTTACTATGTAATTATAGATGACAAAATATCCTTTTCTATATGATTTCAAGTGAGGTCATTTTGTTCATAGGATTTTTTTTAGATCAATGGTTCATAGACCAAGTCTTGTTCTGAGTTGAACTAAGTCGGGTTGAGATTCGAATAAAAATATACGAATCTTTGTCCTATTTAGATATTTTTAAATGTTCCAAGAATATAATGATCCTTTCATTGAAAAACTGATGGCTGCCCTCATCATATTATTAGTATATATTAATTAGAGGATTATTGTTAAGTTTAAGTAGTTTATTAACATCGTTAACACGTTGGAGTTACAGAAACAAAGCACACGTACACATACATACATACATATTATATATATTACTCTTTTTAGGCTATCATTAGATGTCAATGTTCACAATCCTAAACTAATTCGTTTATTAGTGGATGCCAATACCGAATATATCTACCTTTCTCTGCATTAATCACTGCAATTTTGAGTTGCTGAGAGACTTCTCAGGTCTACAATATTGGCGAGGACCTTCTATTAATCCTATATAAAAGTTGTTGATTTTGTTCTGAAATTTGAGCTACAAATTATGAGAAACAGAAGAAATGGAGCGCCTCGTCACGCATTGGTAGGATGCCATGAGCCGAGATGCGAGGAGATGCACACCAAGGCACGCAACTGGGGAAAAACAGGGGTAGAATGGACGCAAGGGTGCATGTGCTATTGGAATACCATGCGAGGGCGCAAGTTCCGCGCGCCCTGGCGCGGCGAGTTTTTGCTGGCAACAAGGAACGGATGCCTGCGCCCAAGTTATGCACACCCCGGCTTAATTCGTAGGCCCATGGGCCTATTTTGATTTCCTTCAGGTATTTAAGCCTACTTTCTTTCAGGACAATGAGAGACATAACACATACAATAGATTCTATACTACTTTTGAGATAGTTTCTCGAGAAGGAGTTTAGAATGAGGGTGTTAGGTGTTCTCGTGAGATTTGTGGGACTCAAGTTGTACTTGTTATCTTGATTTGAAATCAATAAAATTCTTTTCTTTGTCGGGTGGATTAGGCATATCGTCAATCCATGTTAAATCTTGTTGTCAATTTCATCGAATTACTTTACTATTACATTCAAAGTTAGGATTTGATCTTTTTGGGTTAAAACAAATTGGTATCAGAGTCAGTATTGATTAGATGTTAGGCAGGAAGTACAAGATAGAGAAGTTCGATGGGAAAAATGACTTTGAGCTGTGAAAGACGAAGATACAGGCCTTTCTATGTCAAAAGGTTTATAAAAAGCATTAAAGGGTAGAGATTTCTAGCTAGAGACGCTGTCAAATGAGGAAAACGACGAGTTGATGGCAAAGGCTTACGGTACTCTGGTGTTATCATTAGCAGATAGCGTACTAAAAGAGGTCGCCACAAAAAATACACCAGCGGAATTGTGGATGAAGCAGGAGAGTCTCTATATAACGAAGTTCCTCACAAATCGGTTGTATCTAAGGAAGGTACATCTATTACTCAACATATTGATTATTTCAATAAGATGATTCTGGATCTCGCTAGTATAGATGTGAAAATTGAAGATGAAGATTGAGCGTTAATTCTCTTGTGTTCTCTGCCCAAATCCTCTGAGCACTTGGTTACTACTTTGTTGTATGCAAGAGATATGATTTCAATAAAGGATGTGCGTTATGTTCCTAATCTGAAGAAAAATCTATTTCACTGGGTACTCTGGGCAAGAATAGCTGTGAGTACAGAGCTCAAGATGGAATTCTATAGGTTTCCAAAGGTTCACTGCTTATCATAAAAGGAGACAAGAGGAATGGCCTTTACATATTACAGGGTAGCACAGTTTCTTGTATTGTAGCAGTTTCTTCATTAATCAATAATACTACGAGATTATGGAATATACGGCTTGGGCATATGAGTGAGAGGGAGATGTTAGAACTGAGCAAATGGGGCTTGCTTTGTGGAGAGAAGATTGGAGAGCTGGATTTCTGCGAACAGTATGTTCTTGGCTAGCAACATAGGGTGAAATTCAGCACTGCAGTTCACAGGACCAAGGTCATCTTGGATTACATTCACTCAAATCTTTATGGGCCTTCTCAGGTTGCTTCAAATAGAGGTGTCAGGTACATGCTAACATTCATTGATGAATTCTCATGGAAAGTATGAGTGTACATGCTGAAGCATAAAGATGAGGTGTTTGTCAACTTCAAGCAATGGAAGACTTTGATCGAGAAGCAGATAGGAAAGGAGATCAAGCGTTTAAGGACTGACAATGGATTGGAGTTTTGCAACAAGGAATTTCAAAAATTCTACGATAAAGAAGGAATTATGAGGCATCATACAGTTGTACATACACTACAGCAGAATAAAGTTGCAGAACGGATGAACAGGACTATCCTAGAGATAGCTAGATGCATGCTCTTTAACGTTGGATTGTCCAAGGGTTTTTAGGCAGAAACAATCAATACTACTTGTTATTTGGTGAATAGGTCACCATCGACTGCTTTGGGCTGCAAAACACCGATGAAAATTTGGTCCAAATCTCCTACTGATTACTCAAATTTGAGAGTATTTGGGTGTCCAGCTTATGCTCATATATGGGATGGGAAGCTTGAGCTAAGGGCTAAGAAGTGCATATTCCTAAGCTATGCAAATAGAGTCAAGGGTTATCGTTTGTGGTGTGATTATGAAAAGGGCTCAAAGGTGATTATCAGTAGAGATGTCACATTTGATGAGTCTGCTATGATGAAGAAGGTAGAGTAGGATGAAAGTAGTCAACAAGGTGTTAAGGAGAATGTGGAGTTTGAAATTGATACTCCACAAGTTTCAGAGGGGAAACATAATGTGATGGATGAAATTGATGAGAATTCATTATCACCTAATCAGCAGCAAGAAAACAATTCACTACAGAACTATCGTTTGACTCGCGATAGAGAAATGAGGTAGATCAAACCACCACAATAGTTTGCATATTCAGATCTGGTTGCTTATGCTTTGAGTTCGGCTGAGGAGTTTATAGGTGATGATCCAGTTACTATAAGGAGGCCATTTCTCGCCTAGATTCTGATAAACCAATAGCAGCTATGAGTGAAGAGATGGAGTCTCTACACAAGAATAGCACATAGGAGCTTGTTGATGTACTTAAAGGGCATAAGATTGTAGGTTGCAAATGAATCTACAAAAAGAATGAAGGGATTCCTGGGGTTGAGAATGCGAGATACAAGGCAAGATTGGTTGCTAAGGGTTTTACTCAGAGAGAGGGAGTTGACTTTCATGAGGTATTCACCCCAGTTGTGAAACATATTTCCATCCATGTGTTACTTGCCATGGTGGCTCTATTTGATATAGAGCTTGAGCAGATGGATGTGAAAATAGCATTTCTGCATAATGAGTTGGAGGAACAAATCTGCGTAAGTCAACCAAAGGTATTCCTTGTTCCGAGAAAGAAAATCAAGCATGTCTTTTGAAGAGGTCTTTATATGGTTTGAAACAGTCTCCCAAGCAGCGGTATAAGAGGTTTGATGCTTTTATTACTAAGATAGGATATACTAGAAGCATTTATGATTGTTGTGTATATCGTAAAAATATAGCGATAGTCTTCTTGTATATTTGTTGCTATACATTGATGATATGTTGATTGCCTCTAGAAAAATATGTGAGATCAATATTTTAAAGGCTCAGTTGAATGATGAATTTGAGATGAAGGATTTAGGCAGTGAGAAAAAGATTTTAGGCATGGAGATCATCCAGAATAGACACTTGGGATTGTTGTACTTGTCTTAACAACATTACATTAAGTTAGTACTAGAGTGTTTTGGGATGGATAAGTCTAACCAGTTAGTATGCCATTTGCAACTCATTTCAGGCTCTCATAAGATCTATCATTGAGTACTGAGGAGGAAGTGGAGCATATGTCAAATATGCCATATGCTAGTGCAGTAGGTAGCTTGATGTACGCCATGGTGTGCACTAGTCCAAATATATCACATGCAATCAGTATTGTAAGTAGGTATATACACAAGCCGAGAAAGATTTATTAGTAGGCTATGAATGGATCATGAGGTATCTGAGAGGCTCTGTAGATAGATGTTTGAATATAGTCAATTGAATTATACTGCTAGAATTATTGGCTATGTGGATACGAATTATGCCGGAGATTTGGACAACAAAAGGTCCATGACTAGATATGTGGTTCGTGTTTTGAGTTGTATGGTTAGCTGGAAGACGACTTTGCAGTCATCAGTTGCATTGTCCACAACAAAAGCTGAGTGCATGGCTTTGGCTGAAGGCGTGAAGGAAGGCATTTAGTTAAAGGGGTTGATTGAGGATATGGGTATGAATTTTGATATTACTTCAATATTTTGTGATAGTCAGAGTGTCATACACTTGTTAAAGAATCAAGTATTTCATGAGAGAACAAAGCACATTGATGTGATGTATCACTTTATCTGAGAGATGGTATCTTAAGGTGTCATCTTGGTTGACAAGGTTGGGACTAAGGATAATCTAATAGACATGTTGACTAAGATTGTTCTAGTAATTAAATTCGAGCATTGCTTGGATTTGATCAACATTTGCACACTCAGATGAAGGGCCCTTTTAAGGGCAGGGATAAAGAAGATAGATGGTGAATTTCAAGTCAAGGTGGAGAATTATTGATTTTACCTTGAAATTTGAGCTAAAATTACGAGAAGTGGAGTAAATGGAGTGAAACAGCATGAGAACATGCCATGCGCACATTAGCAGGATGTCGGGCGCTGGGGTGCAAAGAGATGCACGCTACGAGATGCAGGTGGGCAAAAATAAGGGCAGAATAGGCACGCATGCTACTAGAACCGCGTGCCAGGGCATGCGGCCTACTAGAATGTCGTGCTAGGGCGCAAGTTCCGCGCACCCTGGCGTGGTGAGTTTTTGCTGGCAGCAAGGAACGTACGGCGGGGCCCAAGTTATGCACGACCCAACGCGAGTCGCATGTCCATGGGCCTATTTTGATTTCCCCCGAGTATTTAAGCTTATTTTCTTCTGAGACAATGAGAGACAGACCACATACAATAGATTTGATACTACTTTTGAGATAGTTTCTCAAGGCGGAATTTAGAACGAGGGTGTTAGGTGTTCTCATGAGATTTGTGGGACTCAAGATGTACCTATTACCTTGATTTGAAATCAATAAAATTCTTTTCTTAGTTGGGTGGATTAGGCACATTGCGAACCATATTAAATCTTATTGTCAATTTTATCAAATTACTTTACTATTACATTCAAAGTAAGGATTTGATCTTTCTGGGTTACAACAAAAGTATATCCATATCTTCACTGATGCAACTTATGCTTTGACAAGTTAGGACTTAGATTTTTCATAAAGGAAAGTTCTTCCTTGGATCAATGCACACAAGTCATTCATACCAACGCAATGTGGGTCGAAGCTGATTCAACAATTAGGTCATAGTACCATTATTTGGTTTTCCATTTGAAAACTTAATTTATTGTTGGGCAGTTGGCCCATATGGAAAGCACTTTAAGATTTAGCTTTGGCCCTTATGTTTAACGACATCCTCATGATGACAGTCCAATATTTTTTGGCTTCCATAGCAGTGCTAACAGACTGCGAAAATGCTCAGCTAACCCAGTTAAAAACGAAACTCCATGATATTGCCAACTCAAAGAAATTTTTTTATTGAAGAATAGCTATGGTTTTTTTTGGTTCTGTTTTGGGCATTTTCTTGAAAATATTGTGGAAGAGCGTGTTTCGAGAGTTAAATTGGGGGAATGTGCCAATTGTTTGGTTTTATTCTGGGGAAAACATAGAGAATGAAATGATTTGTTTGGAATTATTTTGCAGGAAATAAATTTTACTGTGGATGTCAAATCAATTACTTTTTTGTTGGGTTTGTATAGTGAAATTATATTTTTAAAATTAATATATATATATATATGGATGATTGATGTATATATATATATATTTGTAATGCTTAGTATATATTTGTGGGGAAAGATACTCTTGGAACTTACATTGAGCACGAACTTGTTTGAGAACATCTTAATTGATATGTAAGCCGATGATCATTTTAGATAAAGCTGAATTTGATGAATAAAATATCTTATTAGATCATTGCTTTGGACATAAGAATGTATCATGACTTAAGATATGGCTACTTGTGGAAAGTGGTATGTTGGTACCTCTAATGTTCTTGGAATGTGGAGTACTGGGATTAATAAAGGCCAAGGTTGACATGAAAATCTGGTTAGGATGTGAACTTCTGAGATATTGCTTGATATCAAAGGAATAAAGGATTGGTGTTGGAGTGGCCAACCAATATCTAGTCCGTTACTCTTGAGTCCTCTATCGTGCCTCGACTGAGAGGCACTTGTTCCCATCGAGATGCTACTCATTCTATACCACAAGCTTTCTAGATAACAGATAACAAGTATTTCAAAGCCCAAAACATTTAATTTCCACAAGTGATCTTCATCAACAAATGCACTTATAATAAGAATGTCGTAGATCATACTTAGCATTTCCAATCCATTCATCACATCTATGTCAGCAGTTCAACAAGTGCAACCATTATCTATATACATCCATTGGTTTCATTACCTCATATGCCGCGTGGTTTAGTTTACCTTCGTCACTCGTTCTTATCTGGGATAAAGAATGAAAGAAAACAATACTAGAACTGTAAGTCCGAATGACTTAGTGAGTTATTCCAGCAATAACAACAGAATATCAACTATTCATATATGATATATAAGAAACAGGTAGGAATATTATAATTTCTAGAAATCGTGAGAGGAGATTTCGATCAAAATTCTAAGTGATCTATCTGACCATCGTCCCATACTAGTTATGAGACTTCACAAAATTCATTATGTTTTTACAGAGATATAAATCTCAAATATGACCATAGGGGTTGACATGAAAATTGAACAATCACTTAATTTTTGTCAAACATTCAAGTTTCAAGGCACAAGTATCGAACATATCAATTACTCATACAATATTGTTGTTGGTAGTTCTCATACCTTGTCACTACCTTGTATGGGTATCAATCGAAAGTCCAGCCACTGTCAGTTTGTTTAGCCTAGTCATCTTTCCAAGCCGATCCCAGGGCCCACCACAAGGGTATCAAGTATTGAGTAATGTAACACGTCCAACAGCATTTCAATTAACTCGTCAAATCGCCATGATAAACAAGTAATCAAAAAATCAACATCAAGTTTATTCTAAGATAGTCATGGTGATGATAGAAAAATACATTTCAAAATCCTTTTTCTAGTTGTCACGCACAATCACCATTTTCAAGTAAGACAACATAAATTATAATCAAGCATAAGTCATAATCAATGTAAGGAGCAATGTGTGGTGAACTTTCACAATTAGTTTATTTATCAAAACTTGGGGAAGCATGATATTTGGTTCAAGGATGCAACAACTCAAATTGGGTAGGGAATTCAAATAAGAATAGCTCAAGAATCACAGGTAAAGAAGAAGAAAAGTCCAAATAGACTATCAAGAGTAATACAAGGATCGAAGGTCAATATGGTATACGTGAACAACAGTTTTTAACAAAGAGATCGTCAAGCGGAACAAGACCAATACAAGAATCGAAGGTCAAAATGACATAGGTGAACAACTATGTAACAAAGTAGGGGTTAAACTAGTATACATACATAAGATAAGAAATCGCATCATGCAAGATAAAGAATTTGAATAACAATAGCCTAAGAGTTCGGGCAAGAAGAACAATTCAGATAGGCTATCAAATTCAACATACAAACCAAAGAGTAGCACGAAGCGAACAATCAATAGTTATTAAATCTCAACACAAACAAGATCAAGCAATAAATAGCAATGATATATTATGATTATGTATGTTATTTTCCCAGCAAAGAAAATTAATTATAAACTCAGATGGCAAATGCAGAGAAATCTCTAGCTTTATCGACGCTCAAGTCCTGTCTCCCTTGCCAATCCAAATTTAGAATAAGATCACCTAAACTAATATCGTAATAATTTATGATTTATAAAGCTAAATTTACTCAAATGTCCTTATCCAGTCCTAGTTAACGCACTTTGTTTAGTCATAGTTCTTCAATTATCATATTATACTTATACAATTAAGATAATAAATATAACCATTCCTAGATTATCGGATTGATAATTAGGTTGGCAGGTGATTATTCCTAAATGCAACATGGTCAAAGTCTCACTTAAGATCCTAGCGCTAATTTAACAATCCTTTCTCAATTTATCGAGTCTAACCTGTTGTCAATCAATTTCCCTTCAATCATTCGTATCATTGGGTTTAACACTTACGATATTGTTTACTAACTTAGACCCATTTGTAATTTAGTAACCTTAATTTCATCATGATTCTAATCCGTAATCGAAAAGCTAATCAAATCAACCTTCAATATGAAAATTACCCAATTTTCAACAAGCTGAAATGGAATTAATCAACAAAATTCAAGATTTACCCAAATCTGGTGAGTATGAGTCCAAATTACAACCCAAAATTAGTCCTATCGACTCCAAAATTGAATTTCATATAAACTGTCTAAGTGCCACCGGAACCGTCGCCGCACCGCTGCTTTCTCGCTGGTAAATTGGATGAAAATCGTCGCCAAAGCCCTAGCGCCACCGTCAGCCACCACGTTAATTCCTCCACCGTCATCGATCGAAACCTCAAATTGACACCACCATCTCCTTGCCCATAAGCTCGTGACCAAAACCCACCTAAGCCCACCTGAAATCTACCGCTGAGAGTAGGAGAACCACCAACCTTGTCGCCCATTGCCATTGAGCCTCATTTTTTGGTGAATTTTGTGGTTGTTTTTGGTCAATATTGGTATAGTTGTGCTCTTCTCAATTGGAGAAAGCTAGCCATGTTTTTAATTTTGAGTTTCACAGTTGATTCCCGGTGATTCATTGTTAGGCATAGTTGGGGTTGATTTTTCAGAATTTAATAAAAATTTATCCTTAATCTATATATATATATATAAATATTTTCCAGCTTCTTCAATTTAGCCCTAGAAATTTTAACCACCTTCAATTCGAGCCCTGAACTTCTGACCTTCTTTCACTTTGGCCCCTAAGTTTCAATTAAACTCTCTAACTTTTAATTCTTACACATTGACCTCTAATATTTCTATTTCTAGGCAATTGGTTTAAAATTTAATTATTTTGAAGTCGTTAAACTTTAATTCACTCACATTGACCCCTAAATTTTATAATTTTAGATACTCAAATCGTTCTCCTATTTTAATTTTATGATATTCAAAATTTAGGGTGTTACACCCCCCCTAAGAGAATCTAGTCCCCAGATTCTCATCTGAAATATGAAAGATCTTGTAGTATCATCACTTACCATCTTACTATTCCCAAGAATAATTTTGTTGCGGATTCCAATTTCTTTTAATCTAATCGGTTCCACATATTTTTTCTCCTATCTTGAGTGAGCCTTACTTGTTGTAGAAAAGTTGAAATCCTTCTTGTTGGGAATGATTGTTGTAAGTTTCTTCATCTACTCACACTCACTTAAGCATTTCATAATTTATCCTATATTTGGAGTTGCCTTACATATCCCATGTCTAGCAAGATCATTTGTTCCTATATCTCAAGTCTTTCCGATGTATGTGAGATCATTTCCTCATGATCCCATATTCATTTCAGGGCATAGGCATATTTGATATTTTCTTAAGTTTCCCAAAGAAGGGTAAAACTAGTACCAAGATTAATTCATCTCTTTAATTCTCGAAATTCCCTACACGTCTCTATTTATTCAAAGATTAGCCCCTTTTCAATCATTTCAATTAATGGATCTACGACCTTAGGAAGATCATCTTTGACTCTTTTTGTCAAAGTCTACGAAACCTTTATTCCAGGCATATTCTTTAATTTTCTTCAACTTACTGTGGCTCTGACTTTAGTTTGATCAAATTCTATTTCCTCTCAAGAAATCATGTGCTTCGCTATATCTCAATTCTAATAGAACTTCACATCTGCAAGTTCGATATATAATTTTATTCCTCTCATTCTTTTGATTCGGATGTTTATACTTAGATAACATACTATAATCCATATTGTTAAGTCCCTATTAGTATTAATTTGAATATCATATTTAGGACTTAACAAATAATTTTCTTGTTTTAAAAGTTATAATTCCCGTGCTAATTGATGAAATTATTGGAATTGCTGGAACACAAGTAGAGAAACTGCAAAGTAGGACAAATTGACTCAAGTTGGTGGGAATGCTGATTGGATGACACGTCATTATCGAAGAAGGGTAGAAGAGTTTTTATTTATTTGAGTCATATTATAATTAGAAGACTCTTTCAAGCAGTTATAAATAGGTCCCTCAGATACTTAGGAGAGGGATTTGGATTTTCTATTTTGGAGATTAGAAGTATTGCAAGAATTTGGGATTCGAAGGAGGACAAAGTGGAGATCTAATTCGTCTAGGAATAGAGTTTCTTCCTATTCCCTTGATTTTATTTTTTCTGAATTTGAAACGATATTCCATTTTATTCATGTTTTGTTTGACAATTCAATCATGAACTAATTTGTTACTCTAGGATTATAATGGATTCTTTTGAATAAATTGATGCACGATTTTCTTTCATGAAATTAGTAACACTTAAGATTATTTCTTCTATTATGTGTTTTTTCTATTTTATTGTCTAATCAACAGTCAAGTGCATCTTTAAACCCTAGAGGAGTCTTGGAAAAGAAAATCTAGGGGTTGTTTGACAATAGAAGACCTTAGGATTAATTGTTCAAATTGATAAATTAATTAATTTGTGAGTAAGATAGGAATATACTTGCTTGTCCTAGGGAGTTAGTTGAGTGGTATAACCTTATCCATAATTTAGTTAATTCACATAAGACTATAGTGAATTGAAAAAATTAAGGATTTGATTGCGAGTAATTCGAAAGAACCTCATAATTGTACAAGACTCAAGACTAATAACTTGTCATTGATTTCATAAGGGGAAATTTGTGTAATCAACTTATTCGATTCATCAAATCATAATTCTAGGCTTCTAATCTTGTTAGAAATCTTAATCAGTATAATTTTTCTTATTTTCATTAGTTTGGTTTTAATTCTTACATAATTGATTTTTGTTTGAACAAAACAAGTGTGTTGTAGATTAGTAAATAGTAGCGAATAATTTAGTTCCTCGTGGGATCGACACTATTCTCATCACTTTATTAGTTATTGCGATATGTGCACTTGCATATTTGTTTGCATTATTTATTTTGCACAACCAACAAGTTTTTGGCGCCGTTGCTGGGAAATTAGAATTATTTTGTTTCTGCTAATATTAGTTTTAAGCACCAAGTTTTAATTTAGATCAATTTTATTTTATTTTATTTATTTATTTCAGAAATCCTTGCAATTATATGCAGGATAATCAGGAGCCAGAATTAGTATCGTTTGATCTAGAAATTGAGAGAACTTTTCGGAGACGCAGATGAGCACTTCAACAAGCAAACGAGAATACTAAAGAAATGGCAGAAGAAGATGGATATCTGGGTGATTATGCTATCCCACAAATTTAGAGCTTTCAAACAGGAATCACTAGACCATATGTTCAGGCTAATAATTTTGAGATCAAACCCGCTATCATTCAAATGATACAGAGTTCAGTACAGTTTGGGGGATCTCCAATAGAGGATTCGAATGCTCATCTAGCTAAATTTTTGGAGATTTGTGACACCTTCAAATATAATGGATTCTCTGATGATGCAATCCGATTAAGGTTATTTCCATTTTCACTAAAGGACAAAGCAAAGAGTTGGTTGTCATCCTTGCCATCGGGATCCGTTGCCACTTGGGAGAATCTAGCATAGAAATTCTTGGCTAAGTTTTTTCCACCATCAACTTGATCAGGAAACGTTTTATGAGGTATGGGAAAGATACAAGCAGATGTTCAGAAAATGCCCTCATCATGGATTGAGAAAGTAGCTTCAAGTGCAGACATTCTACAATAGATTATCCGCACAAACAAGAGGAATAGTTGATGTTGCTGCAGGATTGGGGAAATATTTGAGTTATTTGAAGAGATGGCAGCAAACAGTTATCAATAGCTAACTGATAGATTAACTCAACCAAAGAACACTACATAAATCTATGAGGTACATGCTGCTACATTTTGAATGCACAGTTGGAAGCTTTAACAAAGAAGATGGGCACGTTAGCAAGTATTATAACCCAGCCAGCACAACAAGTTCAAGCAATAGAAGGCTAATTTATTACTTGCGATAATTGTAGGGATTTACATTCGAGTGATCAGTGTCAACATACTTTGGAATCAGTGCAGTTTGTTGGGAACTTCAACAGGAATCAAAATAATCCATACTCAAATATTTATAATCTTGGATAGGAACAACACCCTAATTTCTCATAGAGCAACAACCAAGGAAAATCTTCGGCTCCTAAACTTCCACCAGCAGGCTTCCAGCAGCAGATAAAGCTACCAACTCAAGAAAAGAAGCCATCATTAGAGAAGATGTTTATGCAGTTCATGACAAAAACAGAAGCAGCAATTTAGAGCCAATCAGCTTGAATCAAAACACTGGAAACACAAATGGGGCAATTAGCTAGTACATTGAGTATAAGACAGCAAGGAACTTTGCCAAGTGATACTGAGACAAATTATAAACGAGAAGGAAAAGAACTTTGCAAGGCAGTTACTCTAAGGAATGGAAGAGAGTTGCAAAAAATTCAAAAGGCACCTCAAGTCTCAAACGAAGCAAAAGAACCAGCAATAGCTGAGAAAGAAAAGGAGTTAGAGCAGAAGACTAAGTCTAAAACCATCACAACACCTCCTCATTTTCCTCAAAGGCTTAGAAAACAGAAATTGGACAAACAATTTCAGCATTTTATGGAAGTTTTCAAGAAACTACAAATTAACATTCCTTTTGCTGAAGCTTTAGAACAAATGCCAAGTTATATGAAGTTTATAAAGGATATTTTATCCAGGAAAAGGCGTATTGGGGAGTTTGAAATAATGGCTTTAATAGAGAAATGTAGTGCAATTATTCAAAAGAAGTTACCACTAAAACATAAAGATCCAGGAAGTTTCACAATTCCATGTACCATTGGAACTTGCTTTTCTGGACGTGCACTGTGTGGTTTGGGAGCAAGTATAAATTTGATGCCATTCTCCATTTATCAGAGGCTTGGACTTGGAGAAGTCAAACCTGCAAGTGTGACCTTGCAATTGGTAGATAGATTATTCACATATCCAGATGGAGTAATTGAGGATATTTTAGTTAAAGTTGATAAATTTATTTTTCCTGCAAATTTCATTATTTTGGATATGGAGGAAGATTGCGAAGTTCTTATTACTCTGGGCAGGCTATTTTTAGCTACGGGTAGAGCTCTTATTGATGTACAAAAAGGTTAGTTGACCATGAGAGTTCAAGACCAAGAGGTAAAAGTTAATGTTCTTAAGGCTATTAAATATCTCAGTGCTTTTAATGATTGTTTTGCAATTATTATTGTAAATAGTCTTGCAAGAAATATTTTTCAAAATACCCAACACACTGACCCCCTTGAAGCAGCTCTACTTGCCCTAGCAGATGTTGATCATGCTGAAATACAAGAATTCCTAAATTTCCTTGAAGCTCTGCCCAAGATTACTAAGCACCCAAAATTTGAAGATTTGGACATGTCCACTTCCTCAGGAATGTTGAAGCCATCTATTGAACAACCACCCACTTTAGAATTAAAACCTCTTCCTGATCACTTACGATATTCTTATTTGGGAAATCCGTCTACATTACATGTTATTATTTTATCCTTGTTGTCTAATGAGCAGGAAGATGGTTGTTGAGAGTATTAAAGGAGCATAAAAAAGCACTTGAATGGACAATTGCATATATTAAAGGAATTAGCCCTTAGTTTTGCATGCACAAAATCCTAATTGAGGACAATCAAAAGGGCTCCATTAAACATCAAAGGAGATTGAATCCCATAATGAAAGAAGTAGTGAAGAAGGAAATCATTAAGTGGATTGATGTAGGTATTATTTATCTTATCTCAGATAGTTCACATGTAAGTCCAATACAATGCGTACCAAAGAAAGGAGGCATGACAGTGATGAAGAATGACAATAATGAACTTATTCCAACAAGTACAGTTAGGGGATGGCGAGCGTGCATGGATTATAGGATGTTGAACAAAGCCAAGAGAAAGGATCACTTCCCCTTACCCTTCATTGATCAGATCCTAGATAGACTGACAGGAAAAGAATACTATTGCTTCTTAGATGGTTATTCATGATATAATCAGATTGCCATAGCTCTGGAAGATCAGGAAAAGACAACATTCGCTTGTCCATATGGTACTTTTTCTTTCCAGAGGATGCCTTTTGGCCTTTGCAATGCACCAGCTAATTTCCAAATATGCATGATGGCAATCTTCACTGATATGGTAGAAAATTTCCTTGAGGCATTTATGGATGATTTTTCAATTTTTTGGAAATTCTTTTGATGAATGTTTGAATAATCTTGCACTTATTTTAAAAAGATGTAAAGGAATTAACCTTGTTCTAGATTGGGAGAAATGTCACTTTATGGTAAGAGAAGGAATAGTTCTTGGGCATATGGTCTCTAGCAAAGGAATTGAGGTGGACAAGGCAAAAATTGAAACAATTGAAAAACTTCCACCCCCATCATCGATGAAAGGTATTCGTAGTTTTTTGGGACATGTAGGTTTCTATAGGCGTTTCATTAAGGATTTCTCTAAAATTTCTAAACACCTATGTAATCTGCTAGAAAAAGATATACCTTTTAATTCTAATGATGAATGTCTTAAGGCTTTCAATTTATTAAAAAGGAAACTTGTTTCTGCATCTATTATCGTTGTGCTTGATTGGGATTTACCTTTTGAACTAATGTGTGATGCTAGTGACTTTGTTGTTAGTGCTGTTTTAGGCTAGTGCAGGTAAAAGATCTTTCATTCAATATATTATGTTAGCAAAACACTAATAGATGTGCAGGTAAACTATACCACCACAGAGAATGAATTATTGGCTGTAGTATTTGCCTTGATAAGTTTCGTTCATATTTGGTAGGAACCAAGGTAATAGTATATACAGACCATTCAGCTATCAGATATCTAGTGGAAAAGAAAGATGCCAAGCCAAGATTGATTAGATGGGTGTTGCTGCTACAAGAATTTGATCTCCAAATTCGGGATAAGAAAGGCTCAGAAAATCAAATTGCTGATCACTTGTCAATGTTAGAAAGTACAGAAATTGTAAATGAGAAGACAATGATCAATGAAACATTCCCGGACGAGCAGTTATACGCAGTAGAAGAGAAGGGGGTTCCATGGTATGCAGACTTGATAAATTGTATAGTTAGTGGAATTTTCCCTCCAGAAATTAACTCTCAACAAATGAATAAGTTTCTCTCAGAAGTGAAGAAATATGTTTGGGACGGGCCATTCCTATTTAGGATTTGTCTAGACCAAATACTTAGGTGTTTTATCTCAAAAGAAGAAGTGAGAAGCATACTTGAGCATTGCTATTCATCCCCATATGAAGGTCATTATCAAAGTGATCGCATTGCAGCAAAAGTCCTTCAGCCAGGTTTTTATTGGCCTACCTTATTTAAAAATGCTTATACTTTTGTTGCATGCTGTGATAGGTGTCAAAGAGTAGGAAATATTTCTAAAAAAAATGAGATGCCTCTAAATGCAACATTAGAAGTTGAGTTATTTGATGTGTAGGGTATTGATTTTATGGGCCCTTTTGTGCCATGCTTTGGGAATCTCTATATTCTTGTGGTAGTTGATTATATCTCCAAATGGGTGGAAGTTGTTGCTCTACCAACTAATGACTCCCAGGTTGTAACAAACTTTTTGAAAAAGAATATTTTTACTCGTTTTGGTGCACCTAGAGCTATTATTAGTGATGGGGGATGACATTTTTGTAATAAATATTTTGACGCTCTATTAGCTAAATATGGAGTAAAACACAAAATTTCCATAGTTTATCATCCACAGACAAGTGGTCAAGTCGAAGTATCAAATAGAGAAATTAAATTTTTTTTGGAGAAAACATTGAGTGCTACTAGAAAAGATTGGTCTAAGAAGTTAGATGATGCATTGTGGGCATATAGGACAGCTTATAAAACTCCCAGTGGGCTATCACCTTACAAATTAATGTTTGGGAAAGCATGCCACCTGCCAGTAGAATTGGAACATGATGCTTATTAGGCTATAAAAAAATTGAATTTTGACTCTCAAGCTATGGGAGATAAAATGTTATTGAAGTTGAATGAATTAGATGAATTCAGAATGCAAGCATATGAGAATGCTAAGTTGTATGAGGAAAAGACAAAGAAGTGGCATGATAGAAAAAATTTAGAGCATCATTTTGAACCTGGACAACATTTTTTGTTATTTAATTCTCGTTTGAAGTTGTTTCCAAGAAAACTCAAATCATGTTAGTCAGGGCCATTTTGCATCACTGAAGTTTTTCCATATGGAGCAATGGAGTTGGAAGATGAAGGAATAAATAGAAGATTCAATGTGAATGGACAACAAATCAAGCACTATTGGGGAGGCAATTTTGATCGCCAACGATCCACACTCACCTTGTTTGATGCTGAATGACGCCTGAAAAAGTCAGCCGATGACTATAAATCAGGCGCTTATTGGGAGGCAACCCAAATTTTATTTTTACTTTTGTAATCTTTATTTTTCTTTTTATCTGTTTATGATCTAGTGCTTAATTTCTTTCTTTTGTTTTGAAAAAAAAAAATTGGTGCAAGGCAGTAAGTATTGTGCCAAGGTGCAAAACTCTTGTGCCTCGACGCACAGGCGTAAAACTTACGTCCCGAGACAGTTTGCCTTGCGCCAAGGCGCAAGATTTTCGTGCCTCGGTGTAAGGCTTGACTAGGCTCCAGAATACCTTGCACTAGGGCGCAACGTCTTTGCGCCCCGGTGCAAGGGCATAAAAGTTTCGCCTTGTTCCAGTACGCCTCGCGCCCCGACGCAAGTCAAGGGACTCCAGGGTAGATTACTTTATTTTCAAAAATACGAAAATTCTTATCCCTCTAAGTTTCGAGTGATTTGTTTTGACACCAACATATGCACAAGGCATGGCTAGCCACATGCCTAATCCCGCTCATAGATAACTACCTCCAACGAGCTATGAGAGAGGATTATATATATAGCTTGTATGGGTATCAGACCCATATCAGTTGAAAGACCAGCTACCATCGGTCTGTTCTGCCCGGTTGTCTTTCGAAGCTGATCCTAGGGCCCACCCCCAAAGGTATCAAGCACTAAGTAGTATAACACACCCAACATGATTCAATTAACTCGTCAATTCGCCATGATAAACAAATAATCAATAAATCAACATTAGGCTCATTCCAAGATAGACATGGCGATGATAGAAAAATATATTTCGAAATTCATGTTCCAATTATCACGCACAACCATTTTCAAGTAAGGCAACATAAATCATAATCAAACAAGAGTTGTAATCAGTGTAAGGAGCAATGTATGGTGAACTTTCACAAACAGTTTATTTATCAAAACTTGGGGAAGCATGATATTTGGTTCAGGGATGCAACAACTCAAATTAGGTAGGGAATTCAAATAAGAATAGCTCAAGAATCACAGGTAAAGAAGAAGAAAAGTCCAAATAGACTATCAAGAGCAATGCAAGGATCGAAGGTCAATATGGTATAGGTGAACAACAGTTTTTAACAAAGAGATCGTCAAGCAGAACAAGAGCAATACAAGAATCAAAGGTCAAAATGGCATAAGTGAATGACCATTTAACAAAGAAGGGATTAACAGTAATGATATATTTACTAGTATATATACATAAGATAAGAAATCGCATCAAGCAAGATAAAAAATTTGAATAACAATGGCCCAAGAGTTCAGGCAAGAAGAACAATTCAGACAGGCTGTCAGATTCAACACACAAACCAAAGAGTAGCATGAAGCGAACAATCAATAGTTATTGAATCTCAACGCAAACAAAATCAAGCAATAAATAGGAAGGATATATTACGAATATGTATTTTCTTTTCCCAGCAAAGGAAATTAATTATAAACTCACCTAGCAAATGTAGAGGAATCCCTAATTGTATTGACACTCAAGTCTTGGCTCCCTAGCTAATCTAAATTCAAAATAAGATCACCCAAAACAATGTCGTAATAATTTCTAATTTATAAATCTAAATGTACTCAAATGTCCTTATCAGGTTTCCTAGTTAACTCACTTCGTTTAGTCAAGTTCTTCAATTCTCATATTATACTTATACATTTAAGATAATAAATATAACCATTCCTAGCTTATCAGTTTGATAATCAGGTTGGTAGGTGATTATTCCTAAATGCAACATGGTCAAAGTCCCACTTAAGGTCCTAGCGCCAATTTAACAATCCTTTCTCAGTTTATCGAGTCCAACCTATCAACCAATTTTCGTTCAATCATTCGTATCATTGGGTTTAAAACTTATGATATTATTTACTAACTTAGACCCACTTGTAATTTAGTAACCTTAATTTCATTAGGATTCCAATTAGTAATCAAAAAGCTAATCGAATCAATCTTCAATATGAAAATTACCCAAATTTTGATAAGATGAAATAGAATTAATCAACAAAATTCAAGATTTACCCAAATTAGGTGAGTTGGAGTCCAAATCACAGCCTAGAATTAGTCCCATCGAGTCTAGAATTGAATTTCACACAAGCTGCCCAAGTGCTGCTAGAACCGCCACTGCCATTGACTGCCACCTAGGCGTAGCCAGCTGGACCAAAATGTGCATCTCGCCGAGCCCGTCCAAACCCCTTAATCAATTTTTCCATCTCCCGCCTTCTCTCCAGTGAATTGGACGAAACCGTCGCTAAAGCCCTAGCGCCGCCGCCTGTCAAAATCTCAAATTGACACCACCATCTCCTTGTCTATGAGCTCACGACCAAAACCTACCCGAGCCCATCTGAAATTCGCCGCCGGGAGTCAGAAAACCACCACCCCCACCGCCAGTTGCTATTGAGCTCATTTTTCGATGAATTTTGTTGTTGTTTTTGGTCAATATTGGTATGGTTGTGCTTCTCTCAACTAGAGGAAGCTAACCATGGTTCTAGTTTCGAGTTCACGACTGATTTCCAGCAATTCTTCGTTGGGCATGGTTGGAGTTGATTCTCAGAATTTAATAAAAATTTGTCCTTAATCTATATATATATAAATATTTTCCAGCTTCTTCAATTTAGCCCCAGAAATTTTAACCACCTTCAATTAGACCCTTGAACTTCTGACAGCCTTTCACTTTGGCCCCTAAGTTTCAATTAAACCCTCCAACTTTTAATTCTTATACATGGACCCCTAATATTTCTGTTTCTAGGCAATTTGGTCCAAATTTAATTATTCTGAAGTTCTTAAACTTTTAATTCGCTCACATTGACCCCCTAAAGTTTATAATTTTAGACAATCAAATCCTTCTCCTATTTTAATTTTATGATATTCAGAACTTGGGGTGTTACATGATGTGTAATTAATTTAATTTTAAATTTATTTTAAATGTTTTACAATTATGTGACATAATAATTGAATAAAATAAATAAAAGCAAAAGAAATTAAAATAATAATTTTTAATTATAAAATTGTATCTAATGATAATTAAAAAATTATTAAATGTATTATTATGCACTGATGATTAAATAAATTTTTCAAAATTTCTATAATTAATAATATTAATAGTAATTAATAAGTAATATTGATAATATTTTAATTAGACTTTAACAAATAATGTATTTACTAGTAAATATATGAGTTAACAAAAATATTAATTATATTTTAATAAATCTATTTATTAGTATATTTACTGTCTAAATAAATAATTTAATATAAATCAATAATAATTAATATAAGTACTACTAAATTAAAAATTAAATATAAATCTGTAATAATTAGTATAAAAATTATTAAATAAATAATTAAATTTGTAAATGAAAAATAAATAAGATAATAAAATTACATATTAACCATTAAATGAATAATTGTAACACTTAACATATTTACTTTGTAATTAGTAAATAATACATTGAATAATAAACTAATTATTGGTAAATAATATATTTTGTTTGGAAATGGAAAAATGAATAAAATCATTTTTTTAATTAGAGTTAATTTTTTTTTTAAATTCAGATAATTGTTTTAATTTTTTTTATTAATATTTCATTGAATATTTTAGATTATTTAAAAAATTATCACACTATATTTAATTTTTTGGTTAAATTTATAACTAAATATAAAAAAATAAAAAAGTTAATTAGTAAAATTTTAATATTTTCATATGTAAATATAATATATATATATATATATATATATGAATGAGTAAAATCAATTGAGAGAGTGAGAAATAAATTAGTTGATGTGAAAGGTAGAGTGAGAAACTGAGGGAGTAGATATTTTTATTTTAAATTTTTTTTTTGTTGGGAGAGGTGGTATTCTGGGTAGAAAAAATGTATTTTGAGAGTGTAATTCAAGGAATGAAATTACTTATTTGGTATTGTTCTGGGAGTTGGAAAATGTTTTGAGAAAACACAACCAAACAAGCGCTATGTGGTGAAGGTCAAGAAATTTTAGATCAATTTTATTATCATTCGACTTGTTTATTTTGGGTTGTTAAATTAAAAATATACTTTCATCCATTATTTAATGTCATAGATACTTTTCTAGATGAAATCATGATAATATTTTTAGCTTGATATAAAAATGATTCATTCAATGATGAGACATTCTACTTCTTAAGTCTGTAGAATATCTTCATCCAAGCCAACTAATCGCTACTAGCCAAAAAATATCTAAATTGCCCTGAAACTCTAAAGCTAATATGTTAAATTGAACGTATCGGTAAACTATATATATCCATAGATATTATAACCTATTTGACGAGTGACCATTTGGTCAATGACATTAGGTTGATATATAAAGTGTGACGTCAGAGCTTCAGATCTAAAGAACTTCTAGCGTATGTGTGTATAAATAAATAAATAAAAAGATATTATAATCAATCAAAGTATACATCTAATCATTAAAATTGACTAATATATTATTTAAATAATCCTGTAAAGTATACATAAAGTTTGTTTGATTATTTTGTCATAAAATTTGTTTGATTATTTAGTTTTCATCATTCATTTCATCTTATTTTTCATCAATCATTTCTTATCACATCCAACAAAGTAAATGAAGACATAGAGTATATATGTTACTCAGATGAGACTAAATCTATACACACATATATATCCTGCCAATTGATCAATTAGTTGAGTGACATTTCTTCTCACTTATATGTGTGAAGTTTGAGGTTCGTATTCTAACAAATTTTTTATACTTGTGTGCATGTGTAAATATATCCTAGACAAGAAACAATCATTAATGGGATGGAACATTGGACACACAGTACTAAACTGAAAATAAAATATTAATTACTCAGGACCCTTGGAGATTTGACTTATTTACAAAAGAATTACAACTACAAGAAATTACAATGACTCCTTATTTCGCTCTGACTAACATTTTTTAGATTCTGTTAATTAATTTTTGTTAAAAGATTTGCTGATGTCATCCTAAAATTTATATGAAAATTCATAAATCGTCTAGGCTTACTAGTTCGGTTATTTTTTAGACAAAATGCCTTTAAACCTATTTATAATATTTTTCATATCAAGGAAATGTAATTTTAACATTGTTTAAATTGCTCATAAGAAATTTAAATATATTTCATTGTTAATAAAAATTTATAAAAATTGAATAATCTTTAAATTCAAGTTGAATTAAAAATAATTTAATTAAGTTTAACTGAATGGCCACTGTGATCAGATCTGACAGGGCTAGATTTGGCCAATAGAGATGTGTGTGTGTGTGTGCGCATATTATATGTCATGTTTATATATGTGTATTATATATCTAATATCTAATATATATATATATGATATCTATACTATCATATATTAGCATGTGCCCTGTGCGATGCACCAAAAATAATTTTAAGATTGAAATAATTTATTCTATAATAATATTTATTTTACTTCATGTGATTAAAATATGAATTGTAATTACTTTTAACATTTAATGAAAGAAACCTATTACTAATTAAAGAAAATAATATAAATATTTTAATTAAAAATATTATGTTTGAAAATAATTTATACTTAAATAAGTTGTAGAATATCAAGAATTGTTAACTCTAAGTTTATAAATTATATAGAAATTTATAAATTGATAAAATTTTAAAAAATAAATAAAAGAATTAAGAAAATAAAAATAGTGCAAATGTTTTACTAAATACACTTTTTAAATTATATATATATGTGTGTATATTTTGATATGATAAATAAACAAATAATTCTTTTTTTAAAATGTAAACCTTTTTTGTATGATTTCTTAATAATTTGGAAGTTATGGTTACGTTTTCATGACACTTAAGAATTTTAAATGTCATTTTTTTTTATTAGAGTAAATATATAACCTCTTAGTACTTTATCTATGAAAATAACTTACATTGAGCTATAATTTATTTGATAACTAATTCAATAAGTAGTTTGTAAAACATAATTTTATAAGCTAAAATATTTCTTAATATTCTATATAACTCTGATAAGTAAAATTTATTTATTTTTATTTATATTACAATTATTCTATTATTTTTTAAATTACTAATTAACATATATTATGTACATGAATAATGTAATAAGTAAATTTCTAATTTTCAATTCAAAAATAAAATATCAATCTCTCATAGGTTTCTTTTATAAGTATATAAATATGTAGAAATAATTAAATGGATATTTACTTTAGTCAAACTTTTTTTTATCTCACATTATTAATTCATGTAAAAATATTTTTATGAATTATTTTAAGCAAAAATATTAAAATAAATATATATTATATAATTATAAAATAGAGTAATTAAATATATTAAAAAAATGATGTGATTGTTACTTATTTTAATTTTACTTTTGGAGTATATTGATGGGTGTCGATTCCAACAAAAATAAATTCATACTCTAAAGATATGATTTGTAATCAATGGTGAATAGGGCTTGTATTCCACATGGACTAGTAAACTTTATTTCTTTCAAGCTTATTAATAAAATAGAAAAGATGGGGGAATTTTTATGAAACGAAAAACTTAGAATTTTAAAAGTAAAATAAAAAAAAATTAATGAGAATGAAATCTAGCCTAAGGTAAAACCACAGTTGGATTATCAAATTTGATCATTGATGCAAATATAAATTTCTCATTCATGAATAAACTGGTTATAGTTACTCAGGATGCCACAATAACCGATCTCTCCTTACTATTTCGATAACTAAAAGAAGCTCATTAGCTATTTCCCTTTCCAATAAACAACCCTAAAGAAACACTCCTAAGATTTAATTACCAAAAGCATTATAAACTAGAGAGACCTAGCCCTAGCCAACAAACACACACGCGGGTTTTATTTAGACTAGATTATTTATCTCCATAACATAAATCATGCATTTTTCCACACATAGCTATGTTATTGGCGACAGGCATTAGAACAATTAAACTATTACGGATTTAACATTCTAATTGACAGAACAAATATTCTAAGCTATCAAATTTTGGCCCTAAATTCAATAAACCTGAATATTCCTAATGAAAACAGAAGATAAATAAATATTCAAGAAATAAGAAATAAGAAAAAATTATTTAGATATGACAAATACTGAAGAATCCAAACTTCGATATTCCCTAAGGCTAGAAAAGGAGTTTAGCAACTCATGGAGAAAAGAAAAAAGCAGGAAAATAAAATATATTGAATGAAAAGAATGAAAAGCCTCTATGAAATATTCCTAATTCCCTATAAATAGCCTAGTACTCCTCTTTCTCGAGATATACAAAAGACCTATTAGTAAGTTGAATAACTACTCCTGTTTTTTTCAAAGGATCAACATTCAAGGAAGAGTAGACAGAAAGAGGCATGACATTAATTGAAGCACCAAGATCACATATGGCCTTTTAGTTCCTACATTGCCAATTTTGCAAGGGATAGTAAACATACCTGGGTCCTTGTATTTGGGGGGCAATTTCCTTTATATCATTGCTAAGATATTTTCCCCCACACTTATTCTTTCATTACCCTTTAATTTTCTTTTGCTTGTGCAAAATTCCTTGAGAAATTTAGCACATCAAAGTATTTGCTTGATTGTATCAAGTTGTGGGATATTTACCTCAACCTTGTGAAAAGTTTCAAAAATCTCCTTTTCCTCTTCATCTCTTTTGGATTTATCGAACCTTTCAGGAAAAGAAGGGTGTACAACTACTGAGTTTGTCACCTTATCATTGGATTCATGCGAATGTTCAACCGAATCCTGGAGTATGACAATCTCTCTCTCCACTTTTTCCATGACAGTATTTTCTCATATCTTCTTGATGGGTTCCTTCAACTCCTTACCATTCCTTAAAGTAATCGCGCTAACATTATGCTTGGGATTGACAACTATCTAACAAGGCAGTTTTCCTTTGGATTCAATCTTACTCACTGAGGTGGCTAGCTGACGTATATGGTTTTTCAAGTTTTGAATGCTTGCTCGCATTTCTTATTGAAATTACTGATTGTTAGTCGCAAGCAATTTCACAATCTCTTCAAGAGACATACCTATATTAGGAGAGGATGGTTGCTGTGGAGGACGTAGTTTTTGTTGGAAGTGTTGGTAGTTCTATAGTCTCCCTCCGTAACTGAAATTCGAATGATCCCTTCATCCTAGGTTGTAGGGGTTTAAGTAGGAATCGTACTTTCTTTACGATGGTCCAGAAAATCACCCCACTACATTAGTTTGTTCGCAAGAATCCTCTTAGAGTGTAGGACACATATTCGTAGGATGACCAACATTAGTACAAATCCCAAAAGCTTTAATTTGCTGCGTATTTCCTATAATCAATTGTTGTACAAAAGAAGTTAAGGTGGAAATTTGATGCTCAAGAGATGAATTACTTACCTTATTGATACCCCTTTTAGGAGGGTCCCAAGGGTGTCCAAATTATTGAGAGTTGACAGCCATTATAGAGATTAATTCTCTAGCTTCGCGAGTTTTGTTCACAATGGCTCCTTGACTTGCTGCATCCATCATCCTCCTTTCCATCGATAAAAGTACTTCATAAAAATACTAAATGGGAAGTCGCTCAGTAATACCATATTGTGGGTAGCTTGCGCAAAGTTGTTTAAACTTTTCCTAATATTCGTGAAGACTCTCCACATCTCTCTGTCTTATCCCGTTTATCTCTTTTCTAATACTAGTAGCACGTGAAGCAAGGAAAAATTTCTCAAGAAATAATCTTGCCATTTCCGTCCATGTAGCGACAGAGCCAGGGGATATGAAAAACAACCAATCCTTAGCTTTATCTGCTAAGGAAAATGGAAAAGCTCGCAACTTGACTTGCTCTTCAGACACTCCTTGGGGTTTCATAGTTGAGCACACAACATGAAGTGCATTTAAATGCTTATGGGGATCTTTATTCTCCAGACTATGGAAAATGGATAGTGGATGAATTAACCCAGAGTTTAACTCAAAAGGTGTTTCTAACTCTAGATATTTAATGCAAAGCAATTGTTGAGTCAAATCTAGTTTAGCGAACTCCCTTAAAGTTCTTTTAGGAGCCATTGAAGTTCAATTGTATGAGAAAATCGAGGTATTAAAAGAAACAAATTATTTGAAATCAGTCCCCGACAACGGTGCCAAAATTTGGTGGGTGTCGAATCCAACAAAAATAAATTTCTACTGTAAAGATATGATTTGTAATCGGTAGTAAGTAAGGCCGTATTCCACATTAGGGGTGTCAATTTTCGACACGATGTGAATCGACACGATATTATTGGGTTTGGGTTTTGGGTTATCGAGTTAGGTCGATATTGGGTCGACTGATAAACAACACGAAAATTATGAGTTGGTTTGGGTTGGGTTTCGGGTAACTCAATAATAACCCGAAAACACGATAATTTGATAGTTTTCTATATTTTTTGCATTTTTAAGTAATGACTTGTTATTTCTGAATAATTTAACTCTACGTAAATCTTGTCTACTTGGTGATGTTGGAATGATTATTAATCATTGAATGGGACGAATTATATTTCTTTGTTGGAATTCGACTTCATTGTTGTTAAAATTAAGTTATGCAAAACTTTTGGTTTAACATGAAAATTTGTATATTATTGATGTTGTAGAGGAAATTAAATGAAATCCAATTATCAAATTGCTTTATAGTGCAAAAGTTGGGCTGATAGAGTATAATGTTGATTTTTTCTAAATTTTTTGGATAAGTTGACTTTTCTCAAAATCTTGGTATAAATTGATTATTTTATTAAAATTCTAGTTGAACATAAAATGTGCAAGGCTTTTAGATGGATTATTAATGAAAAATAATCACATGCTAAAACGGGTTGGGTTCAAGTTGACATGAAAGCTTTCAGGTTGGGTTGGGGTTGAGGCTTATTGGGTTGAGTGCTTGCTGGGTTGGGTTTGGCTTGAGTAAAATTTTGTGATATCCCCTCCTCAACTCAACACAAAATAACCCAACATGACACAATTGCCACCCATATTCCACATGGACTGGTAAATTTTATTTTTTTCAAGCTTATTAATAAAATAGAAAAGATGGGGGAATTTTTATGAAACTAAAAACTTAGAATTTTAAAAGTAAAATAAATCAAATAAGAAATCAATGAGAATGAAATAAAGCCTAAGGTAAAATCTCAGTTGGATTCTCAGATTTGATCATTGATGCAAAAATAAATTTCTCATTCCTGAATAAACTGGTTATAGTTACTTGGAACGCCCTAATAACCAATCTCTCCTTACTATTTCGATAACTAAGAGAAGCTTATTAGTTATTTTCCTTTCTAGTAAACAACCCTAAAGAAACACTCATAAGATTTAATTACCAAAAGCATTATAAACTAGAGAGGCCCAACTCTAGCCAACAAACACACACTCACGGGGTTTATTTAGACTAGATTATTTATTTCTATAACATATATCATGCACATTTCCACCCATAACTATGTTAGTTGCCACAGGTATTAGAACAATTAAATAATTACGAATTTAACATTCTAATTGATAGAACAAATATTCTAAGCTATCAAATTTTGGCTTTAAATTCAATAAACCTAAATATTTCTAATGAAAACAGAAGATAAATAAATATTCAAGAAATAAGAAATAAGAAAAAATTATTTAGATCTAACAAATACTGAAGAATCCAAACTTCAATATTCCCTTAGGCTAGAAAAGGAGTTTAGCAACTCATGGAGAGAAGAAAAATGTAGGAAGATAAAATCCATTGAATAAAAAGAATGAAAAGCCTCTATGAAATATTCTTAGTTTTCTATAAATAGCCTACTACTCCTAATGCAACTAATTAAGAGTCCTACTAAAGTAGGGAAACTTAAAATTTTCTAATTAAAGAAATATAAATTAAAACATTCCAAAAATGTACAACTACCAAAATACGTCCACATTCGAATTATTTCCTTCTTCCATTCTCGTCTCTTTAGGAATATGATTTTTGCTCCAAGCATTTCAAATACTCGATTCTCAACTGTATTTAGCTTGAATTTTCAATTTACTTCACAAAATATAAAATGAAAGTTAAAATCCAATAATTAAGCATTTTTACTATTAATTATAAGGGGAAATTATATGAATTAAATGACAAAAATGCAACTTAACATATATCTAATATAAATTATGTAAAACTTATATATATATATATATATTCTAAGTTGTCTAGAAAATAATTATTTAATTAAGAAATAAAAGAATTTATTTGATTAAATGATAAATATATTTTTTATTTATTTAATAATTCTTCTATTAGAAATAATTGAATATTGTATTACTTCAACTAAAAATAAAGTGATTATATCTATATAAATATAAAATAATTTATTAAGTATGAAAAATCAGTTGTTGTTTTGAAATAACTTAGTTAGATAAATTTTAAGTTTTTTTGGATAAAAATGTATAATTAAATTTAAAAAATTCTAACTCTTTAATTGAAAATTAAGTCAATATTTATTAGAGCTCATATTTATTAGATAGTTTCATTACTTTGTATATCCATTTAATTTTTGATAGTTAATATTATGAAAGTGAATATAAATTACTAAATATGAAATATATCAATTGTGAAAAAGTATTTACTTAACAATGCAATTTTTATTTTTAGCTATATATCTGTGTACATAATTTTTTATAAATAATTTTTTTATTGAAGAGAAATAATATAATTTTCTTATAAAAATATTATAAGTAAAAATTCAACCAATAGAAATAAACATATCAAAGCACATGATATTACATACAAAAAATAAAAAAGTCTTTCTTATATGAACATAATTAGAAATAGGTAAATCAAGTGTTAATAAATTTAATGAATATTTTATAGAAATGTATATAATATTTCTTCATTCATTTGATAAGAAAATTGAAATAATTCTAACAACTTAATAAATTTATAATATTTTAAATATTTCATAACATCAAATTGTTAGAGGTACATTACTCAAATATGAATTATGTATAATTTTTTATCTAAATAAATTGAGAGAGCTACAACTAAAATAATGGTAAAATAAAAATTAAATATCAAAGATATATAAATTCTTATATGAACATACAGAAATATTTGAAACAGTATTAAAAATAAATACATAAAATATAATTAATTGAATTAGAAAATTATTGCATGTTGATGTTTTAAGTAATATAAAAATTACGATCTTAAATTGGCTATAAGAACCTTAATTTTAAATAAATATTGAGAAAATAATAAAGTAATAACATTGATAAAATATTTAAATATATTCTAAAAGTATCTAATTAATTTTTTAAAAAAAATAATATAAAAATATAGTATCAAAAAAATATTAAAAATTTTCTACGAAATGAACTTTAAATTAATTAAAAAAATATTATTATATTATGCTAATTGGGGAAAGAGGTCCTACAACTCTTTTTTTTTTTTTTTTTTTTGATAAAAGAAGGTCCTAAAACTAAAAATATAGAATTCTACTACAAATAATGTGGAAATAAAATGTAAAAAGAATAATTATAGAATAACAAAATTTACATATAGAATAAATAAAATATTTATCTATTAATATTGTGATAAATTAAATTTGTATGATAGAATTTTGTGAGAAGAGTACTTAATATGGTGCTTATAAAATATTTTCAAAATGATAAACTTATTTAGTGAGATAAAAATATGATAATAGATATTTTTTGAATTATCTTATAATACAGAAATCTATATCACAATTTTGGATAAACACAATTTGATATTTTAGTTATAATAGATAAGTTGATTGTATTAAAATAAGATACAAAAGTAAATAAACAACCAATGAAAAATTTTTAATTGAATTAAAAAATTCAAAATTCTAAGAATTTGACATGTGGACAAAATTGCATAATCAAAATCAAAATTGTACAATTAGATAAGTACAAAACTATGCTATATATAATAGTATAGATAGCTCAGTTTTGTGCTTATCTAATTGTGTAATTTTGATCTAATTATGCAATTTTAGCCCACTATCAAATTCTTATAATTTTGAGTATTTTAATTCAATAAAAAAAATTAATAATTATTGATTATTACCTCTCACCTATATGATTGTATCTTGTCTCTGATTTTCTTTCCTCCAAAATTCAAAATATATTTGATAATATTTCATAATCTTTACCTAATAGAAAATTTGATATTATCCATTTTACTTTATATACCTAATATAATTTAAAGAGTGAAAATACATTCAAGTCTCAAATAAATCTCCTCATATCTTGCGAATTTCATATCTTGAAGAAGAGAATCACCAAGTATCTCCATACGAACTTTTTCATATGAGTAAAGAAAAAGATTTTGCCATTTAGTTTCATTCTTCCATTGATTTTGTTACTGCAGTTTTAATTGTATAATTTTATACTTTGTTCATTGTATGAAACTGACTGACTTTGGATATTGATGTAATTTATGTGCAGGATAAAAAGAATATTGAGAAGGTAACGGAATCAAATATATATATATATTGAAATTTTGCGATTAATCTGCATCGGATCATGAGGTTTGTTCTTTTCTTGTTATTACTTGAAGATATTATCTTTTGATATATTTAATTTATGAGCTTTCTAGAATAGACAATTTACTCAGTTATAAAAATAATAATTTTTTTCTTAATTGAACATTGATGTTCTTTTTTTCATGTAATAAAATTCCTTTTCAGTTAGGATGACAATTGTGATATTATGATATATATATATATATATGCATAATATACAATTCAAACAAAATTTAGCTCAAATAGCTCAAAATGGGCCATTGTACGACTTTTAAACTTTGCTAAATCCTTTAGTCCAACTTAGGAGTGTAAGATGAGTTGGGCTGTCTCACGAGCCTCATAAGCTGACTTGATTATAGCTCGACTCAAGTTTGAGCTCGAACTCTACTTTAGTTGATCGAAAGCTTATAAGGTGGCTCGTGAGCTTTTTCTTATTTTTTAAATATCTTTTATATATTAACTAAATAATTAATATATATTAGTAATTATAATATATTTTAATTTAAATAATTATAATAATTATTACAATATATAATATATTTAATATATATTTTATTAATAATTACTTTATTAATTTAATATTTTATTTGTTTTAGAATATTTTGATGAGCTGAGCTCGAGTCCTTAAATGTAGGCTTTTCGAGCTTGAGCCTGCAATTTTTATTGAGTTCGACTCATTGACACTCTTAGTCCAACTGATAAGAATTGATCAAAGCATATGAAGTACATTTTTAAGTAAAAATTAAGATATACCTCAAATTTTTACCCTCTTTTGCTTATCTATCCTCAAAAATAATTTTAAGCCTACCTCTTTATTAATTTATTTAAAAAAATATGAATATTATATTTTAAAATATATCCTATTTAATTTTAAATATAATTAATTACTTTAATTATTAAAATAATTATCAATAAATTAAATAAAAGATTTGATATTATCTATTTGTTATTATATATATTAATAAGATAATATTAAAGATGCTTAAATTTATTAAAACTCTTCTACTTTATATACCTAAACACAATTTAAAGATTGAAAAAAAACATTTCTCTTTTCCAACCAAATCAATGGCGGCATTGAAGTTGAATTTTGATGTTCCATTGGTTTGGCTTGGGCCACCACGATCAGTCACTTGAGTACGCCTTCTCCCAATTTTGCAAAGTCATCAGTGCAGTTGAATTGAGATGTATCATTGGTGCTTGGCCACCACCAAATATCTCAATAAGAATTTTTTTATATAAGTAAAAAAAAAAAATATTGCCATTTGATTACATTCTTCTATTGATTTTCTTGTTGAAGTTTTAATTGTATAATATATATTTTGTTCATCAAATGAAAGTGATAGACTTTGGGTATTGTTGTCATCTATGTGCAGAATAGAGAAAATACTAAGATGGTAATAGAATTAAAAAATATATTGAATATTTGCGATTGATTTGTATTGGAATCACAAGGTTTGTTCTTTATTTTATTACTTAAAAATATTATCTTTCAACATATTTAATTTCTAAACTTTTTGAATAGACAATTTAATTAATTACGGATTTAAATGATTATAAAATAAAAAATATATATTTATATTATTTCAATTTCATGTAAAAATTAATTTAATGCATGATATATTTTGTAATAAATGCATAATACAATATGGATATTTGCATATTAATTAAATATATCAAAAACGTATTTGCATATTAATTAAAAAATTTATTATTTTATTAGTTATATTATTTATGTAATATTAATATGTGGTTTTGCGCCGAATATAATTATAATATGCAATTTGACTAAATGTCAAATATTATGATTTACTTAATACAATTTATCTATTTCTTATAAAAAGAATAGATACCTAATTATGTGAAATATCAAATCACCACTTTCTTAGTAAAAGTTTGAAAATTGAGAAACAATTTTAAATTAATTAATATGTAATTCCTCAATTCATTAATTTTTTAAAATTTAAATATTTTTATGATGATCTTCTTTCAAATATGTAAAATATTTTGACATAAAACCATACAAGCAGATAATGTAATATGAATTTATAATTTATTTTTGAATATAAAAGCTACTTCCTACATCATCTATAGACTCTTAATTTTATTTTTATATTATCAAAATTTTCAGTGAAAATCATTTATTATTTTTTAACAACATAATAGTGGAAAACTCATTCTCAATCATTGAAGTAAACTTTTTTGCAGTGAACATATATAGTTGACGTAATTAAGAATTTTTAAAAATTTGATAAATTACCACTTAAATAACAAAATGGTATTAATTTTTATATTTTTAGTATATTTAGTTACACATTTTTATATTTTATCGTGTACATTTTTTATATACTCGCTTAATAATAATTCATAAAAGAATATTTTATGCATATACATATACTAATATTTCAATTTTAATAGTATCAGATCCAAAAAGTTGGTTTGGAACTATGTATTTTATTAAATTATTTATATAATTTACATCTATAAAGGAAATTCATATAAGATTGATATTATATTTTGAATTGATATTGAAATTTTTTTAATTTATGATTATTTACATAATATTTGATAATTTTAAAAATAATAAAATAATTGTATAAATAATAATAAATAAAATTTATTTATTAGGAATATATCGAATATTAAAAATATTTTAGTATATAAAATATTGCATGTTACAAATCACATATTAAATTGGTGATCAAATAATATCCTTTTATTTTGATAAATTAAGTATAGATTATATATTTACTCTATTGGTAAATACTTTGTATTTTTAAAAATCTCGAATGTTATGAAAATTGTAACTAGCTGTATCTTCTACATTAAGCTTTATGTTATGAAAAAATTGGTTTGCTCATTTATCATATCAAATATGTATCTATAAATATATCATCCAATTTAGAAAATGTATTGAATAAACTATTCTGCACTATTTTTATTTTTTATTTTTACTAATTTTTAATTTTTTTTTGTATAATTTATAAACTTAGCAATTCTTAATATTTGACAATTTATTCCAGGTACAAATTATCTTCAAAATTTATTTATTTTTTCAATTGAAATATTCATATTATGTCATCTAATAATAGATTTTCTTTCTTTAAGTATTAAAATTAATTACAGTTTATTTTCTAATCACATAAAGTAAAATAAATATTATTATAGAATAAATTATTTTAACATTATAATTAATTTTGGTGTATCGCACGGGGTACATGCTAGTTATGTTATATATATGAGCATATATAGATATTTAAATTTTTAATTTTTTTTTTATTGATGTCTTTAAGGTGTTTTTGAAATTCCATTTAGTGAAGTCAATTTTGTCCTGATATTTCTTTCTTTTTTTTTTTTTTTTGACTGGATTTTTTTAATTTTTTTAAGTTAAGGGCAAAATAGATATTTTATAAACTATATTAATTTTAATGGCTGGATATCAACGTCAAGGAGATCATTGTAATTTCCTGATAGTTGTGAATTCTTTTGTATAAAAGTCAAACCTGGGTGAATTTTGAGCAATTAATCCAAAAATTAAATGCACATCTCACGTGCGATATTCCTTTTCAGGGTATGGATTTCATCTCCCCTCAAAGTTTAGAAAATGGTTCTCCATTTAGAAAGATGTATCTTATCCACCTAGGTTGATATGCTATGAATATTTTTGGTCCCGATATAGGATCTTGTTTGAAGGAGGGTTAGGAAGTGACCCTATTATCTTTATTGGATCCAAATTATGCAAAGATTGATACAGGATCTTCTAGAAATGGGATCGAATCACTTCTATAGTAAAGCTGTCAAATGTGTCTGAATTGCCCCTCCCCCCCCCCCCCCCCCCCCCCCACCAAAATTTAAAAAAAAATCATTAATCTTTCACCAAAAAAGAGGGGGGAAAAAGCAAAAAGAAGAATAAACTCAATAATATATATCATTATATCTCAACTCTGAAATTCTTTTTTCCCAACCCTTATATAATTTTGTACTGGATCATTTCACATCACAAATCCAACTATAAGGGCATATCAAATATATCATAAAAATTTTAAAAAATAAACAATAAACAAAAACTCCTACATCACCAGTCTCCCATGCGTGAACGGCATCCTAAAAGAAGAGGTTGGATCCACGTGCGTGCAAGTCCATATGCCAGACTCTATTTGAACAAGAACAAATTGACAGATATCACACACACACACACATACTGAGAGAGATGATCATCTATAATTGAGCAAGAGAAACCAGTGCCACTTGCTCTCTACATTATTTATAGCTCGTTGTCGTCATCATCCAAGATTTACAGATCATACAAATCCAAAGTGATACGTTCATGACAAGACTACAAATGAATGAATAATCCAAATAACTCCCACCCTATCTCTGTATGTCCAATAAAGAATTTCTGCTGCTATCTAAAACTATCTTCCTACCCTACTCAATTATTTAAACAACAATGACAGAATGCAAAATGAAATGAACCAAAAAACTCGGGGTTCCAATTTACAGAGTAAAACAATGAATCTATTACTATTATCTTTGTGACGAGAGGCGAGTCTTGATTGGTTTTAGTTTCAATCCCATGCTTTCTGGAGACAACAGTTCTGGTGCAATACAAGTAGGGCTCAGTGGACTCCGGGGGCTCCCACTATACTGGCTGGGCCGGTACAGACCATATCCCATTAGAAAATATTCAACTGATGTCAACATTGCTTGTGGCTGCTCCTCTGTCACCATTGATCCACAAGCTTGTACCTGTAACACAGCATTTTCACCATTTACGAGCATTAACCTATATTACCACCAAAAACTCATGCAGCAGAGCCAAGCAAGTAAAAGATATGAGATTAAAAAACTGTTCTGGCGACCTAAGATCAAATTCATACCTTGGAATTCACAGAATAGCACATCAGAAGCATGAAAGAAAATATAATCATATGTTTTATGTGAAGATAATGCTGTATCTAATCAGCAAGTATACTTTTCAATATCAAACCAGATGCAATGACAACATACAGAAGTTGAGTCACTCAATCGGGCCCCTTGACCCCTTCCTTTCTGTATTTTCGGTAAAAGCCATGTTGCTTTCTCTGATAAAAATGTCCAACCATTTCTGGATATAGCATACAGAAGATATTCTCCATTTAATTTTAGCAATTCTATTAATTGCATACCTCAACTAAGGCACTGTATCTTTTGTCCAACTTAGCAATCATGTGGAGAGCCTCTGAGTGAAAAGGAGAACTTTCTCCAACAAATATCAGAGTTCGACACTTCAGTGTCTTCAAACCGTCAGTTATATCAGGTCTCCTGTTCATTGGCATAACAACTTAAATAAGATAAGATTTTAACCACACACAAGTGAGATCATGAACAAGCTTGCAAGTAATTATAATCTCAATCCTTCTTACCCATCTATTGCTTGAAGAAAACGCAACACGTTTGTGCTCTGCCTCTCATCCAGCAGCTGAAAATCAGTTTAAAATAAAAACGTTTTAGAATTCAGAACTATTGAAAATTGTTGTGTTAGGAAATCATGTACAGAAGTAGCCTTGGGCTAAAGATAGAAAGAACTAATGCAATCAGGCACTAACTCTTCTGCATGCTTGAACTATGTCTGATTCTGGAACTTCGGCACTGCCACGAACTTCCTGATACAATAGAAAGCAAATAGCAATTAATTAATCCCAAGGAAGAGGATGCGGAGATAATTCACTGATGATTAAAGAGAAATACTAAAATACCTTGCTGAAGTACCGGTAGAGTAAGCAATCCTTAAGCAGACCACACATACCATAATAGTACAGCAAATTTGACATCACCTGCACAGTTCCATAATAGTTCTCCATTTTGTCCACTGAAATTCTTTATACAGAATATAGCATTAGAAAAGTGTAGATACGGTACCTTATTACAGAGCCATTCTGTCCAAGATGGTGCTTTGCACAAAGGAGAAACAAGGATCAAACCTAGAACCCGCTTCTTATATTTCATCTGCTAACATAAACCCCTCTTAGACATATGAAATACTAGAAAATAGGAGGACCATAGTGAAACTTATACAAACGAAAACATACAGAAAACAAGGTAAGGATGTAAGCACCAGCCATTACACCCATGCACATAACTGCACCAAGCCTGAACAAATTAATTTCCCTCTATTAGGAACACAGGTCCAATCACAATTCAATGGTAATTAGAGGCAACAAGCAAAATAGTCCACCACAAGCATTGAAACATAAGACTAAGAAGCAAACGCAGGATTAAGGTTACCTAAAATAGTTGAGCACCTCAAGAATTTGATCCGCTAGATTATCCACAGAAGGTACAGGATGATCCTCACAAATTGCAGCAGCTCCCAACTGCAAGAACTCTTATACGAGTCCCGTTTAAGTTTGTTGTGAGTTATATTATTAATATCAGTATAAATATGCACAAACAGTTATGAAATAATTAACACAATAAGAAGGAAAAATCTACTATACAATCATCCACAAGTTGGGCAATTTACAAACCTCATGCCCAGGAGGACTGATATGGTAAACACAGAAATTGTGAAGCAGCAATGCTGCTGCTTCTGGACAAAAGAACAATCCTTGGAAACACGACATATCTGCAGAAAAAAATGGAGTAGGAAGAAAATGTTTATTAGGCAGCTGGTAGAGATAAGAAACATACTAGCGCGCAATGCCACAAAAAAAAAATTGGCAAAAATAATCATAATTGTTTTCTTTTTTCTTTTTTATTTTTTCCAGCTAAGAAGAACTCATCACTCACGGTTTAAAGCCAGATCAGGATAAGTGATCAAAGCAGGCTTATCTGGATCTCCATAAACAATAACCGATATAGAACCAGTGCCCGTTCGTACAATATGCTCCTGTTTGAAGAGCATACATAATAGGTAATAAGCAAAAGTCCACAATCAATTATTAATCAGAATTTATAATTGTAAGAAAAGCAAATAGCCATTTCACAATTAATATTTTCTTCCAAAACAGGAAATTCTTAGTCAAACAAAAATAATCATTGGTTTTGTTTAATCATCCTTCAAGGAAAGGGAAACACCAGAATTTATAAAAGCAACTTTTTCATTCTTAAGAAAACAGTTAACCATGTGCAGCCACCCACCTTTTAGCCAGATTGCTGACTACAAATTATTAATAAAGAGGTTAAAGCAGAAAAAAAGTTTTCCAGTTTCCAATCATTCAACACTTAAAAATTCAATCTAAATGAGTATGGTATACAATGGTATTATTATTGCGCTGACAGATATGATGATAATAAAATGACTGCAACTTCTAACCACTGGAAAAGGAAACAGAATAGACAGAGCAACAGCCAGGCAGTATTAAAGAATAATTTGCACAAAGAAAGCTACAGGTGTCACAAGATACTCCAGATGATAAACCACTTTTAACTAACGAGACTGAAGAATGAGAAGCTACCAAGGCAGAGCATCAGAACCAATGAAGTCTAATTCTAATTATGAGAACATAAATTAGTTCATAGATTGAAGTCTTCCTCAACTTATGATTGTCTTAAAGAAAACGGATTAAATTAACAACAGACAAAGAAATATATAATGTCATCACCTTTCAAAGCGTTCAATTGAACTTAGCTAATATTTCCATTTGGAAATGCTACTCATTTTCCCCTTAAGAATATAGAGAAAATGAAATTGGATAAAAGAACAGCTGCAGTTGTTAATTTGGCCTTGTTTTGACTTCCTTAAAATACAATAGGAGAAAAATCATTAAGAAGTTAGAAAAGTCATCAGCACCTCAATTCTTTTCCGCGTACCATTGCCATTTGCAAAGGAAACAAAACAATCAAAATTAGAAAAGCTAGAGCGGTTCAACAATAATTTCCCCAGAATGACGATATCACAAATTCCGTCTGGCAATTTCCGATTAAACACACTCATGGTAGAAGAAGATCCGAAATTAATCCAAACAATAAAGTTTTGAATTATTAACAATAAGCTCCCAAATTCCCCGACCCAAAAAAAAAAAGATAACCGTTAAGACTCAGAAAAGTATCAATTAGGAAATCGCCGGAAATGGAAAATAACACATGATAGCATTTCAAAAAACAAAATCAGAAAAACAATATGACCATGAAACACGAAGCAAAACGAGGGAAGTGATACACACGCATCAAGTAAAAAGCCGAGCAAAAACCTCAAAAAAGTTAAAAGTAAAAACAAAAACTTAAAAAAAAAATACAACCTTTCCACCGAGATAAATCGTCTCCACATCGAGGCAAACGGTATCGCCGCTTATTTCAGCCATGGCCGTCGCCTCTTCCTCACACACCCGCACACAATATTTGCTTCTCTCCTAAATTTCTCACTCTACATATACAAATATATTGGATTCCATTAACTATGTGTGTATATATACAATGAGACAGGTCTTGAGCTTTTTGATGGCTTATGTGCGAAGCGATTCTTTCGCCACCATTTTTTCCTCTATTTATATATATATATATATATATATATTATTTATTTATTTTCTTTTTAAATAATTTTGCTGAGTTTTTCAGTAAAACCAATGCTCCACCTACGCTCGCTCTCTACAATATATATGGAGTATAAAAGAAATAAATTAGGACAAAATGGGGGGTATTTTTGTCATTTAACAATATGGATACTGTGAATGCAATGTGGTCAAGATTCTAACCGCAGTTAACGGCGACACCGTTGACTGTTTTTGCTTTTGCCATATCTGTTCTAAATTCTAATGGTATGCCCTATCCGTTTCAAGTTTTCAACTTTCAATAGCCATACAATTTTTAAAATATATTTTATGAATAATAAAAATTATCAGAATAAAAAAATAGTTGGATGAAATACAAATAATTACAAAATATTTTCACTTGATTTTTAAAGATATAGTTTTTTTTTTCTTTCTAAAAGAAGGAATAATTACAAAATTTCCAGTTTTTTCATCTTGAACAAATATAAAAATGCAATGTATATATATATATATATATAATTAGTGAACTGCTATTAAGATAGAAGAACAAAGAGATCTGAAGTTTTACCGGTTTCATAGTATAACCATAAAAAGAATAAATAAAATGTGGATGTTATTAGTATATTTTAAAAAGGCTAACATAAAAGGCAATTGATTAATATAAAATATATTTTAGACTTTCTTAATACAACTTAACTAGTTTATTAATTATACAAGTTAATTTTCTGTAACAAAATATTGACTAAACTAAACTTTTGGAACACAACAACTTTCTAATATAAATTTGATAGTTGATATAACATTTTTACCGTCCGACGTCAATATGTAAGAATAATTTATTGGAACAAGAATAATCGTATCGAGGATAATAATTTTTTTTAAATTATATAAAATGAGAAAGAACTTTCACCGAGCACATTATTCATTATCCTTGTTTGTATCTATTATATGATTTATTTGGTTGGCTCATAATGGCAATTAGCATTTTCCAATCATTACGAGATGGAGAAAATTAAATTTAAATATTTAATAGATGAAAGTAGACTAGGGGTATCTTCAAAAGATTATTGAGTGGCAATCATAAGCACCACTAACTGTGTCATCATGTTGTTAATTTATTTTATAATCCTCAATATTCAATAGCCAATAAATAATTTTTTCAATACAACTTTACATATTATCTTTGTTAATGAGAAACTGGAAAACAACATAGTATGAACTTATGATTGTTTAAGTCATTAAGTGGATTTTCTATTTCCTCCACCCTAAAAAATCTTATAATAACTTCATTTCCTCTCCATCGAAAAATGACCCAATGGATTTATCAATGCATGAAATGTCGAGCTAATACAGTACATCAAAATATTTTAGGTATGTGATTCAATACGTTGTGGTATTGAGACAAATTAAATAAAATATTAATAATGTTAAATCTCATTTAATTAGAATAACGTTTTTTGTGTGCATTATATTCAAGAATCCAAATTATCATTAATTTTTAGATTTGATTTAATCATACAAAACATGGAAATTCTGTTGCTATTTCAACTATACATTGACATTTATCGTATCTTAATAGTCATGTTTCCATAGTAACAAGATGAGAAAAGTGGAATAATTATATGTTAGCAAATCTGATAAAATTTTCGTTGGATCATAATGCATGAGAGTAACAGTGAAGCAGTGTTAAACGACAATGGACCTAATTTTGGTTCAATTTAAATATTGGGCCATCCTGAAGAATTTTACTCAACTTCCAAAAATGAATTTTTCTGCTCGTTGACATCCATATTTCATGTCAATTAAGCTGAGATTCAGTATTCCTACATAGAGTTACACCAAATTGGCGACAATATATTAATTGATAAAACCAAAGTTGTCATTAACTATATTATTAAATAATAAAAAAATTAATTTTATTGTAATAAATAATTATTACGAATATGATAGTAAGAATTATATTTAAATTGTAGTAATCAACAACTAATGATATGTACAATAGCAACAAAAATCAGACTTATTCTGACCATTTTCATGTGTTACTTATAATTAACAAAAAAACACATTAATTTTTCCCATGATTAAACAATTCTTATGACAAATAAAAATTATTGTGATCATCACTTAATATGCATCATCAACACAGGTAACTGCTTTGCAAGCAGTTTCTAAATTCTAACCAGGCAATCTTAGAAATGTCACAGAATATTTTGGCAGCAGAATTTCATACAAACAGTAAAGCACATTCTTATTTACTCAGAAGTGTCCATAGGCAAAGGTAGATTATAGATAACTGCATTCCAATAATATCATTACACAGATATATGAAGCGATCCACAAACGAAAGAAGACCTAAAGAGGTAGATATAGATTGGCCAAGCTGTCAGAATGTACACCGAAAGGAAATGTTCTCTGAGAAACTCATATTTAATATAACCCAATCCCATGCTGCAGCTGACCTTCTTAGTCACTTGTACTGTTTTTCAGCCACTCCAAATACTGTAGGTTGCCTCCAGTTATGGGCAAGGCAATAACTTCAGGCACCCTATGAAACACAAGGGAACAAAGATGTCAAAAAAAATAAACTGATAATAAAAACCAATTTTCTATTGAAAATTATGCTTCCCAATCTTTTGGATCAATAAACAACAATTTACCAACAGAATTACAAGAACTAAGATGTGTTACTGTCATATAGGCAGAAAGTGCACCAATATGACTGAACACACCAATGTACAGCAGGGTCCCAAGGTGACTTATCCACATGTAGTACTTTATTAGCTAATATACTTCGCTTTGCTCTGCTTTCATATTCTAACAGGATCCTGGTTCATACTTTTACGCTTTGGTTGCTCTCCTTGTGAATCTGATCCTCTCTCTCAGCTTAACCAACTCACATTTCTTAGTGCTTCATAATTTATCCAGTAAGATATTGTTTTCAATTTTAGGAAAATCGCAATCTTCTGGATCATCTATCAAAGCATTGTAGTACAACTCAACTCAATTTTCCAAATCCATATCCTATACTTAACAATATTAAAAAAAAAAAATCAACAGTAGCTTGTTCGTCTATAACGGAAGGTGAATGGATGCCAGTGATGTTACTCATGTAAGAAAAATACTTGTTGGAGTTATCAGACAGAAGATATCGTTTTAAAGTGCAAATCCAAAACCAGAATGATGATGAAGAGATTATATATATATATATATACAGAGAGAGAGAGAGAGAGAGAGAGAGAGAGATCACAATCAGTTTACCCATCAGAAGAAGCACATTTGGTTATGTGATGAAGCAAAGCTGAACATTTCAAAATGCAGATGAAACTCCATAATAACTGATAGGTTCACTCTTGCGTGGTACAAAGGATCAAGGCTAAGCTTCTGAGAATTCCAAAAAATTTATCTCATTTATGTCAACAACGGATTTCTTTTCTTTTTTCTTCTTCTTTTTTTTTTTTTGACAGGGTGTGGGGGATGTAGGGTTGCATATGTGAGTACATAAAAATCTACAGCATAACACGTGTATGCGTGTGTGATAACCAATTTTCCAAAGCAAATAATTAATTAACCAAACCATGAAACCACAATTACAGAGGTCTAAAATTAATAAAACAGATAAACTTTGTTTGCAAGACAATGATTCAGTTTATAAGAACAAATGATTAGATTTCATTTTACCTTGATCATTTAATATTATATTACATTCAGGTAATATTAAAGAAATTGAATTATTTCTCTGGATTGTTATTCATTAAGGGCCCATTTGGTATTTTTTTTTATTCTCATTCTCTACTTTCATCATTTTCAAGATTTGAAAAGGCAATTAATGAAAATGAGTTTCTATTTGGACAGATTGTTGGAAAAATAATAATTGTGTTAGGTTTAATAGGTTGTAGGTGGAAAGAAATAAAAATAATAATAATAGAAAGCGAAAATATATATGTTATTGGAAAATGTGTTTTGAGAATGAAAATGAAAATATGTTGAGTGAAAATATATAAAAAGTTATGTATTTTAAGTTTCAAATAGTAGAAAATATAAAAATGGGGTTTGAGAATCAAAACAAACAAGCCCTAAGTATGTCAACTATGGTCTTAAATCAAGTTATACATATCGTTATATTTTACTAGATCCTAGAAAAAGGTTGAATTTATTCAACGAAATGTGCTTGAACTGATAATCATTTGTTATTTGTTGAAATCTTTTACAGACATACCACTTTTATTCCTATCAGTTAATATTTATATTTTCCAAAAATTAGAAAAATAACTAAGTAAATCATTCAGAAAATTATGAGTACTTTCTACTATTTTTAGCATAATACTAGGAACTTCTTTTCCTATTCTTATATACTTAGCATTGAAACGAATGTAAAAATACACGTTTATACCCTAATCTTAATCTACAATTTTTTCACATAATAGAATAAATGAGTGACAGCTATTTATAATAAAGCCAACTAAAATTCCTGCATTTTAAAAGGAAAAAGGTTCAGCATTCTACCAAGAAATTGAAGCATTAAGTTCTGGTGATAAATGATAATCCTCCTAATGATCAACAATTTGTTTTCCTAATGTTCCAATGATTGCAAAAGATAAAATGAAATTGATATTTTTCTTTAGGGCATGACCAAGGCTTTTGAGACTGACTGTTGCTACTTGGCCCTGCAAATGATCAATCCTGAATCCATTTCTGATATGCATCTCTTGTTACTATGTTAATATATCCAATGCTGACATTTGTCAAACACTAAACTCCAACACAACCAATTTGGGAGTTAAAACATTTACTCAATTATAACTTTTTATACACATATTCTGATTAGCACAAAAGGAGGCAAGTACTTACTCATATTCATGATTTGCCTTCACGTGCTCTGTTAAAGCTTCTAGAAGAGATTCCCTGGTCTTGATTATAAGCAGCTCTTCAGAATCAGTTTGTATCTGTTTGCATGTGAAGTCAGACCAAAACATAAATTCTCGATAAAAAATTTCCCAACTTTCTACATTATGTTTGTTATAAATATTTTGAAGAGAAAAGGAAGAGAAAATATTAAGGAACAGAACTTTTATTGTTTGGTCGATAAGAAAAATAATAAGGAAAAGAAAACTTGATGAAAAATATAATATAATTGGAGAAAACTCATTTTCCTCCCAAAAACAGTGAGGAAAATGAAAGGAAAGTTTAATTGGCCTTTTATCCTTCTTCAACACATTCATCACCTCCATCTTCTCACTGGTTTCCTCATTATTTTTCTTAGACAACCAACAAGATTGAGATTTCATTTTTCATTTCCTTCCATTTTGCTTTCCTCACCAAATTTCTCAAACCAAACAAAATATTTGGAAACCAAGTACTCTACGATTGCCTGAGTATAAGCAATCCCCACACCCTCATCAGACCAAAAGAATCGAAGAATAAATATTTACCTCTCCCTTCCACTCATAAATTGATTCAACACCTGCATATAGAAGAAAAACTGCTAAGATTTAAGCATCAAAAAACAAGTGGACAACACGAAGATAAAAGGGCAAGAATGAGCAATAGTAATCTTATTTGGCACATATGAAGATTATTAGAAAATGACTGTTGAATTAGTTAGGAGATAAAAATTAACAAATAAATTCCTTAGGGATTGTTTGCTGCAGCTTTTAGAACTAAAATTTTGAAATGTAATAATTTGCCCAGTGTGCTAGTTAATTTCAGAAGAAAGTTTTTTATTTAATGATCAAAGATATGGAAAGAAAAGCATTCTTGAATCTTTAATATCCTAGATTTTACTGCAACACCAAGTAATGAAGAAGTTATAGAAAGATTTGCTCCAAAACGAAACAATCATGTGACGAGAAAGGTCAGATTCAGCACCCAAGGCTTAAATTTACTTCAATCATCATTATGTAATACAATGCCAAATATCCACATGTTAAATAAATAAAGAAAAATTAGTTAATCAAATCTAACCAAAATAATAACTTCAAATCCAGCTGAGAAAACCTAACCTTATAACTCAGAATAAGCTAGTATAAAAAGTGACCTCAAACCAGATTTTCACTGAAGAGTGAATCTTTGAAAAGGAATTACCATTCACAACTACCAATATATTCTACACCAGAGTTTCATAATTACAAAATTTTTATGTAGAAGCACTAGCCTGGTACTCGATTAACACATGCAGCAAGGCGTTCTTTAACAATGCTTTCTGCCAGTTTCTTCCCTGCACCAAATGCCAGGACAATAAATCAATACAGAATGATATTTTCACGTAAGTTCCACTTTTAATTCACAAAACTAGGATGATAACAGATAAACATGTCGGCTGGGTATATCACATAGTAATTTCCAGATGTCAGTGATAATTTCATTTAGACAGGTATTAGGTTATTTGGGTATGATGCAAATGCTTTTCTCAGTTTATTTCCTGAAGAGTAAGATAGATTAAGCAATCCAGCTATATCTGTCTTGCATTATTTTCAAACAAGAAAAAGAAACAATCAAACAACCAAAATAAAGAAAACTATATCAAAAGCTAAATTTATGAAAGTGATGTTACACCAAAATAAGCCACCCTTGAACTACAGCACATGATAGAGAGCCTTAGAAAAGGAGAATGAATTGCACAGCAGGTACTCAAGCAATGGTAAAATCAAGACTTACAGTTTTTACTAGAGTGAAATTTAAAATGGAGAAATTCTAAATGTACTAACTTTCTAGCACAAAAGGTATTCATGTTTATCATGAATTACACAATAACAATTTTAAAAATAAAAATTATCTGAGATAAAACAGTAGCTAGTAGCCTAGTAGGAACTTTTACGTTCTCTTCCTTATAATCCATCTAACAGTTTAATAAGAATACTTGAATCTAGAATCCATCTAACAGTTTAATAAGAATATTTGAATCTAAAATTAATCAACAGAAAGAGACAAAAACGTTGCCAAAATATGCATACAGACCATACAAACTGAACATACTTTTGATAAGTCTATACAATCCTCACTATTTGCAAGGAAAGAAAAACCTAGTGCACAAAGCAAACCTGCTTCTTTGTTTGGAACTGTAACATAGACAACAATGCTTGGCACAGTATTTTTATTCATTTCCATTCTTGTTGTATGAACTTTCCTACTCTGTGTCTGTGCACCAAACTTTGATCTGTATATATTGAGGGAAAAAAAAACCCTTAGATGCCAATGTTCACTTTGAAACATAAACCATTACAAGCCAATGCAAAAGATTTAGTCATTCAAGCCAAGTGAGTAAAAGCTACCGTAAAATAGGAAAGAAAGGGAGGGACTGAGCACACCCCGTTCTGGAGGACAGCGAAATCGAGCAGCAGAGATTGGAAAAACCCAAACTAAGCACACAAAAAGCACCCACCAGAGGCAGTCGACGACGAACCACTGTGGAGGAGACAACGGATGAAAGTCTTAATGCCATGAGAATTTGCTATTTGGTTTGGCTTTATAGGGATTAGTATTACCTGATACCACAAGCATGCACTACATATTTTAGACCCCATGAAAAGAAAGGTATTACTAGTATTCTAAGTATTCTATGGTCCATGCCTATGACCAAAGTCAGATTCCTAAAGTTACCAAACCGGTACATTCAACATAGCTTCCGGAATATAATAATTTAAGAACTACCGCTCCAACATTCCTAATCACAAGCATAAACTATTCACATACGTAACAACTTCCCATTTGCAAATGACTCATATGCTGCATTTGAAAACAAGAGACACGGATTACCTTACCCCAAAAATCAATGGAGAAGAATTTCTACTTATCGTTCGATTCTCAGATTGGAATCGGTATTGATTAAAGGTCAGTCCAGATTTGGATAAAAAGTATTCTTTTCTTACCACCAAGGTTTCAATTCCTGGATACCAAACACACTATCAACATCCTCCAATCTACAATTTTGGGACAGAACCCAAAAAATAACACTTCCAAGGCACAAGAACAGCATTACGAGAAAACTATTTCGCATAGGTAATCAAGAAATAACATCAAGCCCAGCTTCAAAAGATTATTTCTTGATTAACTCAGTATTAGGAATCTGTATTAATATCCACATAAAAATAATCTTAAGTAGAGAATGCAGATCCAGGTAAAATTGCAGTACCTACAAGGGAAATCTAGCTCAATAATTGAAAAAAAAAAAAATGCGGTGTCAATTTGATGAAAAGAAACTACCCGAAATGAAATCCAAACATAATAGTTTCCAATCCCCCCCCCCCCCAAAAAAAAAAAAGGAAGGAAAAAAATTGTTACCTTGTGGTTGCCGTTGATTTCAGATTTGCTGGCGGTCTAGCAGAGGGAAGAGGGATGAAGTTGCGAGAGATGCTGCTGTGTACTCTGTTAAGATGTACGAGTATGAAATTTATGAGTCAGAGTGGCAACTTGGTGCGTCGGCTGGATTTAAATTGAGTTGAAGAAAGGATATAATATTGATTTTTTCAATTCGAATTCAATTTAATTTTATGATAATTTGAAAGTGTTCAATTTGAAACCAACCTAATTTGTATTAAGTAAAGTTCTATCGATCTAATTTTTAAATTAATTTTTTTTGGTATTATTATTTTTTAATTTTATTTATTTTTAATTATTAATAAATTAGAGTAGCAGTAAGAAGTTCTCATTATAACTTTACAAATGCACTTAAATAATTTTAATTGAACTACTTAATATATTGATTTTTAGGACTTTTTTTTTCCCTTTCATTTTCTAGTACCTATCTGCATCGTAAACATATTGAAATTACAAAGTGTTTTACTTTTAAAAATATCATAATTTTTCAAATTTTACTCACCCACTCTTTTTAATTTTTGAATATTTTGTATCGATTAAATTGTCTCTTTTAACTTTTTAAAATTAGTACCATTGTTTTTTAACTTTTTATTGATTCAATTAATCAATCCATGAATTAATAAAAATATATCAAGTAAATAAGTAAACAAATATTTTAAATTATGCACATAATTTTGTTATATAAGCTTGTTTGAGTCTTTTGAATTTTTTTATAACCTCTCAACAGAAAGAATTTTTATCTATTTATTTATGCAAAATCTTGTGTTGTATAAGGCCTAAGAAAAACTTCTACGACCATTCAGTAGTTAAAACAGTGTTTTATTAACTTTTTACAGTACAATTTTCATGTTTACTTGGATACAGAAATAACCATTAGAAGTAATTTAAAATTGTAATAATTCATTCTATGATTGTGAAAATAAATAAGACCCAAAAAAACCAAATTAATAATTTTGATATTGCTAAAGTTCAAATTTTCAAGCTTTATTTTGTTATTTTATATTTTTACTCATAATAAAATTTAAAATTTATTTATTTTATTTGGATTGGGTCAAGTTGGTTCAGGTGGATTCAGTCTGTCGTGTGATCCACAATCAAATTTTGGGTTGTTCGTGTCACCTAAAATTCAACCCAACCCAACTCATTTTCTTCAGGTTCTTATTCGTGTCGACCTTATTGGACCCGAACCCAAAATGGGTCAACTCAAACCCAATTTTTTCGTGTCAAACTCATGTGCAAGTTATCATGTCTTGTTGGAAATTGCCACCTCTATTTATGAGGATTTATTTGGGGGTAAAATTCATTTTTTCGCCTGCGTCCTCCTAATTTGTTTCAATCTCATTCTTCTAGTAAATTTTCAATAAAACTTTCCAACTAAAAATTAAAAATAACCAAAGAATCCTTTTAACTATTTGTCACATAACACATAATGAGCAATATATATATATATATGTATATATGATAAAAAAAACATAATAAAAAAAACAATTTTTTGTGAAAAACACACACACACACACACATAATGAGCAAAACTATCCACAAGTTATAATAAAAACAAAAAAGAAAAGAAAAGAAACAAAGAAATGGTCCATGAATTTTATATAGAAGATGCATTTTGAATGAAACACACATTTTTAGCAAAAGATTCTTCCATAAACATATTGCTCTTAATTGACAATATACCATATTTTATTTCTATATATATTTTTTTTACATCTAATTTCATTCCTATATTCTATCACTAATTTATATTTTAAAATCAATTTTGAGTTTATAAATACTTTATCAATTTACTATAATTTTAACTTTGTAATACTAATGTCAAACTATTTTCTTCATTAAATTATTCGACAATTAAGTTATAAGTCAAACTAAAAGGTTTCTATTAACTTATATACTAATATTGATTTTAGTTTTATAATTATTTTATATATTTATTTTGTTTTTTTAATTTTTTCTATCTATAATATCACAGTTTTGTCTTCACTTAATTGATTTTTAATAAAAAAAATTAAAATTAATTAAGATTTTTTTTTTTTTAATTCTTACCAGTCAATATATTATCTAATTCTTTATATTTCAGGTTTTAAATTAATATATATTCATCATTTTTTTAAAGTTAAAATTATTATAATTTTAAGTTTTTTTAAAACAACTTTTTAGCCGTTAATCTTATTTTCTATATTCTTCTCATGTATTTTTATTTTTTAATGCATCTATCTATTAGTTTTTAGTTGCATAATATTTTTTTTCTTTTTAATAAAGTATATAATAACATTCATAGACTTTTATCTTTGAAAGTTTTGAATTTATTTTTTTTAATTTATCGCTGAATAATCTTGAAATTTATTTTTGGGCAAATCACATAATTAGTCCCTAAGTTTTACTCTAAAATTATTTTAGTCCCCAATTTTTAAAAGTTCATATTTTAGTCTCTAACGTTAATATATTGTTCTATTTTAGTCCTCAAAACCACTTTCCCGCGGTATTTGACCAAAAAATTGATCAATTTTGACTTTTTAAGGGCAAAATTATCAAATATAAAGTTTTATGCTTCACTTTAGTCCTTATGTCACTTGTTTTTTTTTTTTTTAAGAAAAAATTGCATTTTACCCCCTTATGAAAATGGAAAAGGGCAAAAAAAAAAAAAAACCTTTATGAAAAAAGAATACGCAAAAAACCTCCCCGTGTTTTGAAAATTATGCACACCACCTTCCGCTCCTTATTTTCTCCAATTTAATCCTAATTTTAACATATAAAGACTATATTACCCTTAATTATTTCATATATTTTTAATTTAATTAATTTATTTTTTTAAAGTATATTTTCATATATCTTCTTTCATCCCCTCTAAATTTAAAAACTATTTTTAGTCTTCGTATTTTATTTTTTAATTTATTCTACTTTTTCATTTTTGTATATATTATATATAAATATATATTTTATATACATAGATACATATATATATGATATGAGATAACCTAGGGGCCCAGTCCAATAACACTCGATCAAGTCAGAGATGACCTAATTACCTGATAGGCCCAACCGATTTTGGGCCAGCCACATTGTTAGCCGAATTTTGACCCCACTGGACAGTCTTTGCCTTATCGACCAAGTCATGGTCGATCACCATGGGGGGTGCCTCGTTCAGCCTTCAACCAAAGAGACTTAGATACAATAGAGTTGCACCTTGTCGACTAGATTTCGTAGTGATGTCTCACATAAGTATTTAGATCGACCAGAGAGGTCAAATTGGGGTGGCAACCTCTCAGCCACATTAAATGCTTTGTTAGGTGGCGTGCCTCAGTATTAATGGCGCATGCCTCCACAGTACTATCTTTTTCAGCTGCACCAGACTAGTGCGCAGCTCAAGTGTACCACCTTGTCCTAAGTAATTGGAGGCAGTGCCATCTGGAATAGTACATAGGCTAGAGAAGACTTAAAGGCCCTCAAGTAAGGACGAAAGCCTCTCATGTGTAGCAAGGGCATCATAGACATATCAACCACATTAGGAAGGCTATAAATACCCCAATGCCAACTTTCAACAAGGTATGCCATTTATCATTCAAAAGCCCTTTGAAGTGCCTTAGCCGAGGGCTCCTCAGCCAACCTGACATTTGCTATTAGTTATAGGACTCAACCCTATCACTTCACCAAATACCTTTATCGACTTGCTATCTGGTCGATTGGATTGGACCTAGCCCAATACATCCCCAAATAGTTTACACCCTTATCATTTTGGCCCACTCTGTGTGAAAATGAGTTCGCAACTTCAAAAAATGGTTAATACTAGGTGAGCAACATCTGAGAGGAAGGAGAACAGGAGATCCCCAACCCTTCCCCCTCGATCTCAAGAACCAGGCGTGGCGGGACTTAGCTCCCAGCCATAATAGGTGGTCACCTTAACGGCTTGACCACACCCCCAACTTATACAGTTGATAAGCGAGCAAGTATCTGCCCAAATTTCTGCTCAACTGTCAGCTGCCCTTAATTGACATAATAACCAACCTGGACTAGCTGCTAGTACCACTCCTCAACCCACCCAGTGCGAGAAGAGGCCCCCTAGAGAAGGGAAGGGTCGACTGGAGACTAGACTACCACCCACTCGACGAGAAGATAGTCCTGGGCGATTCCCAAGAGAAGAAGCCCGACAAAATCCTCAAGAAGAAGTTGCCGATTCCGTGGATCATGGCGTTCGACCCCTTCAAGCCCCGTAGCGAAATAAGGTCGAGCACCCGAGGCCTCGAACAAACAAAAACCCAACTTAGGTTGATCAAGAAGAATGGAAAGAATTTTCCCATCAAGTGCAGTAGTTGAACCAGCAACTCAAAGAAATTTCAAAAAAGAACTCTGAAAGGAACTCGCAGTATGATGGCACTCCTTGTTTTTATCGGGAAAGGGAGTCTCCATCATATAGGAGATAGTCGACAAGTGAATCATTGTCGACACCAAAGTTTCAACTAGGTTGCCCAGATATGATGGCTCAATGGACCCGAATAAGCACCTATTACAGTTCGAGCACATGATGCAGCTGCATGGGCACAACAAGTACATCCACGCGAAGATGCTAGTTATCACATTTCAAGGAATTTCACTCGATTGGTTTGTGAAGTTGGAACCAGCATTGATCTACTCATACGACTAGTTGTGCAATAAGTTTCTTCACTAGTTCTCTAGTTGAAGGAAGGCGAAGCTCCCCCATACCCATTTGCACACTGTCAAACAGAATGAGGGAGAGTTGCTCTACAATTTTTTCACCAGGGTTAACATTGAAGTTCTGAAGATTGACAGCCCCCGGATTAAATTTTTGATCGATGTTCTCTTCTCAGGCCTTGGACATAAAGAGTGTGCTAATTCTTTGGTCAGGGAGTAACCAAGAACCATGAATGAATTACTCGACTTTGCAGAGAGGTACATGACTCAAGAAGATATGAATAAGCTCAAGTATGGCAATCCTAATGCTGACAAGAAAAATGTTAAAGAGAAAGATGACTGTTAGCACAAAGATAGTTATCGATCTCTGATCAAACATTTTCACAACTACACTCTACTTAATGCTGCAAAAAAGGAGGTATTGTTTGCCATCCAGCACGACAACCTCCTTAAGAAACCCAGGAAGTTGACCAAGATAGAAGCTATGAAGAGGTCCACGAAGTCCTGCCACTTCCATAAGCAAAAGGCCATGACATAGAGGATTGTTTCAACCTCCACGACAAAATTGAAAGGTTGATTCAACAAGACGATTTGAAAAAGTTTGTTGATGAGAGTGCCCAACAAGAAGCGAGCGTAACCAACCAGACTCCTTATAGAGAAAGTTCGGTTAGCTTGAGGAAAGAAGACAAGGGAAAGAAACTAAACCCCGATCCCCGCCCATAAGAGGAGTGATTGGCACTACTGTGGGAGCCCACCTGGAGGGACTCGAAATCAACTAGAAGGCAGAACCAATGGAGACTGGAATCGATCAAAACAGTCTTCTAGCTTTCGACCAGCATGGAGCCAATCTCTTTCTCCAACGCAGACCTCTCTCATATCGAAAATCAAGGGGCCGACAACTTTATCCTTTAAAGAGTTGAATTAGGACTAAAGTGGAACATGAAAGCTCAAATTGACAATTTTGTCCTTTAAAAAGTCAAAATTGATCAATTTTCCGGTCAAATACCACCGGAAAATGATTTTGAGGACTAAAATGAAACAATATATTAATGTTAGTGACTAAAAGATGAACTTTTGAAAATTGGAGACTAAAGTGATTTTAGAGTAAAACTTTAGGGACTAATTATGTGATTTGCCCTTTATTTTTCATGACATCATGTATATGAGATGTCTTTATATGTTTTGAGCTTTTAAATACTAAATTTTAAATCTTTAAATTTAATTTTGCTTGATCATTTTTTGAAGTAATATTTAATTTTACTAATGACTTGACCATTTTTTGTGATATTTTTATTTTTATTTTTATATTGTTACTTTATTTTTATATTGTTACTTATGTATTGACTTACAATTGAACAAACATATAATTTATTTACCTTAAAGTGAAGAGATCTTACCTTCAAAATTGAGAATCTATGCTAACAATGAAATTAAAGAATAATAAAATAAATTTATCAAATTAAAAAATAAAAGAAAACTTGAAAATAAATCACACATTTTACCTTCAGCTTTTGGATTGTGGTTTAGATTATCCTATAACAATGAATGGCTCATACTTTGTTTTGTTTTTTTATTAGTTTAATTATTAAATGGATAATTACAAAAATACCCTTTAATTTGATCAGGTATATTGTCTGAGGATGGCCAGAAGAATGAGATTGAAGCCAATTAAAAGGATAAGGATAATTTTAAAATTGAGTTGAAACATCAGGGATCAAAACAAACTTTACCCTTTATTTGGTCATAAAAAAGTAAATGTATTTATTTTGTTTTTTGGCATATTTTCTTGAGAACATTTTAAGTTTAGCCCAAAATTTCACTCAATATTAAAATCATCCCAAAAGTTTTAGAATATGTATATTATATTGATTTTTTGGCCTCTGCAACTATATTAATAGCTGGTGATGGTATCAACTTTTTGATGGTATACAGGGCTATGATCCAATCCAATTAACTAGTTGGGAGGTCGAGCAAATGTTTGATGATGTGGTTGGGTCGAGTCTTGCAACCAATAACACAAGTTAGGTTAGCCGAGGAGCCATCGGCTAAGGCACTCAAATGCTCAAGTCAGTATCTAATCAACTAGAAGGTAGAGTAGCAAAATGAGGGCTTTGAGTAATAATGGGCGTACCTTGCTGAAAGGTAGCAATGGGGTATTTATAGCCTTTTTGGAGAGGTTGATATGTCAATGATGCCTTCACACATATATGTAGAGGGCTTTTTATCTTTACTTGAGGACCTTTAGGTCTTCTCCATTTTAAGTACTATCCCAGGTAGCGTTTCTTCCAACTCTATAGGACATGGCAGTACACAAGAGACGCGCACTATTCTGGCGCTTCCAGAAAGGTGGTATTGGTGGTGACATATGTTATTAATGCGGAGGCATGCCGCCTGTCAGAGTATTCAATATGGCAGCGAGGTGATCGCATCTGTTCGACCTCCTGGGGTCGAGGTAGGTACTTGCCTATGAGTCACTTGTGCAGGCTCCAGTCAACACGATGAAACTCTATTGGATTCAAATATCTCCTTGGTTGAGTGTTGAATGAACATTCTCGATCTGATCGATCATACTCCAGTTGACTAGACAAGATATTAATATCTGTATTGGTGGAAAGGCCCAGTGAGGTCTGGTCTGGTCGATAGCTTGGTCAATTGCCAATGGGTCGGGCCTGATAGCCAATTGGGTTACCCCACATCATGTATTTTTCCTATTTGAACATTATTGAGTTGGGCTTGTTGGGCTATCCCATATCATAAGTCTCTCCCCATTCTTAAGTCCTGATCTAGAGTATCGATGAGAAGGGATGGGGAGTAGTTGACTTGAGAGCAATTGGATATGCTTGACAAGGAGATCAACATGTTAGTAACATTTATATTTCAAAAGTCAACCAAGGTTTCAGTGCATTTAATGTGACTGTTATGTTGGGCAGCGCAGAAAGACAACTGACGGATGTGTAATAATTGCTCGGTAGCTGGTTAGATTTATCGATTGGCTTGCCCACTGGATGGGGCCTATAAATAGGTACGATGAAAATTTTCATTTGCACTTTTACAACATCCTGAGAGATTGAACCTAAGATTTTACTGCTCTTTCTACTAATCAAGCCTTGTTTTAATTATGTTAATCATGTAAGTCTTCTAAATTGTATTTTGATCTTGAGCAAGTTTCATTCTCCTTTATTTGATCTTATTTTGCATGCTAATATGTTGAGAGTATTTGGTGAGGATAGTAATAGGGAGAGTGGTTCCGATGAGACCAGGTCGAATGTGGGATCGACCGGAGGGTAGTTGGCTCGACTAACGGGTCTAGCGAGTCTTCTAGTGATAGTTCAAGTTCTACTAGTTTGATTGATAGTCGAGTAGATGCTGGGGGTGGAGCTAGACTAAGTCAACCTCTCGTCTCTTGTGTCTTAGATTACTAGCAAGGATCTTGGGTTGCTTAGGTAGTTATATCACATTCCCTCGAGTTTTGAGCTGATCGTCCCTGGACCTTCTGATAGGATGCGTCGACCTCCAATTGGTTGCATAACTGTGTTTGAGGATGCCCTGAAGTGTGGGCTTAGGTTTCCTTTAGCACAGTCCATAGTTGACCTTCTGTCTAGACTCCAAGTCTGCATAACCCAACTTCTTACAAATTGTTTTTCAACTTTGTATAGTTTCATCGTTTTTATGCACATACATGACCAGCCACATTTGCCAATTTTTCAAATCTCTTCCATCTCCCGATGTCCCAGAAGTCAGTAGCATCGAAGAGTCTAGCTTTTACTACCTCACAGCCTACCCTTATCAAAAACCTTTGGTTACTCCATCCTTATCTCATGGCCAAGAGTGGAAAAAGTGTTATTTCTTTGCTTGAGTGCTGGGTGGGGTCGAGTTTAACATACCTAGAGGGTAGTGGATAGGGTCGAGATGTTGGGGAACGAGAACCCTACTTAGCCCAACACTTTTATCCAAGACTTAACCCAGTTTGGTCAAATTGAGCCTTCTAGGTATATCGAGGAGAGGAACTTGGCGCTGGCAGGCTTATCGCTTGCTCAGTTAGATTTGCCAACTAATGCTCGACTAGGTAGATGTTCTTATTGACTTTTTGGTAATTATTTACTCAAACTTTTTAGTTGATGCTGATGTATTTGTTTTTTTTTGTGTTTTTTAGATCAAGAGAAAACCATGAACTACACACATGCACAAGTAATGGCTCATCAGCAAAGGGTGTAGGAGTGTCACTAAGCATCCGCTCATCGAAGGGTTGCCCCACTGCCGCCCGTTCCAAAACTAGCCCAACCATTAACCATCGGGATGAGCAGCCCTTCTGTTCAACAGAAAAGACTAGCTACCGAGCAGCTTGGCCTGCTCAAAAGAAGACCACTACTGATAAAGTGAAAGGAAAAGTTGGGGCTTCGACCCACCTGACCGGGTCTGATCTTTTTGGGCCTCGACCGGACGATGACTTGTTCCCGTTGCCTAACTTTCTATGGCTAAGGTTTGGGACTGACATCACAGTTCAAAATTCTTTGTCGATGATGACAGCGAAGAAGATCGGAGTTGTGCCTTTGAAAGTGATGATAGCCAAATTCTTTATGTCCGACCAAAAAAAGATGTTGGAAATGAGCTAGGTAGAGGCCCTGAAGGCGTTGGCCTATAACTCTAATATGGTAAGTTTCTAGTCGAGTTTTATTCATTTCTGCCAAGTTTCAATTTAAAGTTCTCGACTTAAGTTGTTGTTGCTGCAGGTCAACCAGCTGGGTTATCATTTTTTACTGGAGGTTGGAGATGGCCCTTGGTGACCGAGAAAAGCTCCTGAAGGAGCAAAGGGATGCAAAAGTGGCCAAGACACAGCTTGACTCCATGCAGTCGAGGATCGAGTAGCTGGCTAAGTAGGTTGAGGACAAAGATGTGCAGTTCCTGGCTACTGTGGCTGAGAAAAGCAAGATGGATGAGCTACTGTGGAAGGCAAGATTGGAAGCTGAGGCCTCTTACAATATTGGTCAAATGCATGGGCACAATACTACGATCAAGTACGCTCGAGATGAATTCTTTAGGGCACTCCTAGCATCTAAAAAGAGGCTATGCAGTAGTTTATGTTGTGCTCAGTGTTCCGAGATGCCAGCGTTATCTTCTCCATCAACGACGTGAAGGATGTCTTCGACAATGCTGTGAAGCAACTGGCGTTCTTAGGGTATCAATTTTGCCCCGAGGGTGCGCCTAAACTCGCTTCAGATAGAGCAGCTTGAAGATTATCCCAACCTCCCCTTAGTCGAGGAGAATGTATTTGAAGAGAGCGCCGCAACTGCAGCTAATCTAAGGTTGATCCAAGTGGTAGAGGAGTTTGCTTTCACGAACAAATTTGCTAATAAGATCAAGGATGGTGGGGTCAATGTTGTTGCATATTTCCCACTTGCTGGAAACGTATTTCTGATCGAGGAGGCTAGCCTTTCTCAACCTACCGTTGCTACCCAGCCAGCGCCATCGCCAGAGTATGAGCTCAAGGGTCCTCCAATTGTTGTGTGTGTGCCCTCCAGCGATGAGCTTGATCGTGTTGTCAAGAAGGTAACGTATGCACGGGCTGAGGGAAGAGAGGGAGCTGGGTTGAATTGAAGATAAAACTATTTTTGTTTTTGCTTAAGTTTGTTCGCCCTATGAGGCGATTTGAATGTTTCAATTTATGAACAATTTTGATAATCATGTAATTGAATATTTTGATTTATGAAATGAAGTTTCTGCTTAATTTCTTTGTCGACTCACCCTCCCCTTCCTTTTGTTTTATTGTTTTCGAACGGATTACATCAACAAGTAGATAATGAAATCCTTCTCCTAAGTAACTGGTTGAATAGAGTAAATTTAATTTGAGAATGAGAAATGTTTAAATGGTTTAAACTAAGTTCATCATCAATTATGAGATTGACTCGCAAGGGAATAGTTGGATAGTTCTAGGGATAACAACCTCGACTTTATTCGTTTAAAATTGGTCTTGAAATAGTCTTCATAGTCGATTGCTTGGTCAACTTAAGACATTCTCTTCGCAATTAAACGAATAGGCAGGGCACCTTGGTAGATCATTGGTTGACTTAAATGAACTTCAATGTTCATGTTTCATGTCACAGTGTGTATGTCAGTGGAACGACTTGATCATGATGATCGGCTACAGGGTCGATTTTAAGATATGTTCGACGACATAGTCGATTTTAAATAATTTGTTATTTTATTGAGTTTGGCTAGGAATCATGGTCGACCACGAGGTCGACTTGAAACAATTAACTTGCTTATTAGTTTGGGCTTGGAGCTATAACTTGTGGTTTGAAATGAATTTGTTGTCGACTATGGAGTCGACTTTAAACGATCAACTCATATATTATTTGGGCTTAAGGTCGTATCTTTTGGTCTGAAATCAATTTGTGGTCGACATGGGGTCGACTTTAAATGATCAACTCGTTTATTAGTTGGGGCTTGAAGCCATATCTTTTGGTTTGAGATCGATTTGTGGTTGACTTTAAACGATCAAATTATTTTCCAATTTGGGTTGAAAGCCATAGTTGTTGATGAGAGTGAATAGTTGTCGAAATGTAAGTAGTTTTTATTGATTTAGGATCTTATTACAATACAATTGAGTGGAGACTTGCGTCTCGTTATACATAGAATTTCTTCAAGTTCACTGCATTCCACGATCGAGGGAGCTTACTGCCATTCATATTTGCTAGTCGATAGGAATTGTGCTTGTTACTTTGACCACCCAGTAGAGGCCCTTCCATTTCAAATCGAGTTTACCCACATTTTTCGAGACTTCGACTTTCTTGAGGATGAGGTCCCATACTTTGAAGCTCCTTAGTCTAACTCCTTTGTTGTAATGCTGGGCCATCTTCAACCTGTATCTTTACATTGTTGTGTATTCGTCCTACCGCAACTCGTCGATTATTTTGAGGTTGAATTTTCTTTCGGACTCATTCCTGATTGGGTTGTAGTGAATTACTCGAGCAGTATGTTGTATCAATTCTATTGAAATGACTGCTTTTGATCGATGTACTAGACTGTAAGGATTGTGGCCTATCGCGGTTTAAAGAGTGGTTCTGTACGCCCATAGCACCCTGGGAGGTCGTTCGCCCAACTCGCCTTGGATCCTTCCAATCAAGCTTTGAGGTAGTCTAAGATAGTCCTGTTTGTGACCTTCGTTTGTCCATTGGCTTGAGGGTTCCCCACTGAGGTGAAGTGTTGTAGAATTCCTAGGCTTTTGCACCAGTTCCTCGTGCTCCAACTTTGGAATTGCATCCTATTGTCCGATATCAACATTTTGGGCAAATCAAAACAAAAGATGATTTTTTTCCACAGGAAATTTCTGATGGCTGCGTTGGTCATCTTCGGGACTACCTTTGCTTTGACCCACTTTGTGAATTACTTGACCGCAACGATCATGAATTTTCTCAAACTAATCCCAGCTTCTACTTTTGAGCAGGCTATTTTGCTTGGAGCTCTTCAAGAAAGAAAGAGGAAATGGTGTTCCATCTCCTATACATGTAAATGTACCAAATATTTTTTCTTTAAAATATCAATTAGTTATAAAATAAATATATACATTTGTCATGTATCCAACATAATGGACTAAGGTCGAAGAAACACTTCTAGAAATTGAGTATCCAAAATGAAATAAAGAATTATTAAATATTAAAAATTCACCAGAATGCAAATAGGAATAACATAAAATACATATAATACAAAATTGTGTATTAAAGAAAATGGACTAGAGAGAGAAATCAATATCCAATTCACTCAAGAAATCAAGCACTGGTGTCTACAAATTTTGTATTCATGGAGACAGGTACACCCACTTACTATATATACATATTTATATGTGAAAAACATGAAGTTATTAAACAATCGGCTTCGATACCACATGTAAGCATTAAATCATATTTAATGTATAAACATTAGCAGAAATTGATAAAACCAAAAATCTATAGCTTCATATTTTTCACATATAAATATGTTATTCCTATATGCATTTTGATGAATTTTTAATATTTAATAATTCTTTATTTCATTTTGGATACTCAATTTCTAGAAGTGTTTCTTGGACCTTAGTCCTTTATGTTAGATACATGACAAATGTATATATTTATTTTATAACTAATTGATATTATTTTTAAAAAATATTTAGTACATTTTACATGTATAAGAGATGGAACACCTGTTACAATAAAAAAATTTAGATTGTTCTTATCATCATATATTAAATTATTGTAGAAATTTAGACTGTCCTTGTCATTATGTATCAATTACAATCTAAATTTGATTGGTCAGGTTGTACCTTAAATTATATTTAATAAGTTTATAAATAAATTATGCGTAAATTAAGTATAACTACATTAATAAACATTTTTCTATCATCAAACTCATTATTAGAAACTTACTAAATTAAAACGAATGATTTTTATTTCAATGTGGAAAGAAAAAGGAAGTACAATATATATTTTTATCAGCCAATCAAAGTTTTAATAGGTTGCCTAACAGTCTATGTTATATGTGTACCATTCCTATGGCAAAGAATAGGCTTAATTAAGAAAAAATGAATAAATTACAAACTTAGAGTTGTTAATAAGAGTTTAGATCCTCTATTCTAATATATGTTTTATCTTCTATTCCATTGCATGGATGTATGATATGTGTATTAAATAATTTTCTTATAAAAATAATTAATTGATAACCAAATACACTTAGCATATATATATATATCACATTGGAGTAAGAGATAAAATAAAAAATGGAATAGGGAATCCAAAGTGTGTTAATCGGTAGTCCCGAATGTTAGGCTAATTTTAGAAATATTTCCCTGCCCTTGTGAAGGCAAGTAAGGAACTAGGATCCAATTATAAAACTTCAAAAGCTTAAATAAACTAGTGTTTACAAACTAACAAGGATCAAATCATGCCTAAAATTTAGATTTAGATAGAGTGTTACCTTGAAATGCTAATTTCCAAGGGGAAAGTGGTGAACCTTTCACCAATCCAGAATCTATCAGAAACTACGCAGCAGGAAGGGAGCAATTTTTAACCTCGTGAAAACTCCTCCAAAATTCACAAAAAAAATATTGCAACCTCTAACACCTTGAAGGAAACACAGTAAAAAATTTGAATCAAAAATCTCTCTGGATTTCTCTAGAAAAATTTGCCAAATTGGTGCTCTGCTTAAGTGGATCTCCAAACCATAGCAAACTAATTTGTTTGCCTCTATTGATATGATCCACACACCAATTGAAACTTCCGAGCCCTCCTCACTATAAGCTGGAATAAGGGAGGAGAATGACAATGGTGGAGGCTAATTTGAGGTAGGGAAGAAGAAGAAGAGAGCAAAGCTTTCAACACATGAATGCAATCTTGCAAGGTGTTTTGGAGAGAATTGTGAAGAGAATCTAATTCTTTGACAGTTTCAGCAATGACCTATCCTCATACCCTCTATATCTATATATAGGGTGAGGTTAGTGTGATGCCAAGTTGGCATCACACCTTCCTCAAGGTGGGCAGCCAACTTGCATTGCCAAGGTGGCAAATGCAAATTCAAATTCAAATCAAATTTGAATTTTATGTGCATCTTAGTTACATTTGAAATCTAATTTCAAGCTAATTAAGATGCTAATTCAAATGAACATTTTATTTGAATTTTTCCTTCAAAATGTATTCTTTCCATTAATTAAATTAAATACTTTAATTTAATTAATTAGCCTTTAACTTAACTCTTAAGTTAAACAAGCTTAACTCTTAAGCTTAATTTGTTAACTTAACTTGACCAATTGATGGTCACTTTGGCACCAAATAATTAACTCCTTAATTATTGGTCTAATTTAACCTTTTTAAAATTAGTTGATTAAGTTAACACTTAAATTAAGCAGGCCAAAATTGACCTTTAAATTGGACACCTCAAAAATCGGTCAACTGGGAGAAATTCTCTAACTCTTAGAAAATTGTTCCATTAACTAGGAAGCTAATTGGCTTTTGTGTGTGACCTAATAGGTTCTACCATTCATTGGACATGGGTTTACAACTCCTTGTGACTTTTGAATATCATATATTCATTTTAGTTTAGAATTCTTTTAAACTAATCGACTCAATTCAATTCTCATTAATTAAAGAGTGCCCGATCTCCACGATTGATATCCAACCTCAAGCTCATGGAGCCCAACTAATTTGCCGAAATGAATGTTTTAGAGAACCATTATAGCTCTATGCTTACCATGCAAATACAGTCCTTTTGTCTCTTATCTCCCAAAAGAGGCATAGGACAAGATATTTGTCGGCTTTCTAATAGCCTCGATACTATATCTCTATTCCTAATGTTCGATTCCCTTATATGACCTTATCTTTCGAAAACTCATTTTCCAAATTATCATACCACATTGAGCAAGGATTTCTTAGAATCGATCATTATAAAATACATAGGAGATGCACTCACGCTTCACAAAAGCAATGAGTAGGATTCCATCTTAGATCTTACAAGCCTCCATGCCAAGTAGCTCATACCCAACCTCAACCCGAAAGACCCGCTAAGTGGTCAAGGAAGAGTCAAAGCATAAGGACCAGACACAAGGTTACCATGGATCCTCAGGTCAGAGGACTAATAATATGCACTAGCATAAGCTAGAGTTTGCCACTACCAACTTGCCACTACGGCTATCTAGTGGATTCTCTGGTGGGCCTTCAGTGCTTTATTTTCTAATAAGCACCCACTAACATACATCCATATCTCATACGGTTGCTCATGGAGCAGAGCAATATCCAACTCTTGGATTTATGCATCGTTTGTGCAAGTCTATTTGGATTTTAGATGCCCCATCTCATAAGATCATACGACTTGGAAGATTTAAGATCACGATCGTGTGGGACTTATTCCATGGTCATCAAACCAAGTCCCGCAGTCAAGAGTGATCTATAGGCTTCATCCAAGTGCAAGTGAAGTAATAAAGAACATAAGATGAAGATGCCCATATAAATAATATCAATAAATCAAGATTGTTTTTCAAGGAAATAACTTTACAAGGCTAATCCTATTGGCTTGCCGGGCACTATTCCAACACCTTGGAGAAGAAATAGTCTAATTAGGAGCTTTTGTACTCAATATGGAAAAATAGAGTTAGTCTACCAAGGGCTGAGTGCCCTTATTCCACCATATAACAATAACATGTTAATATCTAAGGCTATTAGAACTCATGCAACATCACATTTATTGATTATGCACAAATTACAATGAACCAAAAATGGATAAAGGTTGAAAAAATGGCAATCTAATGTAGTAGTATTGCATAAAAAGCATGGAAAAAAACTACAAACACATATAAGATAAAAATGCAATCTGATTACAATTTTGCTGAAGAGAACTACAACTTTGCCTAACAAAAGATAAGATAAAGCAAAGGAGTTGTTTTTCCATTTTAAATGGCAGCATATAATCAATTCCTAGAACACTAAATAACCTCATAAGAAAATTAATGATTATAGATAATAGAAATCTCACATAGCAAAGATAATATGAAGTTTCAAGGATCTGTGGAAATTCATGGAAATGTATAGGCTAGTCAATGTGGAGAGCAGAGTTAAAGGCAACAAAGAAATGCAAACAAACCTTGAGAACATAATCTGTAATCAAACTGGTTTCCTAGCCCACCACGACTGTTGCTTTCATGAATACACCAATCTCAAGATCAAGTTTAATACGTATTTCTTTCTCTCTTCTTGACAACAAAGCAAACAAAACTTATCACTAAATTAATAAAATATTTCATAAAAGGATAGCTCTAGAAACAAAGATGCATCATCAATCAATACCATCAGTGGTATCAAGAAATAATAGTTGTAGTCGCTTTGGTAATTCAAGAGAAGAGTTTAAAGAATTCAACTTATGATAAGCCCTAACTTTAACTATGTGCACTCCCTGATTATTCCAACAATACTGAGGATCAATTTTGATGCCAATAGAAGTTAGAGCAAAATTATTATTATAAGTTTTGCTGGGTTTTTCTCCACTTATAAGTTTGCTGTTTTGTGATTTCATTGAGGGCCCACGCTATTGAAATATCAATACCCTAATATATAAAACGTCTTGAAAATTTTAACCCACCAAATTTCTAAATTGTGCTAATAATGGAAAATATATGTGAATTCAACATTGACTGCAACCTACATGGGGAAAAAAAACCCTTCGCTCATATCTTCATGAAAATCCCTTCTTGTTAGTAAACAACTAACACCAAATGAAATTAGATACTGAAAATATTTGTATCTATCAGTCCTATTTTTGAGTCTCTGAAGGAACTCTTCATTATCATTCTCCACAACCTTAAGAATGCTCTTCATTAAATGCTTCTTATCCTGTGCCCCAATGTTGGTGACATCCACCTCCGCATGAATCACTGTCCTATTGCTCCTCAATTGCTGCAACATCCCCTTTCTCAAATACGTGTTCCTTTATTCATGATTTTGGGCCATGGAATCGCTATTTTGTGTGTATTCCGCTTCTTTATTTGGGTTTTGTTGGGTTTTTCTCCGCTTATAAGTTTGTTGTTTTGTGATTTCATTGAGGGGGATGAGATATTTGATTCAAAGATCTGGCAGAAATATGGGATCGTTAATTCATGCAGAACTCAGTTTGGATGTTAGATTTTCATCAAAAGTCTACGTTTGAAAAATAAGCAATGAATTTCTTGTAGATGCTTTGAGGTTCATAGCGCATCTGAAAGGTTTCTTTTTTGCTTCTTCTTTCGATTTACGGTGGCCTTTTCCCCCGCCATGAGATAGTTGTAATTCTTTTTTGATTTTTTTCTTGTTAGTTATGCCTTTTCCTTTTGCCTTTGGTTAAACAGCTTATTGGAAACACAATATTTATTGAAGAGGTTAGGTTATCATTAAGTGATGGGAAAGAGAAATAGTTTTGTCCAAGGTATTACCGATAATTGAATCTCTTAGATTTTGGTTTTTGTTCGAATGAACTGGTTTATTTGGTAAGGTTAAGTTTTGGGTTGGCTACTTTCTATTAGTTTTTTCTAAACAAATGTTCGCAATTTAGTGTCCAGGGACTGTTTGTCCTTTTTCTTTTGATTTCCAGATTACACGGTTCTTTTTTACATATAGATTGATTTTAGTTGATTTCTATTAATGTGTTTGTTTCTTAATTAAATTTATTTACTGATAAATTAGGTTCTTGTAAGAACAGTTGCTGAATGATTAGTGGGAGATGAGACATGAATGATTATTTTTGTGGCTAGAAACGGTCAAGGTATGTGCCCTATTCATTTATGAATTTATTGATCCATCAGTTTGCATATATAGTTGCTATGGTTAAATTTTATTACAAAGGCCATTTATTTTAATGTTTTTTATTGCTACCTATTCATAGCTTGCGCATCTGTTGTCCTAAGCTTTTCTTTCTTAAATCTTCATGGTACCTATCTTATATTTTCGAGATCTTAAAATGAGGTAGACAATTAGTTCTTTGATTTGATGAACTCATCGCATATGGATCTAAAGTACGCCAAGTGTGATTCATTTAGTTTGAAAAGTGAATTCCTCCAGTTGGAAATCATACTTTGCATGCTTCTGCTGCTCTTTTTCTTTTTTTCTGTTTTGGTTCCATCGGAACAACATAAGTTGTTGTAAACACTCCTGGAACTTTTACTTTGTTGTTGGTTTTTATGCTGGAAGGCTTCGTTGTTGCACACGGTTGGTGCTACATTAATTGATTGATGATGCATCTTTGTTTCTAGAGCTATCCTTTTATGAAATACTTTATCAACTTAGTGATAAGTTTTGTTTGCTTCAGTGTTTTTCAGATGATATGGGGATACTATGTTTCTCCTATGGTGTGTGGATAAAATGCCATTGCCATTAATGAGTTTTTTGCTGAGAGATGAAGTGTAGTAAGTTCCAGAAAAATGACCTATAATTTTGTAGAAATTATTTTTTGAGAGCTTCAACATGACACTAATATTGGCTTAACAATTAATTTTTGACTCAGCCTACCAATGGCATTAAAAACACTGTCGAAAAGACCCTTCTAAGGGACAGAGGTTTATTTATTACTGATCTTGGTATTGGATATGCATCATGGCTCTTTTTGGATTCTTCCTTCTATTTAACATTCTCTTCACTACAGCCTTTACATACTTAAATCGTAAGTAATATAATTTTTATTTCATTCTTGGCATTCTTATTTTGAAGAAATTGATTAATGAGTTCATATATTATCTATCTTCTTTACTGAACTCTCAGCTTTGGGTGACAATAAAGCTTTTATATCAGATGACAATGAGGAAAGTAGGAATAAGCGGCAAATAACAAATGTTGAAGGTGTGTGGTTTGTATATTAGTTAGTCTAGCTCTATAAGCAGACATCGTATTATAAAAAAAAAAGGGTTGCTGCAAAATAAGGTAAAAAGAGTCATCAGAGAGTGAAGAAAAAGAGCTAAGGAGTTAATCAATGGCGACAACCTTTTTGGGGGATGATCTGTCTCGATCGACTAGCAGTAAGCGGAGCTGGAGATCGCAGAGCATAAAGGAGGTGTGGCAGGCCCGCCGGATGTGTGCACAAGGAGCAGCAAGCGGCGGCAAGTTGTGGATGATAAGGAGAAGCTCAAATAGGCTGCCGTCAAGCAGCTGTTGACGTATGGCCGATTGAGGAAGGGGATACTACAGTAGGTGATGAGTAATGAGACAATGGTTCATGCTGAGATAGATGTCACCAATGTTGGGACGTAGGATAATAAGCAATTTATGTAGAGCATTCTCAAGATTGTGGAGGATGATAATGAGAAATTCCTTCAAAGACTAAAAAACAGGACTGATAGGTACATATATTTTCAGTATCTAACTTTATTTGATGTTAGTTGTTTACTTACAAGAAGGGATTTTCATTATGATATGAGTGAAGGGTTTCTTTTCCCCACATAGGTTGCAGTTAATGTTGAATTCATATATATTTTTCCATTATTAGCACAATTTAGGAATCTGAATGGGCACTAATGTTGACGGAGGCTAGTGAGTCATGTTGGAGTGGACCTAGCATGATGGGCATTTTCTGGTGAAGTCAAAAGCATCTTTCATCAAAGTTGGCTAAAAATACCTATGTTTAATGGTTTTGTGGGCCAAAGATAGTCCTCTAGAGTGGTTGCCACATATTCCTGAGTGGACTTCTTGTAAGACCTCTCGAGCCTACTTTGGTTTCAAGCACTTCAATGGTGGTGTAGAAACTGATCTCCTGTAAAACTGACCATATTCGTCGAGGGCAAACTTCACTGCTGGGCCCCTGAGCTACGTGCTTGTGTTTTATCCTCAGGTACCTTTCCTTCCCTTATGTAAGCTTTTATTTCATCCTGCCCGGAGGGAGTTGCCTCTTCAATCTACCGACCAAGCTCTGGTTGAGACCGTCTATGGTGGGTTTTTCAGTGACCAAAAATATGATGGTTTTGTCCCTGGTGCCTTTTGTCGAGCTAGAAAATTTTGATAGGGCGTCTAATATTTCATTTTCTGATCGAGGGACTTGACTAAGAGTAAACTGTTGTTGCAACTTCTTGGCCCCGGCTAAATACTTGCTCATCGTAGCCTGTTTAGCTTCAAAGTTTCCTTGAAATTGCTTCGTGACCAGCTGGGAATCAGCAATGGCAGCGAGTTGCTTGACTCCCCTATCAACAACTATCCACATACCGACAAGAAGGGCCTCATACTTAGCCTCATTGTTGGTGACATGATAGTCGAGTTTAATTGCAAAGTCATACTCCTCAGCCTGTGGAGAGCCCAAGAAAATGCCTATTTCTCCTTCTAAAGATGAGATCGTACAAAGGAATCGAACATTAAGAATAGAGATATAGTATTGAGGCTATTATAGAGCCGAAAAATATCTTACCCTAGGCTTCTTTCGGGAGATAGGAGACGGAAAGACCGTATTTTCATGGTAAGCATAGAGCTATAATGGTTCTCCAAAAAATTCATTTTAGCCAATTAGTTGGGCTCTATGGTCTTAAGGTTGGATATTGACCATAGAGATTGGGTACTCTTCAATTAATGAGATTAATTGAATTGAGTCGATTAGTTTAAAAATATTTTAAACTAAAATGAATATAAGATATTCAAAAGTCACAAGGAGTTGTGAGCCCATGTCCAATGAATGATAGAACCTATTGAGTCACACACAAAAGCCAATTAACTTCCTAGCTAATGGAGGAATTTTCTAAGAGTTAGACAATCACCCCATAGGACCAATTTTTGAGGTGTCCAATTTGAAGGTCAATTTTAGCTTGATTAATTTAAATGTTAAATTAATCAATTAATTTAAAGAGTTAAATTAAACCAACAATTAAGGAGTTAATTATTTGGTTCCAAATGATCATCAATTGGTCAAGTTAACAAAATTGAGCTTAAGTGTTAAGTTTACTTGACTTAAGAGTTAAGTCAAATAATTAAATTAAAGTGTTTAATTTAATTAATGAGAAGAATAAATTTTGGAGAGAAAATTCAAATGAAGAGTTCATTTGAATTAGCATCTTAATTAATTTGAAATTAGATTTCAAATATAATTGAAATGCACATGAAATTCAAATTAAATTTGAGTTCAAATTTTCCACCTTGGCAATGCAAGTGGCCGCACACCTTGAGGAAGGTGTGATATAGAGGGTGTGTGGATCGCCCAATGCATGATTAATGTGAAGATTATAATCTATCACATTTCCCTCCAAAACTCTTTCCAAGCACTGCATCATGTGTTGAAGCTTTGCTTTCATGCTTCTTCTCCAACCTCAAATCAGCCTTCACCATTGTTTTTCTTCTCTATTTATCCAGCTATAAGTGAGGAGAAATTGGAAGTTTGATTGGTGTGTGGATCATTACAATAGAGGCAAAACATTTGGTTTGCTAGTTTTGGAGATCTACTAAAACAGAGCACTGATTTGGAGAATTTTTTATAGGAGATCCAGAAGGATTTTTTATCCAAAATTTTTACATAGTATCCTCCAAGGAGTTATGAGGATACAATATTTTTTTGGTGATTTTTGGATAAGTCTAACCAAGGAAAAAGTTGCTCTCTTCATGCTGCGCCGGTTTCTGGCAGATTCTGGATTGGTGAAGTGCTCACCATTTTCTCCTTAAAAATTAGCAATTCAAGGTAACTCTCTACCTAAATCTGAATTCCTAGAATGATTAGATCCTTTTTAGCTTGTAAGCACTACTTTATTTAAGCTTTTGAAGTTTTATTATTGGATCCTAGTGCCTTACTTGCGTTCAAGTGGTATCAAAATCTAAATCATACTTAGATTTGGATTTTTGGTTGATTGATTCATGTGATGGATTGATCAAAATCACCAAATTCTTGATCATATGATGGATTGGAATGATTGGATGATGATGTGTGTGGCTCCTTGATTGATGATTTGAAAGCATGCTAATATGTGTTTTAAGTGTTGATTCATATGATTAGTATGTTTTAATTCATAGCTATTAATGTTGAATGTTGATTTGGAATTAATTGATGTTATGTATTGATATAGCATGTTGTTGATACTAAAATAGTTTTGGTCATTTTTGGATCCAATTTGGTTGGAGTTTTGTTAAAGATTTTTGAAGAATATGATTCTTACTTAAATTAGTTTTTGAAAGCGTGTTTGAGCATTTGAATTTCCATTTTTAAAAGGTCTTTTGAATCTGAAAATTCATTTATAATGTGTGCTATGATGCTTGGGAAGTGTCATAAAATTTTTGGTGCACAAAAGTTGAGCTAAAATGAACTTGACTCGATGCCAAAGTGACAACATGGGCTGGTAGCGGTTGTTTTAGGCTTTGGCGTGAGTTTTTGTTATTTTGTGCTCCTTTTTGTGACCAAAAGAGTTTTGACACACACGCGATAGATGCACAAATGTCGTGCAAGGTCTGAAAATTATGTTTGACATTTTTGCATGCTTTTAAAAATTGGTTAAAGTTAATCTTCATGTTTGGCGTAAAAGTTATGCCTGACCAATTACTTGTTTATGAGATAAATATTTAATTATTGGAATTAATTGTTAATGCTATACTTATTTATTGTTCATTTAATTGTTGAATAGATGATGAATAAATGCGGATGAGCATGAGCATTTAATATTGATTTAATTTGTTTCAAGTTATTGAAAGGGATTGTATTAAATTGAGGCTTGCATGCCTCGTAATTTCTACCTTGTAAATGTTATAAGAGTAGAACCACTAGGAGTGGGAATTTCTTTCTCATGTAAATATTACATGGAGCAAAGGAGAGCTTTTGGAGGCATGGAGACTTTTGAAGACACATGAATGTATCGGATACACTCACGTAATAGCTAGGTTTAATCAACCCATTTAAAATCAACTAGGTGGTGCACCTATGGCTTTAAGTGCACCACTTGGTCAGGCGCATGGTCATCTCACCCTAGGAGCATGCTAGATGCATTTACTTAGTTATGCTTTTCATTTCCTATTGATATATGAGATGCATGTTTAGGATACAGAAAACCTCTATAAGAAGATAAAAAATGATGAGATCTTTGCAAGTAAAAACCCTCAACTTAGAATGTTTAAGTGCTTTTCAAATATTAAGTCAAAATGGATACAAATTAAAAGAGTTTTAATTAATCCAAGTTTTCTACTAATAATATGTGGCATGCCGATGCTACCACCTTTGTGTGATATACATCCAGTCACGGGGGTCATACTTGGTGGAATGCTGTGACCATATACTTAGCATGAGGTGCACCTTCGACTTGAGAATGTTCACACATTATACACTCGGTCACGGGGGATGTTGTAGTGCCCATCTTTAATCAAAGCTTGATTGGTAGGTTTTTGAGTAATGTAGAGGTCGTCCATATAGGGGGTCTACATGAAATGGTGAGGCAAAATATATCAAGAGTTGCATGAGATGCAATTAGCAAAAGTTGCTTCTCTTTAGATTGCTTGTGGATATACATCCGATCACGAGGGTCCGCTTGTGAGTCTTTAAGGTCTTGATTCTCACTAGGAAATATGATTTCCCGAATTCTTCTTAGGGGTGAAGGATTTGATAAATAGTAGGAGGAAAACATGCTTGAACGTCTATAAACATGTTTTTAATATCAAATTCAATCACATGCTTATACTTTTTCGCCTCTTCTAGATTTTTGAAATCTTCAATCAAAATGGCTAAGTATCCACTCGTATCTATTTTGGAAACCAATAAACTCACCGGATCTAACATCCAAGATTGGTTGAGAAACCTTAAAATAATTCTTGACTCTGAAAAAAGGACATAGGTCCTTGATCAAAGTACCCGTGGACACAATTGGTGATGACGCCACTGACCAAGCTCGTGAAATATTCACAAAATTCGTGGATGATGATCTACAAGTTAGATGTGTCATGTTGGCATCCATGTCTAACGAGCTCCAAAAGACTCATAAGCATATGAAACATGCTCGAGAGATCTACGTACACCTACAAGAGTTATATGGTGTGCAATCAAGACACCAAAGTTTCGCTTTGTCAAAGGAGCTTTTAGATTAAGGATGAGTGAGGGGTCTAATGTCCATGATCACAACCTCAAGATGATAGGACTCATCAAGAAGCTTGGACAATTAGATGTGGTCATGGACAATGACCCCTACGTGGATTTGATCCTCCAGTCATTACTACTATTGTTCGACCAATTTGTTATGAACTTTAACATGTCCAAGAAAGAAGTTTTGATTAAAGAATTGGTGAACATGCTTGTGACCACCGAGATGACTATGAAAAAGGGGAAACATCTTATGCTTGCATTCTCCTCCAAGTTGATGGCCCTAGGGGTCCTAGAAAGGGAGGAAAGAGGAAGAAGAGTTCTTTCTCCAAAGGGAAGCAATCCGAGAAAAGTTTTAGGAGGATTAAGAATAAGGCTAAAACCGAAGCAAGTTGTTTCCATTGTGGCGAGAATGGGCATTGGAAGAGAAATTACAAAGCTTACTTTGCAACCCTTGAGAAGGGTATGTACTTTATTGAAGTGCACTTGATGAATAATTCTTCGTCATGGGTATTTGACACCACATGTGGTTCTCACTTTTGTCATTCGTTATAAGGGATGGAAAGAAAAAAGAGTCTATGTGAAGGGGATATGATCCTCTGCCTAGGAAATGGAGCAAGAGTTGCCGCTACTTTCCAAGATATTATCAAATTGGACTTGGGGAATGCTTGTATTGTACTTGATCTAGCTTATTATGTACCCCATCTTGTTAAGAACATTATTTCAATTCCCGTTCTTGATAATGAAGGATTTGATTTTTATTGAATGGGATGTTGAAAGCATTAAAGAATGGTTCTTTAATTGCATAAGGTACATTGATTAATGGATTGTACATAGTTGATTCTCAACCTTTACTAATGCCTATTCAATCAAGTAAAAGAAAATTAAATAACCAAAAAGATGCCATTCTATGGCACGCAAGACTTGGGCATATTTCTAAAAATAGGATGAACAAGTTAGAAGCTCTCAAAGCACTAAATACTAGTGGCATTGAGGATCTTCCTACTTGTGAATATTGTTTAAAGGGAAAAATGACTAAGGCTCTTTTTGTAAGACAAACAGAGTGCTCTACAAGTCTTTTTTTTTTTTTTTTTATCCATATAGACATTTGCGGCCCAATAAGAGTTAGTGCGAGGGAGGCTATTCCTATTTCATCACCTTCACCAATGATAATAGTTAGTTCAGACACATGTATCTTATGAAGTACATGTCCAAAGCCTTTGAAAAGTTTAAAGAGTATAGGAACGAAGTGGAAAAGCAATTGAGGCTAAGTATTAAAGCTCTTCGATCAAATCAAGTGGGAGAATACTTAAGCACTAAATTCTTAGATTATCTAAAAGAGAATGGGATTTTCTCTCAATGGACTCCACCTGGCACACCCCTACATAATGAAGTAGCTGAGAGGAGAAATCGTACCTTGTTGGACATGGTACATTCCATGATGAGCTTTTTTGATGTGTCCTTATCCTTTTAGGGATACGCTTTACATACGGTGGCCAAGCTACTAAACATAGTACCTTCAAAGTCAGTGCCAAAAACACCATATGAGATATGGGATAGCAAAGTACCCTCTTACCAAAATCTCAAGGTTTTGGGATCTCCCGCCTAAATGACATGGATAATGGGAGATAAATTGGATAATAGATCCACCTTGTGCAAGTTTGTGGGATACCCAAAAGAGTCTATCGATTTTTACTTCTATGATCCCTCGGAATAAAATGTGTTTATTTTGAGGAACGCCTACTTTTTGGAAAGCAATTTCTATTAGATAGAAATGGCATTGTTGTTGAAGTTGATAAAGTTCAAGATGATCATGAAATCCCACAAGAGGTGGAAACAAACGAGCTATAAGAGCCTCACACACATCCTCTAAGAAGGTCAGACTGAATCAAGAAACAACCCGAAAGATTTGGATTCCTTCATGAGACGGGCCAATTAGATGATGATCCAAGATCTATGAAGAAGCTATGTCGGACATAGATTCGGGACGTTGGCTTGAAGCCATGAGATCCAAAATGGACTCTATGTACTCCAACAAAGTATGGACTTTGGTAGATCCACCAAAGGAAATAGTTCCCGTTGGTTGCAAGTGGATCTATAAGTGAAAGTTAGGAGTAGATAGAGAAGTAGTGACTTTTAAGGTGTGACTAGTGGTAAAAGGTTATCCAGTATTGATTTCGAGGAAACCTTTTCATCGGTTGCAATGCTTAAGTCCATTAGAATTCTACTTGCCATAGCCGCATATTATGACTATGAGATATGGCAAATAGATGTGAAAAACACTTTCCTCAATGGAGATATTGAAGAAGAAATCTATATGGAGCAGCCATAAGGTTTTACATCCAAGGGGAGTGAATAAAAAGTTTGCAAACTCCAGAGATCCATTTGTGAACTCAAACAAACGTCCCAAATTTGAAACATACTTTTTGACAAAACGGTCAAATCATTTGTCTTTGTAAAAAATATGTATCAACTATGTGTGTATAAGAAGGCTAGTGGGAGTAGTGTACAGTTTATTGTGCTTTATGTAAATGAAATCCTTTTCATTGGGAATGAGGTAGGAATGTTAATGTACTAAAGCATAGTTATCTACTTAATTCTCCATGAAGGATTTAGGAGAAGCATCCTACGTACTGGGAATACGTATCTATAGAGATAGATCTAAGAGGATACTGGGGCTATCCCAAATCCCTTACATTGACAAGCTACTAAAAAGGTTTAGTATGGAAGAATCCAAGAAGGGATTCATTCCCATGGGACATTGCATTCGTCTTTCCAAGTCCATGGACCTTAAGACTGAAAATGAGAGACAGAGGATGTCCTACATACCTTATGCCTCTGCTATTAGAAGCATAATGTATGCAATTCAATGTACAAGATCAGATGTAGCACACTCGCTAAGTATTACGAGTAGGTTCCAATCCAATCTTGGTGAGAGTTACTGGATTGCCGCTAAAGCATTCGTTAAGTACTTGAGAAGGACTAAGGACTTATTTTTAGTATACAATGATGGAGAATTGAAACTAGAGGGGTTTTCGGATTCTAATTTCCAATCTGATGTAGATGACCTGAAATCTACTTCTAGATTCATATTTTGCCTCAATGGCGGCGCGGTAAGTTGGAAGAGCTCCAAACAAGACACTATTGTCGATTCTACCATGGAGGCAGAATATATTGCGGCTTTGAAAGCTGCAAAGGAAGGTGTTTGGATGAAAGATTTCATTAAAGAGTTGAATGTAGTGCCTAGCATTACTGAGCCAGTAGTTGTCTCTTGTGATAACAATAGGGTAGTGGCGCAAGCCAAAGAGCCAAGATCTCACCAGAAATCTAAACACATTTTGAGGTGATATCATTTGATCCAGGAGATCATTGATAGAGGTGACATTCAAGTGGAGAGCATTACCACGAAAGAGAATATAGTAGATCCATTGACTAAACCTCTAACGCAAAAGGTCTTTGAAGGATATCCTATGAAGATGGGTTCAAGGCCATGGGGCATTGGCTTTAGGGCAAGTGGGAGATTATTAGAATAGTGCTCGACAAGCCAATAGGAATGGACTTGTAAAAGCTGTTTTCTTGTAAAAACAATCTTGGTTGAATGATATTCTATATATGACAATCTTCATCTTATGGTCTTTATTACTTCACTCGTATTTGGATGAAGACCTTAGATCACTCATGACCATGGGACTTGGTTCGATGATCATGGAATAAGTCTCTCACGATCGTGATCTTAAATCTTCCAAGTCATAGAATCTTACGACACGTGGCATCTAAGATTCAGATAGACTTGCACTAACGATGCATAAATCCAAGAGTTGGATATTGCTCTATTCCATAAGCAACCATATAAGATATAAGTACATGTTAGTGGGTGCTTGTTAGAGAACAAGGCACTGAAGACCCACCGGGAGAATCCACTAGATAGTTGAAATGGCAAGTCGGTAGTGACAAGTTCTCTAGCTTACGCTAGTGCATATTATGAGTCCTCTGACCTGAAGATCCATGGTAACCATGTGTTTGGTCCTCATGCTTTGACTCTTTCTTGACCACTTAGCGGGTCTTTCGGGTTGAGATTGGGTATGAGCTACTAGGCATAGAGGTTTGTGAGGTCCAAGATGGAATTCGACTCCTCACTTTTGTGAAGGGCGAGTACATCTTCTATGTGTTCTATAATGATCGATTCTAAGAAATTCTTACGCAAGGTGGTGTGACAATTTGGAAAAGAAGTTTTTGAAAGATGAGGTCATACAAAGGAATCGAACATTGAGAATAGAGACATAGTATCGAGGCTATTAGGGAGCCGAAAAATATCTTGCCTTAGGTCTCTTTTGAGAGATAGAAGACAGAAGGGCCGTATTTACATGGTAAGCATAGAGCTATAATGGTTCTCCAAAATATTCATTTCGGCCAATTAGTTGGGCTCCATAGGCTTGAGTTGGATGTTGACCATGGAGATTGGGTACTTTTCAATTAATGAGATTAATTGAATTGAGTCAATTAATTTAAAAGTGTTTTAAACTAAAATAAATATAAGACATTCAAAAGTCACAAGGTGTTGTGAGCCTATGTCCAATGAATGATAGAACCTATTGAGTCACACAAAAAAGCCAATTAGCTTCCTAGCTAATAGAGGAATTTTCTAAAAGTTAGAGAATCACTCCAAATGACTGATTTTTGAGTTGTCCAATTTGAAGGTCAACTTTGACTTGATTAATTTAAGTGTTAAATTAATCAATTAATTTAAGGAGTTAAATTAAATCAATAATTAAGGAGTTAATTATTTGGTGCCAAATGATCATCAATTGGTCAAGTTAACTTAAATAATTAAGTTAACAAAATTGAGCTTAAGAGTTAAGCTTATTTGACTTAAGAGTTAAGTCAAATGTTATTTAATTAAATTAAAGTGTTTAATCTAATATGAGAAGAATAAATTTTAGAGGGAAAATTCAAATGAAGAGCTCATTTGAATTAGCATCCTAATTAATTTGAAATTAGATTTCAAATATAATTGAAATGCACATGAAATTCAAGTTAGATTTGAATTCAAATTTGCCACCTTGGCAATGCAAGTGGCCGCCCCTTGGAGGAAGGTGTGATGCCAACTTGGCATCACACCATCATCCCTCTATATATAGATATAGAGGGTGTGTGTATCAGCTAATGAATGATTAACGTGAAGATTGTAATCTATTACATTTCCCTCCAAAACTCTTTCCAAGCATTGCATCATGTCTTGAAGCTTTGCTTTCATTCTTCTTCTCCAACCTCAAATCGGCCTTCACCACTATTTTTCTCCTCTATTTCTCCAGCTAAAAGTGAAGAGAAATTGAAAGTTTGATTAGTATGTGGTTCATTACAATAGAGGCAAAACATTAGGTTTGCTAGTTTTGGAGATCTACTAAAACAGAGCACCGATTTGGTGATTTTTTTTAGGAGATCCAGAAGGCTTTTTGATCCAAAATTTTTACAGCGTCTCCTCTAAGGAGTTTGAGGATATAGTATTTTTTTGGTGATTCTTGGAGAAGTTTAACTGAGGCAAAAGTTGCTCTCTTCCTGTCGCGCTAGTTTCTAGCAGACTCTGGATTGGTGAAGTGTTCACCATTTTCTCCTTGGAAATTAGCAATTCAAGGTAACTCTACCTAAATTTGAATTCCTAGCATGATGAGTCCTTTTTAGCTTGTAAGAACTAGTTTATTCAAGCTTTTAAAGTTTTATTATTGGATCCTAGTGCCTTACCTCTATCATACTTAAAAGATCACACCTAGCTGTAAAATCAACTAATAAATCTATGAGAAGCAACAGGTAAGGGTCTTTAGGGCAAGCTTTATTCAAATTAGTAAAGTCATTACACATTCTTCATTTCCCTTTATTCTTAGGGATAGGAACTATATTACAAAGCCAACTTGGATATTCAATTTCTGTAATGTATCCTATCTTTCATTGCTTGTTGACCTCTTTATCAATGATTTGACATCTTTCAGCATTGAAGGTCCTGGTCTTCTGCTTGACTGGCTTAAATGAATGGTCCGCGTTTAGGTAGTGGACGATGATGCTAGGGTCGATTCCTTAGAGGTCGGCAATTTTCCAAGCGAAAATAATAACATTTTTTTGAGAAATCGACCATTAAGTACTCCATGTTGTTCACCAGATTAGTCCTAATCTGAGTAGTCTTGTTGGGGCTTCTAGGCTCGAGCTCAATGGTCTTGAACTCCCCAACGGGTTCGAACTTAGTCTTTTCAAGCTTTCTCTTCTTGTTTGTTGTCCCTCCTTGAGTTGCGTTACCGGGACGTAGGGTTTCACTTTTGGCCGAGCCTTCTGTTCATTCACCTCAATCAAAATTGTGTCACATCATCAAGCTTACTTCATGGTGCATAGCAGTTCTTTAGTCCCAGCAGCAGTCGGAAACTTGACCTTTATGTGGTAGGTTGAGACTGTGGCTTTTAAGTTATTCAACAATGGTCGTCCAATAATAACATTATAAACAAAGGGTGCATCAATGATAAGGCAGTTGACTATAAGCATTCTTTACCGAGGTGCTTTTCCAAATGAAGTAGACAAGTTTATAGACCCCTTCAGGGTTGATCTCAAATCCCCTGAATCCGACCAGTGGGGTGTGTGTGAACTCAAACTTCAGCTTCCCCATGTTTATTCTCTTCAGCGTCGATATGATGATTATGCTTGCAGAGCTGCTATTGTTGACCAACACCTTTCTAACCTCAAAGTTGGCTATCTTAATAAATACAACAAGAGGGTAATCCATCTTGTTGTCAGTACCTTGATTCTCGATATACGAGAGGTTGGTGTCGGAGAAAGAAATAGGTTCCGTGCTAGTCGAGAGTTGGAAAACTATTTCGATTGGGAAAGATTTGTTCGATTCCAACCCCCTTTGATTATGTCTTCTTGCTGACTTTGAGTCCCCTCCAGTGGGGCCTCTAGTAATGGTGTCAATCATTTCTGAGGGGTGGTTGGGGATCGTGGGTAGGTTTCGTTCCCTTATCTTCTTTCCTCAGGCTAACCGTCTCTACGGGGAGTCTAGTCGGTTTGACCTATCTCTTATTTAGCTTTTTCATCCATAATTTTTTTCAAGTGCCCTTGTCAAATTAGCCTTTCAATCTCATCATGAAGATTGAAACAGTCATCCATGTCATAGCCTTTTTGCCTATAGAAGTGACAGTATTTTTTGGATCTCTTCATTATTTCCGTTTTAGTCAACTTCCTGGGCTTCTTGAGGAGGTTGTCGTACTGAACGGCAAACAACACTGCTTTTCTAGCAGTATTCAGTAGGGTGTAGTTGTGAAAGCATTTGATGGTAGATCGATGACCATCTTTGTGCTGTCTGTCGTCTTTCTCTTTGGCCTTCTTCTTATCGTTGTTCGGATTACTATATTTGAGTTTGTTCATATCTTCATAGGTCATGTTCCTCTCAGCAAGGTCGAGTAATTCTTCCATTTTCCTTGGTCTCTCTCGAACCAATGCATTAGGTCATTCTTTGTGTCGAAGACCAAGGAAAAGCACATAAATTAGAAACTCTATTCGAGGACTGTCAATCTTCAAAACCTCTGTGTTAAATCTTGTGAAACAATCTCAAATGGACTCTCCCTCATTTTGCTTAACTGTGTATAAATGGGTATGGGGAAGTTTCATCTTTCTTCGATTAGTAAACTGGTGGAGGAACTTATCTCAAAGCTAGTCGTACGAGTAAATTAATGTCGGCTCCAATTTGACAAACCAGTCAAGAGCAATGCTTTGGAATGTGATGACCAGCATTTTGGCATGAATATACTCATTATGCCCGTGGAGCTGCATTATATGTTCGAATTGGGGCAGGTGCTCGTTTGAGTCGGATGAGCCATCATACTACGGCAGATCTGTAGGAACTTTGGTGTCGATGGCTATGCATTTGCCGATTATCTCTTGCACAAACGATGACTCCCCTTTCAACAAGGCTGGGGTTCACCATCCTAATGAGGGTTTCTATCGGTGTTCCTTCCTAGAAATCTCTTCTAGATGTCTATTTAATGGTTACACTTGGCGGGATACTTCCTCCCATTTTTCTCTATCAGCTTGGGATAGATTACTATTTATCTGAGGTCTTGGGCACTCGACCCTATCGTGTTGCAGGGCTCGAATGAGTCGGGCGAGATGATCTACCGAATCAGCTACTTCTTCACGAGGGTTGGGTCGGGTTTTTTCTCTTGGGAAATGTCTTGGGCTATCCTCTCATTAGATAGGAGGTCGTCTCATTACTGGTCTACCTCTATCCTCTCTTGGAGGCTTTTCCTTGTGTTTGAAGATTGGCAAGTGGCACTGGCAGTTGGTTCGAGCTGATTGTTATACTTGTTGAGGGTAGTTGATAGTTGAGCTAAAATCTGGGCTGATATTTGCTTGCTTATCAATAGTATGAGCTGAGGCATGTTTAGAGTGATTACTTGTTTTGGCTGGGAGCTGTGTCCAACCACGTCTTGCTTTGGTTGGGGTTGAGAAAGGGGAGTTGGAGACCTCATGTTCTCATCTTTTTCAAAATGGCTCGCCTTGTGTTAACTATTTTTTCTCAGTTACGGACTCAAGTTTCCCATAGACAATGCCAAATAATGAAGGTATCAACTATTTGATGGTATGCGGGGCTATAATCCAATCCAATCGACCAGTTGAGTGGTCGAAAAAGATGTATGATGATGTGGTTGGGTTGAGTCCTGCAACCAATAGCACACATCAGGCTAGCTGAGGAGCCATCGGCTAAGGTATTCTATCACTCAAGTCAGTATTTAATCGACTAAAAGGTAGAACATCAGAGTGAGGGCTTTAAGTGATAATAGACATACCTTGCTGAAAGGTGGCAATAAGGTATTTATAGCATTTCTAGAGAGGTTGATATGTCAATGATGCCCTTGCTTCACATAGAAGGCCTTTATCTTCACCTGAGGAACTTTAGGTCTTCTTTATTTTGAGTACTATTTTAGGTGGTGTCTCATCTAGTTCCATAGGATATGGCGGTACATAGGAGGCGTGCACTATTCTGGCGCTGCTAGAAAGGTGGTACGGGTGGTGGCACACGTTATTAATGCGGAGGCATGCCACCTATTAGAGCATTCAATGCGTTTAGTATATCACAAACCTAACATCAACTATCTTATCAGCATTTAATATTGCTGAACAATCCCTCATCTGTATTTAATGCTACGGAACAACTACTCAACTCATAGGGTAGCTAGCCATTCAGGCTATTGGATGGTAGTTAGCAAATGACGAATATTGTCCCCATGAGTTTGATAGGGGCCCTCTCCCTTAATGATGAAATAATCATTTTTACCCCATGCTTTTATATGGTTTACACCAATTATAAGTCCATGCTATTGTAAATGCTACAAGTAAGCCTTTATTAGTTTGAATTTCCATCTGTTTCCTCACTTACAATTTCTTTACTTGGTCTAACTTAAGTATCAAAGGGTCTTAACTAAGCGCCACCTCAACAAGCCAAATATGTTGTCTTTGTATTTGCACATTTGATTGGACTATCTCTACCTATTAGTAAGTAGTCCCTAAGCTTGATTCGACCTCATCCAAACATCGCCGAAATTACATCATCAATTGGTGTTGTTTGTGCAATCATTAACTTGACTTCTAGTAAAATAGCAAACATTAGATGTGTATACTCCGAAAGGCAATATGAACAAAGTCCATCTCCATAACAAAACCATTGTCACATGCTAGGGCCTAGTGCCCAACCGAAGCAAATGGTCACCATGGCCATCTCATCTCTGCCACATTTGTGTCAAATTATTCTCAACATTACCTCATCTCTACATATTGTTTAATGTCAGAGGTAGTTACTTGTGTGAGAGAGCAAATCTTCACTTGTCTGACATAATGATGACATAAGACATATATACAGATAACGTTCAATCATCACAGAATAGATAATTATTATATTACAGACATTCTCATGTATAAGTATAATCATATTCTATGAGTATATTTATTTTGTCAAATGGAATTTTTATCTTTGCACAATAAGTTTGTGTGTGTATTTAATTTGCTTCTATAATATATGATTTCCATTTATATAATCGAATTTGTTTTTATAATAAAATAGTAAATCTTATCGTTATGATTCATATTTTCTATTTGTATTTTTTTGTTTGTCATACTAATATACCTCCATGATATTTTAGTAAAAGATAGTTGATCTAAAATTGAAAATACCAATGAATAAAATAAAGTTAATTCATAATAAAACCATACCACATAAATTTGCATGGCTGTTGGAATTGATTACTATTGCTAGTTGACAGTTGTATATGTATATATATATTGCGATGGAGGATTGGACGTTATACAATCCTTAATTTTAAGGCTCTACATACCATATAGGTACATTCTTTTAGCAACACTAAGGAATCAATTTGATTGCTGCCAATAACAAAAAAATTATGATTAGAGGTGGGCGTTCGAGTCATGTAGCACAAGTTCTGGTAGCTCGAATTGAGTACACAATATATCGAATAGCAATTTTAGTTTCCTGACACTGACTTGAACTTGTCGGGTACCCAATGTTTTGAGTACCTGATATCTGACAAAAATTTGGGTACCCAACATGATGATTTTTCTTCTAAATATAAGTATGCCAAACTTAAAAAATCTAAAAGAATAAAATGTGGGCTTGGCACAGGAGTTCGGCCTTTGTACAGAGGGCAAACTTGGGCCTCTATTATAAGGCCAAAGTTTGGCCTCTTTAAAATATAATCAAATGTACATTATAATATATTATATATATATAAACAATACTTACAAAATAATATATATTTATTAATATATATGAAAAAATAGATGTAAATTTATATAGATAATTACATATAATAAATATATGTAATTATATATAATTTAAGTTGGATATCTGAACTACCCGATATTTGACCTGAAATTTTATTTGGGTATTGGACACTGACCTATAATGTAAAACGTAACAATATATAAAATTACACAAAGGGATGGGGCATCCGTGATGAGTAAGTGATTAGTTATTTTTTCCTGAAGAAATCTTTATGGAATACAAATTAGAAACGAAATTAATTATTAGAAGATGGCACCATGAAAATTAAGAAAAATGAAATTAATCATACAAATTTATGTGGCGAAAACCTAATTAGTGTTATATCCATGAGCAAGGAGAAGAGATTTTATCACTAAATTGAAAGAGGTACAACTAGGAGATTTAGAGTATCTCTGCGAGTTTGCTCTCAATTAGGATCTACTGAATGATCAAAAAACACTCCTATTATAGGAGAAAATAAATAGGGATAAGGACCAAAATTGAGTCCTAGTATGCAAACCAGACAAATCTCAACTAAACTAAAATACCAAATTGCAACCAATGTAGGGTACCAAATACTAAACCAACTCAGAACTTTGAGACACAACATAAAAAATTTCTACCTTGGTTTAAAAGTCCAAGTTACAAGATATAACACCTTATCAAACAAAACACAATATGTAATCTATCTCTCCCCCTCTCACATGACCATAAGCGCGATCAAGCATAATTGTAAACTCGCACCAAGTCCATGAAAACTCCAAGCCATATCTGAAATTGTACAAAGAATAATCTTAGTTATCATATCCACATGATTATATTAGGTGACACCAATGCAACAACTATTTCACTACTGGATATATAGTCATGGATGGTACCAAAATATCAATATATTTAATTCCTCATGAAACACTTGATTCTAAGTTAGGTAGATTGCATTTTAATTGTCACATAAAATGATAGCTACCTTTGAGTCCTAAACTCTAAACTAAACCCCTCAAACACAAAGCTTCCTTCATTGCCTTAGTGACTGTCATATATTATGCTTTTATAGTCAATAAAGCAACGATAGACTATAAAACTACCTTCCAACTGATGGCACCACCAAAAAAAGTGACAACATATTTGGTGAGGGAACAACGTCTTTTATCCAAGTTGCCATCAACATCTGAATCCATGTAGCAACAATTCCAACTCCAAATGAACTCCCTATGCTGTCAAGTAGAAGCTTAATATGTGTAATAACATTTAAGTACCTCAAAATTCACTTGATAGCTCGCCAATATTCCTTCTTTAATGAGCCATTTACTGATTCATCAAGCTAACAATATGCATAATCTCTAGCATATTGCATACCATGACATGCATTAAACTCTCAATTGTACTAGAATATGTAAAAAGAGGCATGTATACCCTCATATTTAATAAATAGAACTAACATTTCAAAGGTATCATCATTCCGCTCTTGAGGAATCTCAATCAAGTTGGATCACATCACTGGTTTCTTAGTGTAGTCTTTGTACTTTAGCCACACTTAGTATTTGCTTCATATTTAAGCTACACTTAGTATTTGCCCTTGTTGTAAAAAATAATAACCATACATTTTATATGGGCTAATAGCAATTTACCCCCATGTGTTATCCAAAATAGGCAAAATACCCCTCTGTATAAATAGAATGTACAAAAAACCTCCCCGAGATTTGAAATCAAGCTCACCGCATCCTGTGAACTGTTAGGAAGGATTTTTAGAGATTTTAATATTAAAAGGACCAAAATGACCCTGCATAAGTTTAAAAACCTTTCACCTCTCATTTTCCAGATCATTTTGAAATCAAATAGCGAAAAAAACAAGAGCGAAAATCGTAAAATTAAAATTCTCAAAACCTAGCTTGAATTTTCATGTTTCCCCCATCACATTAAAAATTTTTTTGCAATCCAAAGTGGATTTACAGAAGATTGGAGGTGAAGACTGGTGTAGAGATGTGATTGAAGGCGAAGGGACTGGATTTGGTGTTTTAACTCGAGTGCACAATACGCATTTGTTTTCTCCTTCACATATGTTGCTTAGGGTACTTGTTTGGGCTTTTCTTTGTGAAATTTGTTTATATATGTATAGAATATTGTTTATAGATGTATTATTTGTCCGTTATGTGTGAAGTGGTCAAATATACTTTGCAGCCCAACATAAGTTTTGTCTCTTATGTGGATGTTATTTAGGTGTTTTGTGATGGCATGGTTGGTTCTATTTGTCCGTACTTGTCAATGTAGTGTTTCAATGTTAGTGGTCCCAATGGAACTCTTATGTCAGTGTTCCAGTAAGAGTCAAACCTGAAAAAAGACTTACATTGACATGGCGCACAATTTTTCCTATTCAAGTATCATATGTATATAATGTCCATTTAGTTATGGACTATATCAATGTTAACTGTCACTACTTAGGCTAATTGGTATGCATTATGGCACTAGGTAATTGAATATTTTATTTGTTGATAAATGCAGATGACTGAATATCATGAATTAGAAATGTAGAGTGGAGGGGAATTTGTGCGTACTCTAAGACTAATATATACAAGGGAAAAATTAATACACATTCCAAAATTTGATTTGGACTTCTTGAACTTGGATACTCTATGGGAGTTGTATGTGAAACATGGAGGCAAGAAAGGCATAGTCACTTTCTACTACAGAGTGCCTGGATGCTCACTTGAACTTGGGTTGAGGAAAATAACAAATGAGTCCCCAGATTATGGTATAACTCACTTGCAAAGGGTGCACAGAGGCCTTATAGATTTTCCAATTTTGTTGTATGTGGAGGAGGTAGCAGACCCAATCCAAATCGTGGATGAACATGGGAATTTGATTACCTTGGATGAACTTCAGAAGATGAACTATAGAGAAGAAGAAACTGATAGGGCTGACAAGATCAGATTATTGACACAAGGGGTGGATTTTGAAGATGATTTTTGCAGTACACAGCCAGAAGAGATGGAGTTTGGGGGTTTCAGTACATAACCACCTCAACCAGAAGAGGCAGAAGAGCATGTTGCTGCAGTGCATCATGAAGAAGAAGCAGTTGCAACTGAACAACCAAGAACAAAACAAAATGAACATTCAGAAACACCTTCAGTCCAGCATGAGGAAAAAGCACCTGCAGCAAATGATTCAGAGTGAGCTAATTTTGATCATCATGAGGAAGAAACTGCAGTCCAGTATGAGGAGGAACCTCCAGTCCAGCATGAGGAAAAAACACCTACATCAAATGATTTAAAGGGAGCTAATTTTGATCATCATGAGGATAAAACTGCAGTCCGCATGAGGAAGAAACACCTGCAGTAAATGATTTAAAGGGAGCTAATTTTGATCATCATGAGAAAGAAACTGCAGTCCAGCATGAGGAGGAACCTCTAGTCTAGCATGAAGAAGAAGCACCTACAGTCTAGCATGAGGAAGGAGCTCATTTTGATCACCCTGTAGAAGTAGCTTATTTTGATTAGGATATTCATGTTGAAGCAGAACATTATGCAGATCAATTTCTACATGATTTTCAGATTGATAAAGAACAGATGCATAGAGATGAAGAGACTTTATTATCTCATACTAAAGAAGAAGAAGATGTAGACCATGATGAACCTGGTGATGTCTCACCAGATGTAGATACACAGGTTGATTCAGGTAGTGAACAACCTGAAGAGCAGTTTGATAAAGAATTAGAGAATGTACAACCCCAGAGAAAAAAAGTCATAAAAGTAAGCAAGCTACTACTCCTTCAGATTCAGAGGATGAGGACTATGAGCCAGATGATTCAGAGGAAGACATTGACCTTAATTCAGATACACCAAGTCTTGTGCTTTAAGATTTGGAGGGATCAAGTGATGATGATATCTTCTTGGAAAAGAATATGAGTAGAGGAGAGCTACTCAGAAAGTTGAGAAAAGTAATGAAATCAAAGAATCCCAAGAGGAAGAGGCCCCAAAGAGCTAATCAGGTTGAGGATAAAGAGTGGTACAGTGACCCTGGGGCAAATGATGAACTCATCAGTTTGGATGGTTCAGATGAAGAAGATCCAAAGCATCCATATTTCAGAGAGAGGCAAGAGATGAAAGACTTTAATATAGTGGTAGGGATGAAATTTGCTAATGCAAAAGTATTTAGAGAGGCTTTGAGAGATTGGACTATGAGACAGGGCTTTGAGCTTGAATGGATTAGAAATCAAAAGGCCAGAATAACAGCTATGTACAAGAATAGCTCATGCACTTGGAGGATCCATGCCTCCCCAGTGATGCAAAGTGCAACTTTTCAAGTGAAGACAGTCAAAGGAACACATACATGTCCCAGAATAGATCATAACAGCCTTGCCAAAGCAAGATATTTGGTAAAGAGACTGGAGAATACTATTAGGGATGATCCCAATATTTCAATTGAGAAGCTGAAAAACACCATTCAAAGAAAGGTGTATTTGAATGTGAGTACATGGAAAGTGATCAGAGCCAAAAGACATGCATTACAGCAAATTAGAGAGGTGGATGGTCAAAAATTTCAAAGGCTATGGGGTTATTGTGCCACAGTTAGAGAGAAGAATCCTGGTAGCAAGATTTTGTTGAGGAAAGTTGAAGACAGTGATCTACCTATTTTTGAGAGGATGTATTTCTCACTGGATGCCATGAAGCAGTCTTTTCAAGGGTGTAGACCAATTATTGGTCTAGATGGCTGTTTTTTGAAAATTGCATATGGTGGGCAGCTTTTGGTTGCTATAGGAAGGGATAGAAATGATAACATGGTGCCTATTGCCATGGCAGTGGTCATGAAGTTTGTTTTTGAAGGAGATGCTTGAGGAACTTGGGGACAGGAGATGTATTTTCATATCTGATAGACAAAAAGGACTTGTTGAAGCCTTGAGAGATATGACTCTAGATAGTGAACACAGATACTGCTTGAGACACATGTATGAAAACTTCAAGAAGAAGTTCAGTGGACCTAAGCTCAAGGAATTATTCTAGAAGGCAGCATCTGTTGGTAGGAAAATAGAGTTTGAGCATTACATGAATTTGTTAGAAGCAGAAGATCTTAAAGTGAATGAGAATATCGAGACAACAGGGGAGTGGCTTAGGAAAGTTCCAGTTGAACATTGGGCCAGGTCATATTTTTCATCTTACTGCAAAAGTGATATTCTAGTTAACAATCTTTCTGAATCTTTTAACAATTATATCATTGATGCAAGGGACAAACCTATCATTAGCATGTTTGAAATTATCAAAAGCAAGCTGATGACTAGGATTCAGACCAAGAGAGCAAGGATGGAAAAATATGCTGGATGCATATGCCCAAACATACTCAAGAAAATGCTGCTACCCGTGACAGCCCAAAAACCACTTCTTCACCATCTGCCAATTCGTCTTCCTCACCACCATAGCTTGCATCTATGCCAAAATCCTGGGGACAAATAACTGGAAAACCACTTGGAGACCATGTTGCTCGAAGTGGCAGACACCATTCAAAGAAATTGCATTGTTGGATAGCACAACAGTAATAAAGCCTACCAAATGAGCTTTTCCTCTCATTCATAACCACTCAAAGAGTAGCGTCTACCAAGCATCTACACACTGGAGGTCTCCCATACCTCAGGTCAAGTGAAGGCTTGGTAGGTTTGAATCTGTTCCTTGCACTATTGGAAGAAGAAGTCGCCATTCTACAAACTAATCTTGGTTGAAGTAGAAAAAATTAAATTTGGGGGTCGAGAAAATGCATTTGATGTTCAGGTCCACAAGGAGGAAATGGGTTTTCACTTATTTGGGGAAGAAGGGGGTAAAACAGGCTTTTCACACATTCAAAAGGATAACCAGTCGCATCCAGACGTGCGTGGCATACAACAGTGCTCAAAAGGGTCGCGCTGCATGATTTATGAAAACTCAGGGAGGTATTTTGTACTTTTTTTTTTCACAGGGGGCCTTTTTGCCCATTCCTATTATCCCATGGGGGGTGCTTTCAATTTTCCCCATTTTATATATAAAGATTAATATTGGAAATCTAATTTATGACTAGCTTGTACATAAAATAGCTTACTTCTGACCCACATTTGATATACAGATAGATGGTTTAAGGTTCAAGAAAGAATAGAAATAGGTTTTGGATATTTCAAGAGAATGAAACATTACAAAAGACAAGTTATAATAGCATTTAAATGACTAAAGATGAATAAGAGAGAAATAAATAAAAAATTTTAGAAAAGGAAAGAAGATCACAATAAGTTTATAATCAATATTTTAAAATTAAACTCTGAAGTGAAGCTTTGACCTTAACAAAAATGTGACCCTTTCAAGTAAGGGTGAATCAAGTAAGAAATCCATTTGTCCATCAAAATTTGGAGTTATATATATATATATAGAAAATGAGATAAACTCCAAGTTTAAAAGAGCTTAGGCAATTGTTGCACAAACTCCAAACTCACAAATTTATATATGAGATTAAATCCACTTCTTCATATTGTAAAGGGACTTGAACAAATTACCATATTATCTTTGTAGGATGATAAATTTAGTGAAATCCTAAAAGCATTAAAAATTTTTAAGTATTTCAGTTTATAGAGTATAATGCTTCGAATTGTAATTTATAGGAAAATTTATATCACAACTCACTCATTTTCATACTAAAATACATTTATATATTATTTATTATGTAAGTTATATATACAATTTAATAATTTCATTTAAACAAAACCTAAAAATTGATAAATGAATTTAAAACACATGATTTCTTGTTTTAACTGATTATGATATATATATATATATATATATATATTTACACGGAATAAATTAACAGAGCATGAGACCTACTTAATCCAGCTTGGCAGAAAGATAATATACCAAAAAATCATTCATAAACTCATTTTATATGTGTGTGTGTGTGTTTCAAAGGGCTAATAGCAATTTAACCTCATGTGTTTTAAAAAATAGGTAATTTATCCTCCTATGAAAAATAAATGTTCAATATACCTCCCTATGTTTTAAAAAACTACGCACACCGCCTCCTCCTTCTCATTTGCTGTTCATTTAACATAATTTTAATATGAAAAGACTAATTTACCCTTAATCATTTAATATATTTTCAATTCAATTTAAATAAACTTTTATTATCATTTTTTTCCTTTCATTCTTTTCTTTTCTTTTTATTTCTCATTTCTCTTTTCTTTCACTATTTCATATATTTCTCATTTTATACATCTATATAAATTGATCATTATTTCATATATTCTCATTTTATACATATATAAATTTATTTATAAAATTAAAATCACTTTTATTTTTATTTTATCAATTATATTCATCTCCTTTATACAATTTTTTTTATTTTTAAATTTTAAAACTATTTTTAAATTTTTTTATTTTCATCCTTCTAATTTATTCTTTTTTATTTATATATATATATTATACAATAAATGTAACACCCCTAATTTTCTTAAATTATGATAGTATAATTGTTAGATAATTCATTTTAAATACTTTATGAATTTCCATGATTATTCGGTATTTTAGAAATTTTTTAATCAATATATATATTACCATAAACTTGATTTCATGATAATTAAAAGTTTGGCATCAATTCAAAATTTATTAAAACTTGATTGAACACTTTTTGAAAATGATGGGGTTTGCATGTGAGGGTCTTGGTCAACAGGGTTTAAATTGTAATTTTCAAAATTTTAGGGTATAATTGGGGCTAATTGAAAACTTGGAGGACTAAATTGCAATTTGAGAAATTGGATTTTAAAACCAAACGGGCAGCAGATTTGTTTCCCATTTTCTTCCTTCCCTTTTCCTTCATTTTCTTTTCCTTTCTTCTTCGTTCTTTTCTTTCTCCTTTTCTCTTTCTCCCGCGAGCACCATCACCACCGGCTACCACCAACCACCACACTAACCCCCTCAAACAACTCCCCTCCACCCTCTGACCACCTTCCTCCACCCATGCACGACTGGAAATTGATGAGCCACAGTGAGTGAAGAGGACCGCGACACCATTCATGGCGGGTGAATTGGGTTTGCACTTTTTCGGCGATGACTTGAACAGTTGTAGGGTGTTTCGGGTAGCTCTTGGCAAGGAGAATCAAGATACATGGTTGCATGTGGGTTTGGCGTGGCGGAGAAGAAGAAAACCGACGATCGGAGCTGGCGGAGAAAATGAGAATTTTGGGCTGTTGAGCTCGTTTTCGGTGGCTACAGGCGTCGAAATAAGAAACCAAAGGCGGCATTGGATTCAGGAGCTCGGAAGGAGTAGATTGATGTTGGCTTTGAGATTTTTCGGCGGCATTGGACAGCGGCCGACGGCGGCAAGAAGACAGAATCTTCCTTTCGTTGAGACGATCGTAGTGGCGTAGCTGGTTTGTGGATCCGAGCTCTCATTGCGTAGTTGTGGTAAAAGATTGAAGAAATTTACATATATGTATATGTATGTACATGCATATGTATATTCCTATTTAATGCTGTATCCTTGCTAAGAATAGAACTTGAGGATGATGATATGCCACGTATATATATATGTTGAACTCTCCCATGCTATGGATGATATTATAGTGGACTTGGACCTTAAATTAAGTTACAAATTGGAAATTATGAATTTGATAAGAAAATTGAACTTGAGACTTTGGATTGAGGACCTAAATTAGATAGTATTGGAAATTATTGGAACCTTGAACAATTGATGATTTAAGTGACAATATGTAGATCATGTGGTTAAGAAACTTGACTTTATTGATAGGAGAAACAATATGAGAATTAAGATTATTGTGGCAAGACTAGTCTTATAGCCATTCTTGGAATTTTATCAATGTTGTCATTTTAAGTTATCATGTTAATAGGATAAATAGCAAATTTTGGAGTTAAGAACCAATATGATAAAGATGTATTAGGAATTTAAAGCGGGTTCTGGCTAAATATATATCATTATGATTAGGTGACGAAGAAGTGGGTCACGAGGACCAATAGACAGTCTGCAGAACTTGTACCATCGGAGATTTTGGATGTGAGGGTCTCCCACTTTGGGTTATTGTTTTGGTTACAGCTATTCGTTAATTGTTGAACCACTGTGCAGGTCTGCCATTTTGGCCTTGATATATCTATTTGTTTTTGTGGCATAACCCCTGTGAGGGTTTAATTTGCTTGATTATACTTGTTCGTAAATTGTTTGACTCGTACTTGCTCGTTACTTGTTATTGACTTGTATACCCTGGTGAAGGTTCGCACTTGTTTCAATCGTTCTTGCTCGTTCTTGTTCGTTCTGGCGCCCATAACTCCTGTCTGTCATGTCTGGTACTTGTTTGATCGTACTTGCTTGTTCTTATTTGAATCGTTATTAGATGCCTTGCCGGCCTACTCGTTTGTTGTATCTTGATATCTAGCCAGTTGGCTTGTATGTACTTGATTGTTGTACTTGATTGGTACTTATTGTACTTGTTTGGAGATTGTACTTGGGCCGAGTGCCAATCCTACGCGGAATGCTGGGATACTTGGGACACACCTTGCAGTCCACTTAGGTGTCTAGGGTGGTTCACATAGGTATCCGCGATACGCTAAGCAGTCCACTTAGGTATCTGCTATGCGCCATATAGTCCGTATAGGCAGTGCGCCATACAGTCCGTATGGGCACACCAATTGTATACCAAGCTATCACGCTATGAAAGTACTTGTTTGATTGGTATAAGGTGATATGATATGTATGTCTTAACTCGTTTCGTTGGAATGCATATTCTGTAAGGGTTTGCTTGCTTGTACTCGTTTCTGCTTGCTTGTAAACTGTTCTTGGAGCAATAAGGCAGGAGAGTTTCCTGTTTGCTACATTTATTCTTGCTAAATTGTAATTGTACTTTTATTGCTATTGATTCTAGATCTGTTGAGATGCTCTTCCCTTGACAGGTTCTATTATCGCTTGATACTTATCCCTCACTAAGTCCATTGGACTTACCCCCTCGTTTTCATTACTTTTGCAAACAAAGTGACCTAAGAATGAAAAGTTCTAACTTGAAGTGTAGGGATGCTTCTTTTGTAATAGTTTGGTGTCTCTCTTTTGCCTATTGATCGCTAGATAGATAGGTGATAACATAAAGATGTTGTGATATGTTAGAATAGACCGAGGCACCTTGATTCTGTATATATATTTTGCTGTATACTTAAGATTTGAACCTTGATTCGAATGTTATGGTTAATAGTATTATTTAAGTCGATGTTATTTTCCGCTGCTTTTGAATTATTGTTTGTATTATAAGGTTCAAAAATTAAGTTTGAATAGAGTTGATATCTTAGCTTTGGGTTACCCGGAGTAGGGTGTCACAATAAATATAAAATATATAATATAACAAAAATAAATATATAAATACATAAATATATTTATGTATATATTTATAAATAAACATTTTATATTATATTTTATACCCCATCCCCACCCCACCCAGCCTATTCTATCTTTATCTGCCAGCGGCCATGGGTGCCGCTCGCAGGGGCCGAGAGGCCATGGCCATTGCAAACGCGGAGCCCATGGTTGGCGCCGCTCACACAGACCGAGCGGTCATGGAGGCCGCCTCTGCGACCGGTGCCCATGGTCGGCGCCACTTGCATGGGCCAAGCAGCCATGGAGGCCACCCCATGGGCGCCACTCTTAGGGGCTGAGCGGCCAGGCCTCCATGGTTGCTGCAAACGCTGCCATGGAGGGGTTCTGCCGGTGGGGGATAGTGATATATATAATATATATATACACATATATATACTTGTATATAATATATACATCTTTGTATAATAATATATTATATTGTATATAATATATTTTATATATATATATATTTAAAAATAATATGATTCGATCTGGACTGTTGAATTTTTAAAAGAAGATCCAACGGTTGATGAATAAGGGCATACTTGTCTTTTATATAGAAAAATTTAAGCCTAGATGCATGCACGGGCACGTGTCCTACACCCATGCTCTCAGGGGGGTTCGTTGCATGTTTTTTTTTTAAATATAAGGGTGTTCTTTGTCTTTTTTTTTCTTTTCACAGGGAAGTAATCTGCCCATTTGTTTTAACAAAGGGGGTCCATTGCAATTTTCCCGTGTTTCAAAACTAGGTTCCAATAATTAACTACTAAGCTCACCATACTTACATATAGATTTTATATATGTACAATTAAATATCTCAAATGCATTTTGTGATAAGTCTCATTGCACCATGAAAGGGGTTAATGTGAAAGTTGAACATTTTAAGAGAAATAACCGCAAACATCATGTGGGTTGGCATAGCCTACCTTGGGATTGTACTCTGAAGCTTGCAATGCTATAGCTTTAAGATTCAATTTGCAGTCCAAATTGACTCTTGAGACAATATTCCTATTTATATATCAATCAAAGATTCACATATATAAAAGCAAAATTTTAACATGTATTAAATGAACTTATAAAATAGAATACATATCCATCACTTTTGCTCAACATATTTTAAGCTGAAAGTGAAAGCTCGCACCTTTTGATTATTTTAAATAGCTTGATATACTGTTTTTTGAGTTGAAAGTGAAAAAGTAATTATATGTGTAAATTTTCAATACAAAGCAATAAAAATTCAGAAATATGTTAAATCAACTTATTTTTATGAGTTAATCGCATATGAAGACATGAAACACATATTTAGAATGATTCAAATAAATATATTAAAATATTCTATTAAAATTAATTGCATTGATCAAACTCTAGAATAGAATAACTCTAAAATAATTAAATAGGGAGATGCTGATCTGTAGAAAATAATATAATACAGTATATTGAAGTCATCTTCTTGTAAAAAGTAATACAACATATTGATCGGAAGTCTATAGCATAAAGCAAAGTATATGACAAAATATAACACTAACGCTACGACGCTCTTAATTTTTGTTGATCTCCCTATATGTAGAAAAAATTTCAACATTGTTCTATAGCTCTGCAAATGGCTGCATAATCAATAATAATCTTCTTCTATCACTACTAAATGGGTTTGATAAAAGCTCGTTAAAAGGGACCTAAATATCAGTAGCCCCAGCCACGTCTAATTTCTTTTCTAATTTTGAACAGGCAATAAAATATTAATGCACTTCCCATACCATCCATCAAACACTCCATTAATACAAAGATATTACTAAATTCCAAAGATAATAATATTTTTAAGAAAATTCACATCCAAATATTAAAAATAATCAACAAACAACAAAAACAGGGTAAATATCCGTATTACTCCCTTGAACTTAGACTTTGTTTTGCTTTATCCCCCGTATTTTTAATTTCATCACTTTGCTTTCTTATAATCTCAATTTTACTTTACTTCTTTAACTCTGTTAAAAGCCTCTTTAATTTTGTCAGCAAACCAAACAAAAATAGTTAGATAATCATATTTTATACCAATATTTGGGTATATTTTTTTCACCAACAACTCTGCCAATTGCTTTTTTCTTATACAAATACACAAATGATACAAAATAATATTAAATTAAATTAAAAGATCCAAATTAAATACTAAAAATAAAAATAAAAAAAAATAAAACATGGACGTCACTACTTGCACTACATATATAGCAAAAACTTCATCATTTACCAATAGTGCATCTCTAGAAGAAACAATGATTTCATTAAAAAAAAAAAAACTCAATTAGTAATAAGCATACTCCATTTTTCCTTCATAAAATTGCTTTACTAACCATGTTTAATTACCTAATACATTCCTTTATGAAATATAAAAAAAAAACAAAAACAGAAAGAAAAAGCACTCCCCTTAGCACATAGTAGCAACAAGATTACATAAAACACAACATAATTGCAAGTCAGTTTGCAAATATAATTTATATTAAAAAACCATCATCAATTAGTTAAGTTCAAAAATTATCTTGCATGCAACACTTTGACAATTACAATTGAAGAAGTAAAGTGCATGTCATAGGTCATCATTAACTAGTTAAAACAAAAACAAAATATTATTGATTTGCCAATTACAATAGTTCAAAAAGAATAGACAAAACCACAAATGCAAAATATTCCAAACTTATAATGATTTCCTGGTCTTGGTGTCAATCAATGGTATCGCTACTTAATTTGGTTTGTTGATAGTGCTTTGGCTAAACAAAATATTCCCAAATCTTGCAGATCTTTTTATAACCTGAAACGTAAAATATTCTATTAAGTAATCATTAAGCAACAAACAACTATGCACTATGAAGTTTTAGTATGTAAAATACTTACTTGAGGATGCACTGTATCTGTTCCACTTGAATTAGTCACACCTAAAGTCGTCTCACTCATATAATTTCTACTTGTACTATGACATTGAGGCCTCTTCCTCTTCTAGAACTTTTACCATTAGGAAGCTGCCTAGTGACGGATTGTCCATTTGGACCTATTGGATTTTCATGCCCCATAGTTTTTCTTCCTCTATCACTACCAGTAGATCCTCTTTCTCTACTAGTGGAAGTATTGCCTCTTCCTCTACTAGAATTTGCATTGACTCCTCTAGTAATAGTAGCATTAATGTTATCTTGCAATAAAAATTCAAAGTTAAAAGTACACAAATTTAATGAATATTACTATATATGGTAGTCTAATAAGGATGAAAAAATCAGAAATACATTGGAAATTATGGAAGAGGTCTTCTTCATTTTCGACTTAGGACAACTTTTGCAAGATGACTTGTTATGCCCTGTTTCTTCACACTTACTGCATGTCATCATTCCCCTAATCTTCTCACTACAGAATTACTTTCTGGTTCATCAGGAGACCTTTCCCTTGCCTTCTTAAGCCTGTTGGGTACCCTTCTAACCTTGGAATGGTGAATTAAGTCATCATCAACCTCATCCCACTTCAGCCTATCTAGAATTGGATGGATAATATTTTCATAACTTTTTAAATAAGGCTCTCTCCAGTAATATTTATGCACAAATTCTTCAACCCTCTTTTATCATGCATTATTGCAGGACATGCACGGAGACAAGATATTCTAATGAGATCAAATTGATTACATGAGCAATGACTTTTCTTTAGATCAATGATAAATGATCTAATTCCCACAGACACTTCAAATATCCTTCCGTGTCAATCTGACTTCACAATTTGTGGAATCAAACTTAGCCTGCTCAAGCTTTTTCATGATTCTTGGGCAAATCTCAATACTCATGTTACTTACCAGTTCTTTTTTCTCCTGAAACCTAATCATCAATTATTGTCTTATCATCCCCATAATGGTAATAATATTCGACTTTTCCCTTATATCTTAAATGACTCAGAAATGTTATTGCTTATCATACCACACTTTGCATTAGTAGAAAAGTGTGACCTGGCTCAACTACAAGGATGCTTTCTCATCAACCATTCATATGCTGCTTCATTTAATGCATTAAGTTCATCTATGTGCTTCTTGAACTCTTCCATAGTATAAGCAGAAGTAACACTCGATAATAGTTATTTTAAGTCTTCTCCTTTAAAAAAAATTTCAAAGTTCACAAAAAAATATCTCATATAAAATCTATGTTCAACATTAAGCATGATACATGATACTCTTGAAAGTCTCAGTCAAACCCTGTCATTAGTAATATGAAACTTAAGTAGTTCGTCGAAATATAATAATGCAATTTTTTAACAACATAAATTATATAAGACAATATTAATACCTTTTGCTTTTCTGATGTAAATGCAACCCATTTCTTCTAAATTACCCATGATATCATCGAGTAAGCTTAGAAACTAATTCCATGAATCTTTATTTTCAGCTTCAACTATAGTGATGGCTAATGGAAGCATATTGTTGTTCCCATCTCTTCCTACAACATGCATCAACGTCCATGAACGATAAATTATAGATCAAACCACTGAATTGAAAAAATTGGGTGCTATCATTTAGCTTTGTATCAGCTAAGTTCATGAGTTGGAGATAAGCGGACTCGAACTGCATGCTAACATCTGCCATAGGGTAAACTACCCCCCGGCTAATTCTACCATAGAGGTCAATGATAGAAAATAACTCTTCTCGAACACAACTTATAACTTTCATCGTATTGTGCACTCCAAAGAGCAACTTTTCTCAAAAACTCACTCAAAAGGTGTTGAGTTGGAATATTATTCTAACTAAGGATTCTTGTGGTTATGGAGGCTCCAGCTATAGGAGAATTAGGAGCAGAGAGCTTCCCCTCCCTTTCCACCCGACTCTTTGGTCTTAAGAATGTTGGTTTAAGATGAGTTATTGCCTCCTTTACTGTCCAACCTGAGAACAAACAGCTAGTGCATCCCACTATTCTAAATTTCAAATAATATTTAAGATCTTCTATTTTTGATTATTTAATAAATTAATTAATAAAAGTAGATTATCTGTTCATTCATTTTAAAACTTTCATAATTCCTTCCCAAACCAAACATGAATCTTTCAATTCATTTGGCTCTCATAAAAAAATTATTTACGGGTCTTTTCAAGTGACAAACATCAAGCCCTATAACAAGCTTGCATTCTGCAATAAATCATATAATTTATGTTGAATATTGTATGAATAGCCTCTGAAAAAAGGGAGAATGATCCTGGCCAAGGTTTCTCAACTATTATAGTAGTTTCACTACTGGGATTCATCTTCGTAACTATACCGCAATAATCTCCCACCATGCGGAAATCTTCTCTCCAATTACCTTCAATAGCCTCGAGAGCTTTCCATTTAGCTTTATGAGTTTGGTTCATGAAGACAAAGATACTTTGTTCTCTTCTAGTAGCCTTTCTCGTTGCCTTTGGTTTCCATTGGGGATCATCTATATGCCAATTAAGGTACATTTTTGCTAATTAAGTACTTGTAACACTCTTTAGTTTATATCTTCTAGGATGGATAGTGTGCTCTCTTAAACTTTGAATCTAAAATGTGTTGGTTCCTTGCATTTTAGATGCATAGACTCTAAATGGACAATTATTAGCACACATAATTGTGATCTTATTGCTTTTTTGATATGGATGAGGTTGACCCTCTTTGACCAAAATTGAGTTCAGCAGCCATAATCCCACAGCAAAAAATGGAATTTGCATTTTTATACCTTGAAAAGACTGTCAGGTCGACCTCATGTAAGACAGTTGCCATTGGAGAAAAAGAGGTTCATAGACGTTTGACCACCTCGACCTCTTTAAGTTGAGCCACACTTGCCCCTAAGTGCAACCACATTTAATGCATCTCTGTTCACACTCAACAACTTATCACCTCTGTTTCCATATATGCAAAATTCAAGTTAAATCATATTACATCATAAGCACATACTTACCTTCAAGTGAGTTTGTCTTGTAATGCCACCATGGGTTGCTTTAGCTCGGTCTAGCCATCTTGAAGGCTAGCTATTTCTACATCTTGCTTTGTTGTTGTTGGTTCAAAATCATTTCTTGTTGAGTTTTAATGAGATCCATTGCACCTTGTAAGTCATTTTCAGCTTTGCTCAACTTCTCTTTTACTGCCTCAAGTTGTATAGCTTGAAGTCTCATCTTTTTGATGCCTTTTAGACAACACAACTCCATGACCCATGCCTCTCATATCCTGTCTGTGTGTGACTCCTTAATGATGTCGCTTTCAGAAATTTTCTCGAGGCCTTCTAGTGCTTCATCCTTTCTCATTTTCATTTCATTTTATCACGAGCATAAACACGCACACACACACACCCACATATATAAATACATATTTGGATATAAGGGACATTTTATTATAGAACATGAACTCACATGCTTGTTTGCTACTGTATCATTTGTATACTCTCCGATACCTTTCTTCATATGAGTAATTCCAAAATTGTTCACTGCACTTTTCCTAATGCCAAGAAAATATAGATAAAAGAAAGTTAAAATTATATATGACCATTTCCATTAATCGTATAGTGAATGATTTAGAACCAAATATATGAGAGTATGGCATATGTGCTCTATTTTCTGCATTGATCTTCAACCTTTCCTGCATTTACATATAACTTTGTGAAGATGTAGAAAAATAAAACTCATCTCAATTTCAACTTGATACATATGAAATTGAACCTCATTTTAAAGCCCGAACTTAAGCTAATTTCAGATGGAAATTGAAAACTGAATATCAATTTCAAGCTAAAACTTACTGCAGTTGTGGTCAGTTCCACCTCAAAACTACCTTCAAAACTACCCTCATTCACCTTGAAAATGTGCTGAAAATTTGACTAATTTTAGGTCAGTTCACCAAGAACCTACACCTCAATTTTAGCCTGAAACTGAGGTGAAAACTGGCCATAATTTGTGCTTAGTTTCAAGCTAAAAATGAGGTTACTTTCAAGCTGAAATTGGGCTTAAAGACCTTCAACAAATAATTATATGAAATAACCAACAAAACTAATCCAACATTTGTCCCAACTACTTACAAAAATAAAATGCATTAGTATCCTATAAAAGAAAAACAATAACAATTTGCAACAAATAGTTATATCAAATAACCTACAAAACCAAACTAACATTTAGAATACTAACATTTATCCTATCTACTTATAAAAAATGAAATACAATAGCATCAAATAAAAGAAAAATAACAAAAATTCGCAACAAAAAATTACATCAAATAACCAACAAAATCAAAGCAACATTTAGAATTTAAGCATTTGTCCTATCTACTTATAAAAATGAAATACATCAACATCCAATAAAAGAAAAAACAACAAAAATTGAGCAACTTGAAAGAAAAAGGTAATTTTTCTTCATCAGACAAGCAACAAATAAGTACACCAATATTGCCAATATTATAAGTTGTTGTGTAACCAAATACCTGAAACTTAGCATTTCCAAAGACATTACATAATCCCAACCATTTATCTTGTGGGACCCAATCAAAAGGCACCTTATTCCTTGGATCCACATCACTTTGAACCATTTTCTTGTATATCTCACTCAATCTTCCCTTATAATGCTTGTGGCTTTTAGCAAACATGTCGTTCACATACATTGTGACTACAGGATCGGTTTGCCATCCTTTAATTGAAAACTATTGCTAGGAATACATTAAATTAGACATAAATCAAGCATTAAGATAATGAATGCCTATGTGCATAAAATAAATGAAAGACTTAAATTTTATTAAATAGGTAATGAACTCACATCTACTCCACATATACAGGCAATTTTTCATTTTTTCCATGATGTTTTCCAATCAAGTTGAGGACTATGTCAAATTATAATACCAATCCCATTAGACAAAAATGGGTAGCATGCTTGATCAGCCTCTTTAAACCCTCAAGAAATACAATTTCCAATACTTTTTCCTAATAAAATTATAAATAGGAAGACTTAAGTGAATGTATTAAAAGAATACACATAAGATGTTAAAGGTATTAATACTTACATTTTTAGCAGTTTTTTTATCTATTGCCTTGTCTATGCTTGCACCATGACCTCTTTTTTTGGTGGGACCTATGTTTTATTTGCTAATGTACATATATAAAAGTAGTAGAATTAGTTATAAATTAGATGAATTTAGAATAGTTAATTTCATATATATTTATTAACTTGTGGTCGGGGTAAGATTTGTAGTTCCAATCTCACCAATACCCTCTTTAGGGAGTAAAGTTCCCCAAGAATGAGTCTCTTGTTGTGGTTGAGTAGCTAATGATGTAGAAATAAATGGTGCATCTATTGACAATGATGGCATGTCATGAGGATTCGAAATAGTTGGAGATGTCTGTTGACTAACTGCAACACCACACATGGAGTTATTTGGTGGTGTAGTTATAGAGGGTGTTTGGCTGAGCTTATAAGCTCCGTAAAAGTGTTTGGCTATTTTTTTTAGGAGCTTATAAAATCAATAAATAAGATGTTTTGGATCTTATAAGCTCCTAAAAAAAAGCTCACCCCATCTTATTTTTTAAGATCATATTAGCTCCATAATTTTAACTTTTTAAAAGATAAATATGCCCTTTTTTTTTTTTTAACTTTAATTATATCCTCCACATAATTCTGATTTTTGAAACCCTAAAATGACTCAATGCTCTCAACCTCACAGTCAAACGAACTCACCGCAGCTCATCTCTTCCACTTCTTTGATGAAAATAATGCTAGAACCGGTCATTTTTCTCATGATTTCTTAAAGTCTTGGTACGATCTAAGCTATATTGTTCATTTAATAGGTTGATTTTGTCAATTTTTAAACCTAAGTTGATAAGGAATAAAAAATTCTATTCTATTTTGCATTCATTTTGTATAATCTTATATCTTATTACATCTAATTATAGTTTTTGTTAGTTTAATTGGTTTGTTTTTTTTTAAATTTGAATATTGAGTTTAATTTGTATGCTCTGTAGATTTAAGCCGCTAATCTCCAAGTTCTCTTATGTGGAGAAAACTGGTTCACTTAGATAGTTGAAGGTTTGTAATTTCAATTTTACTTTTTTTTTTCTTTTTTCTTGCTCAATTAACTAAGAACTTCCTGCTCATTTTTTTTTTTCTTTTTTCCTACCCAAGTTTTCAAGACCACCTTGTATTGGTGTAAAATGTAACTTGTTTTTGCTGTTGGATACCAAAGGAACTAACAGAAGTTTTTATTTGCAACGTAAAACTAACATAATTCAGCATATTGAAGATTTTAAGTTTACATAATGGAAGTATATGTTTGTTCTGTTTCTGATTGTTAATCTTTATGGAATCCCTGTCTAATTTATGTTGGCTTTGCTATTGTAAATGCTTTCAGAAAATAAGCATTTCTCTTATTCTTGTATCCTTTCATATGTAAGATATAGCAACTTTGAGTCAACTGATATAATCAAAATGGTGATGCAAAAGTCACTCTACTTGTTGCACCTAAGTTTCTGTTCATATTCTTTGCATGCTAAATGTTATTGCTTTATTTGGCAAATGTTATTACATAAATGACCTTTTGCATTTATGCGTTTGTGTTTGACTCTTCCACTACAACAAGTTACACTTTTAGTAACGAATACTTTTGTTACCATAACGCTGAAATTCATTACCCAAAATATTGGTAACGAATTTTTCATTATTGAAGTTTCATGCCCTAAAGCCTGTCATAAAAAGTTTTAGTAACGAAATTTATGGTTCGTTACGAATGATGACCTTATGGAAAAGAAATATATCGTCACAAAGACAAAACAATGTTAGTTACAAAAGATTTCTATAGCGTAACGAAATACCTAGTTACCAAAACGTTGGCAATTTTGTTGCATTTTATTTTTCGTTACCAATGCATATTATAATAATATTATTTATCTAATTGAGTATAGTTACTAATTGTTTATGTAACAAAATATTTGGTTACTAATAGTTAAATAATATTTTAACTCAAAATCACCTACAAGAAGGACTCGAACTTGTGCCTGCCCACGCCTGCAACAAGACACTTACCAACTTAGCTACAGCTGATATTTGTTAATATAGATATGTGCACAGATACTTATACTTATTAAGCTTGGCTTGGCTCGTTTAACTGATGAGCTCGAATATTCGTGAATCGTCTCGTCTCATTTATACCTCTAGTTCTTAATGTAAATAAAATAAAATTATAAAAAATATTAATCGGAAGAGTAAAAAGTGTCAATTTTTTTACACTATTAAAAATAGTTTTGAAAATTAATGATATGACATAATTAGTTTATTAGAATATTTTAAAATAATAATATTATTATTAGAAATAAAATAGTAATTGTCATTTGAATAAATAAAATAAGAGTATCAAATAGTGAACTAAAAGAAATAAATAGAAAATGTGGGATAATTATATAACATAGTTGCATGAAGCAAAGAAATTTTATTACATATATGTATATATAAATTGTTAGGTAAAGGAGTAATATTTTTGCATTGTGAGTTTTGGGTAAATAAAATACTATAATAATCCATTTTATTAATCAAAATATATAATATTAATAGACAAGTAGAAATATAGACTAAATGGGTGTTTGGCTAAGTATTTAATGAGAAGATATTAATGGGTGTCGAATCCAACAAAATTAAATTCCTACTCGAGAAATATGATTTGTAATCAGTGGGAGTAGGGTCTATTCCATGGGGACTGGTAAGTTTTGTTTCTTTCAAATTTACTTAATAAAATAAAATAGAATGGGGATTTTTATAAAAATGAAAACTAGAATCTTAAAATTAAAATAAATCACAAATAAAATAAGAAATCAATAAGAATGGAATCTAGCCTAAGGTAAAATCTCAGTTTGGTTCACAGATCTGATCATTGATACAAAGATTAATTCCTCTTTTCTTGAATAAACTAGTTATAGTTATTCGAACGCCATAATAACCAATCTCTCCTTACTATTTCGATAACTAAGAGAAGCTCATTAGTTATTTTCCTTGTCAATAAACAACCCTAAAGAAGCGCTCCTAGGATTTAATTTATCAACAACATTAAAAACTAGAGAGACCCAACCTTAGCCAACAAACACACACAAGCGAGGTTCATTTAAACTAGATTATTTATCCACATAACATAAACCATGCATGTGGTCACCACACCTAACTATGTTATTTGCTACAAATATTAGAACAATTAAACAATTATGGATTTAATGTTCTAATTGAGAGGACAATTATTCTAAGCTATCAAATTTGGGTCCTAAATTCAATGAACCTGAATAATCATAATGAAAAAAGAAGATAAATAAATACTCAAGGAATAAGGAAAACAAATTAAATCATTTAGATATCACAAATACTGAAGAACCAAAACTTCGATAATCGCTTAGGCTAGAAGAAGAGTTTAGCAACTCATGTTTGAGAGAAAAAGTACAGGAAACTAAAAATATGCTAAACAAAAGAATGAAAAACTCCTCTATGAAAGAAACTTAGTTCCCTATAAATAGCCTACTACTCTTAATGCAATTGATAAACTAATAAGAGTCCTACCAGAATAGGAAAACTAAAATTATCCAAATTAAAGAAATAAAAATTAAAATATTCCAGGAATATACAACTGCCAAAACATGTCCGCACTCGAATTATTTCCTTCTTCATTTCTCGTCTCCTTGGGAATGTGATCTTTGCTCCAAGCATGTCAAAAACTCGATTTCCAATTGCATTTAGCTTGAATCTTCAATTTGCTTCACAAAACATAAAAAGAAAGTTAAAACCCAATAATTAAGCATTTTTACTATTAATCACAAGGAAAAATTATAAGAATAAAAAGACAAAAATGCAACTTAACAGATATTATAAATTTTTTTTAAGCTTATAAAAATATCAGATTTTATCTTTTAAAATAAGCCTTGCAATGTGTGAATAAAATAAAAACTTAAAATTCATACGGTCTAAATTATTATAAGAATATGTTAAAATTTTAAAAAAAAAGTGAATACCTCTTTACATTTTGTAAAAGAGCTTATAATATAAAACATTTTATTTTAGAAATTTATAAAAAAAAATATTTATCAAAAATAATTGACATTACGTATATATATATATATATATGTATTAAAAAATTGTAGACAAAACCCTTTAAAGTAAAAAACAAAGGGCAATCTAATAAGCAAAAGAAACAATATTATTAATTGCGGCGGTTTAGAAAAACCAGAGCGGAATTATTCATTCAGTGGCAGTTACACTAACCGCCGGCATTATTATGAATTCCGAGGTGGTTTATCAAAACCGCCGCTAAATGGCTAATTTAGTAGTGGTTTGGATAAATCGCCGCTTAACCATCGTCAAATTAATATTTCGCAGCGGTTAAGATAAATCGTCGCAAAATATATGCCACGATTAACCTATTTTCTTGTGGCGTGTATATATATACACTACATATGTATATAACTGTGAATAAAAAATTATATTATATCTATATTTTTATAAATATTAAATATTATTTAATTTGGAATGAATAAATAGAAAAAATAAATAAAAATCAAAGTAATTTATATTTTATTGATAAATCTATATATATGTGAATAAGTATAAATAGAAAAAATAAGTATACATGTATGAATAATTAGAAAGAAAAAAAAATAAAAATACAAATTATTTAAAATTTTATAGATAAATTTCTATATATATATATATAAATATGTATAAAATGAGAATATATTAAATAATGAGAAATGAGAAACAATGATAAATTTGTATATATGTATAAAATGAGAAATATATGAAATAATGGAAGAAGAGAGAAATGAGAATAAAAAGTAAAGAAAAGAATGAAAAAAAGAAAAAAATAAATAACATATGATAATAAAAAGTTATTTAAATTGAATTGCATATATGTGAAATGATTAAGGGTAAATTAGTATTTTTATATTAAAATCATGTTAAATGGGCAACAAATGTGAAGGGGGAGGCAGTGTGCGTGGTTTTATAAAACATAAGGAAGTTATTTTATATATATTCTTTTCACGTGAGGGTTTGATGCTTATTTCACAAATCACAGAGGTGCAAATTGCAACTAACCCAATAAAATTATTACCATTTTAATGGAGCCCTTAATTTTCTTTTTTTTGCTAACGTAATGTTTGGTTATATTGGAAAAATTACATTTTTGGTCCAATTGGATAGGGGGATATGCACTTAGGTTGACACTTATAGGACCAAAACTCTAAATTTTTTAATACATTTGAGATAGCACCTCAACTTCCGTTAGTGTTCGGGCAAAACCGTTAAATTAAAAAATTAATTACCCAACAAGCCCAAAAATTTAATTTATTTATAAAAATTCCACAAAATTTGAAATGCCCAATCAACCCCCCTTAAAAATTTTTAATAAAATAATAATAAAATTTTTATATATCAATATAAATATCATATAAATATATATAATATCAATATATAAATATATAAAATAAATATCATATAAATATATACATAAATATATATATCATATAAATATATACATAAAAATAACCCACCCCCTCACCACCGGCCATGGCCTCCCCCCGGGGGGGGGGGGGGGGGGTAGCGGCGGGGACTGGTTGGAAGAGGTGGGTGGGGGGAGGGGGGAGAAGGAGCAAAAAGAAAATATATGTGTATGTATGTATGTATATATATATTTACTTATTTATTTATTTATTGTTAATTAATAAATTTTAATCAAATTAATTTGAATTATTTTTTTTTACTTATGTTATTTATTTAAAATCATTACATTATTTTGTTCAAAATAATTAAAAATATTTATTTATTCAAAATTATTAAAATTATATTGTTAGAATAAAATTTTAGATTTTATTTTTATTTAAATTATTTATTTTGATTAAAACTCTAGATCTCACACATTTTGACTTATTTATTTTTTATTAATTAATAAATTTAATGAAATTAGTTCAAATTAGGGCTTGTTTGTTTATGAATTGGAGCATTTTGTCAAAATATTTTAGCAAAATGATTTTTCGGAAGTGGGTTGGAAAATGTGATGGTCGTTTATTTGTATTTTGGGTAGTAGGTCGAAAATGAATTGGGAGAAAATTATTTATTTCTTTGTGTTTTAGGAGGGAATAAGATATCATATCAATAATTTTTTATTAGGTTGGTAGGGTGAAATTGATATTTTAAAATTACTATTGTTAGTATGATATTTTCAGATCTTATTTTTATTTTTAAATTATTTATTTTAGTTAATAGATATTTTTTTATATTTAATAAATATATTCAACTCAATCTAATTAAATTATTTTAGATATTATTATTTTTTTCATATTATTGAGATGTAATTTAAAGACAAAATCATATTTAATTAAGAGATGTATTTGTTTTTTATTTTTATTTATAATTAATAAATACATTTAATTAAATTTGATTAAATTACTTTAGATATGTTGATGATTTTAAATTTTTATTTTTTAATTCAAATTCAATTAAAAGATTATTTAATATTTAAAAAAATTATTAATAAAATTATTAAATTTATTCTAAGTAATTTAGATAATATTAAAGTTAAACCCCCATGTTAAAGTTACAAATAAGTCGAGGGGTGTTTTGTATGAAAAATAATCAAGACAGCTTTTGAAGGATATTTTTGAATTTTAATATAAATTCTCAACTAACATCTATAAATTTGTTAAGGATGCTAACAGTTCTTCAAAATTTTAATTAAATATATGGGGATAAAATTTTTTATTTTTATTTTTATTAAACTTATAACTATATTACTAAGTTTATATAACAATAGTACAAACCTGTAAAATTAAAATATGAAATTATATATTCATCTTATCTATAATTATAGAGTATAGTTAGATATTTTAAAACATTAAGAAGTCGTTTGAGTGGGTTTATAAACTTTTCAAATTATTTTATAAGATATTTGATAGCTTATAAGATGTCAAAAAGTATTTTGTTAATTATAAAATTTTCAAAAAGTGTTTTGTTAATTATAATATTTTATAAGATATTTAATCATATTAATTATAAAATTATCATTACTAATAGCTTATAAGCTCCAAGATTTTATTGTCCAAACACTTTGAGAAATTATTTTTAAAAAAAAATCTATTATCTTATAAATTCAAAAAATATCTTATAAGATGCAGAAATTCTAAAAACATCTTATAAAATTCAGGAGCTTATAAGACATTTTAAATAAATTTAGCCAAACACATTCTTAATGTCCCTTTAGGCTTTAGCTAGTTAATAATTTTAGTATTTTTACTATTTTATTTTAGAATTAAAAAGTTAATTATTCTAATTTAGTTCATTCTTTCTAACTATTGATTGACTTTATGGTTAATTAATATTAATAAAATGACATCAATATAAATTAATTATAAAGTTAACCAACAATAATTTTAAAACACGGGAACTTTTTTTTTTTTTCATAAAGGGTTTTTTTTGCCCTTTTTCATTTTCTTAGGGGGTAAAAATGTACATTTTCCTTTTAAAAAAGAAAATTTTGAATTAAATTGCCCTTAAAAAGTCAAAATTGGTCAATTTTCTTGTCAAATACCATCGCAAAGTGGTTTTGAGGACTAAAATGAAATAATATATTAATAATAGCGACTAAAAGATGAATTTTTGTTAGTTGGGGACTAAAGTGATTCTAGAGTAAAACTTTAGCGACTAAAGTGATTCTATACTTTTATTTTTTTATTAATTAATTATGTTAATTCATTTTACAATCTAATATAAAAGAAATTAAGCTTGGTATAAATTATTTATACAAAAGAATGAAAGGACGAGCTAAAATTGGGGGGGGGGGGGATTCAAAAAAATTAATGGAATTCATTTTGGAGGGAATCAAAATTTCGGAAGAAATTAAATTAAATTATTATGTGGAATTAATAACAAAAGCAATTATTAGCTTTTAATTTGTCCCAAATTTTGGAGGGAAGCTAAATTAGGCAAAACTGCAAAATCGGTTCGTACTTATACCCCACTGGAAAATTTTGATTTTATCTTTTCGGGCCACAAGATTGATACAATATATCCTGAAATTTGGCAATTTGAGGACAAATTGGGCCCGAAGCTCATCCGTCAGTAGCCTGATCCTATGTGGCGCCTGATTTGGCACCACATAGTGTCATATCATCATATTTGTCTTCCTTCTTTCTCACGTGGCAATTCAACTTGCCATGTCAACAAAAACATGAAAAAAATAAATGAAACATATACAGTTGAGAGGATAAACTGAAATTTTTATCGATAATTTTTATTTATGATACTTGAATTAATAAATAAAATATTTTTATGTTGAATTGAACTATTTTACATATATTTATGATTTTAATATTATTGTGTAATTTAGAATTAATTTACTGCAAAATTGGTCAAGCCCAATTAATAAAAAAGATTTTGGTGAAGTCCAATTAATCAAATATATAAATCAATATGAAACTTAATTCATTAAGAATGGCCAATTAGTAACTCATTGAAAAATTGGTCAAGCCCATTAAGAAAAAGAATAAGTTGGTAAAGCCCAATTGACGAATTTAATAAATTAATATGAAGCCCAGATCATTTAAAAAAGTTTAAAGCCCAACTTTAAAAAAGTAGTTGGTGAAGTTAAGTTAACTAATTCTCTAATTAAGAAAGACACAAATTTTTAAACAAAGTTCAATCACGAATTCACTATAATATTTGTAACTCAATTCTTAAATGAAGTCTAATTCATCAATTCACTAAAAATTTTGGTGAAATACAATTTTTAATTAACTGGAGAAGCTAAATTAACAGTCTTTAGATGAACGTAAATCTCAATTCACCAATTTACTCACCAAGTTATAATTGGTGAATTCCAATTCTTAAACAAAGCATAATAAATGATTTTCTAAAACTTTTTGTGAAATTCAATTCTTAAAAAATAAATTAGAGAATCATATTTAACTAATTTTTTAAATTAAAGTCAAACCCAAGATAACTTTTTACCATTGGTGAATCATTATTCTTAAAAAGAGATTAATTGAAGCCCACAAAGAAGCCCAATTTATTAATTTACTGAAAAATTGGTCAAGCTTGTTAAGAAAAAAACGAAGTTGGTAATGTCCAATTGATGAATTTTATAGATTAATATGAAGCTGAGTTCATTTAAAAATTTATCAAACTCAATTTTAAAAAAGAAGTTGGTGAAGTTAAATTAACTAATTCTTTAATTAAGAAAGACAAATTCTTAAACAAAGTTCAGTCACGAATTCAGTAAAATATTTGTAATCCAATTCTTAAATGAAGTCTAATTCATCAATTTACTAAAAAATTTGGTGAAATACAAATTTTAATTAGCTGGAGAAGCTCAATTAGCCAATCTTTAAATTAATGTAAATCTCAATTCACCAATTTATTCACCAAGTTATAATTGGCGAATTTCAATTCTTAAACAAAGCCTACTAGCTAATTTTCTAAAACATTTTGTGAAACTCAGTTCTTAAGAATAAATTAGAGAAGCACAATCAACTAATTTTTTAAATTAATGTCAAGTCCAATTCTTAAAAGATGACACTAATTCTTTATAAAATTAGTGAAGCCCAATTAATAAAAAAGGAGTTGCTAATGCCCAATTAATCAACTCTGTAATTTAATGTCAAACCCAATTCTTTACCAAATAACATTAATTTACTAAAACATTGGTGAACTCACATTAAAAATAAAGAAAAGTTGAGAAAGCCCAATTAATGAATTCTTTAAGTTAATGTCAAATCCAATTCATATAGAAATCCCAATTCACTAATTTACAAAGACAATTATTGAAGCCCAATTAATAAAAAATAAGTTGGTAAAGCCCAATTAATGAATTTTTCAAATTAGTATGAAATCTAATTTTCCAATTCACTAAAATACTAGTTAAGCCAATTAGTAAAAAATTAAGCTTGTCAACCCAAAGTAATCAATTATTTAAACTAATGTGAAGTCCAGTTAATAAAAAATAAGCTTAGTTCCTTAAAGAAATTCTAATTCACCATTTACCTAACTTCAAATTTGTTCAAGACAAAATGTTACAATGAAGCCCAATTCACCACTTAATTTACTTTAAATTTGATCAAACCTATTTGATAAATGAGAACCTCCAATTCAGTGAGTAATTCACAAAAAATTTATAAAACCCAATGTTTTAAAGAAAATTAGCTCAACTAATGGATCATTGACTTCAAATTTTTTAGAGTTCAATCCTTAAAATAAAACCTAGTACAACAATAATTCACTAAAAAATTGGTTAAGCCCAATTACCAAATTCTTTACATTATTGTGAAGCCCATTTCTTGAACAAAAGCCCAACCCAAAAGTATTTGTAAAAATTTAACTCAATATCCATTTATAATTACTAACGAAAATCATTGTTACTATATGTGTACAACTGATATTTGGAGGGAATGAATTTTGGAGGGAAATTAATTGAAGTTTAGTAACTACAAATTTTGTTACAATATATTTTATTTGTAACAAATATTTCGTTGTTACGAAAGGTGCCAAATTTTGTTACAAATATATCTTCTTATATGACAGAAAATGTTATATGTAACAAAATAACATTTTCCACAATGAATTACTGCTTAGTTACGAACGTAAGATATATAAGGTAACAAATTTGAGTTAAAGGTAACAAGACTTTTACTTAGTTACTCAAGAAAAATTTATTTGTAACAAAAAATCAATTTTGTTACTATACATTTAACATTTGTAACGAATTTTACCTTTGTTACCAAAGTTTTTGTTACGTGAAGTGCAATTTGTTGTAGTGTTCATTGTAACTATTCCTTGTGGAAACCCATGAAAACCTGCCCAAATGTTGGGTTCTACTTGGATATTAAGAATAATAACATGAGATGAATTGGAAATAAATAGAATTTTGGGGGGAAGGGAATAATACTCAAATGCAGGATGGTGTGGCTATATTCTTGTGCTATTGTTTTTTCTTTTCTCATCCTGTGTATTGGATTTCCTGTTTATAGGTAATTGGAGGTAAATTTCTAAATGGAGAATTAAGAGAAAAGAAATAAAGGAGTGATGTCAAATCCAAATTTTGGTAAGAGTATAAGTAAGGGTGCAAGTAAAACAAGTGAGTTGAGTGAAGGGCGCTCCATTGCAAGGTGGGATCCATTTTCTTCTATTAAGTTTATTGAGTTGTGTGAGCAAAAAATTGAGAAAAGTAATAGGCCAAATAGTCACTTCAATGTCAACGGGTGGAAAATTTAAGTCAAGAGGTTTAATGAAATGACTTGTTGAAACTATGTCTACAAACAACTTAGAAATTATTGGGATACTATGAAGAAAGATTGGATATTATTTAGAAAATTAATGCACAAGGAGAGTGGAGTAGGTTGTGATCCAATAAAGAACTCGTTTGATGCTTCTGATGAGTGGTGAGAGAGAAAACTAAAAGTAATTTCTCAAACACTAATCTTATACATAGTTTAATATTTTGTTTTATTTATCAAACTAAGGTTAATTTGAGTATAATTGTTCTTGTAGGAAAACAGTAACTATAGCAAGTTTAGGAACAAGGATTTATCTTTGATTTGTTTCGATATGATAAACTATTTTCTAATGTTGCTGCCATGGAAGAAAGAGCACAAGTACCTAGCTAAAGATCTGAGAATGAGATTGATAGTGGAGAAGCAATGTTAGAGGGTGATGGTGAATCAAAAGAATATAAAGAGGAACATGTGCAGATTAGCAATAGTGATGACACTGAGGATGTAGGAATAACTGAGTATAGCACAAAATCTAGACCTAAAAGAGCAAGTGATGCTAGAAATGAAGTTATATTCCCATCTTTGGAAAGCATTAAAAGAAAATTTAGTAGGGAAAAAAGTAAAGGGAAGAAGAAAGTTTCAGGGGCTGCTTCATTGAAGGAAGATATTCATTACCTTTTACAGTTTATCACACTGCTACCTCTAGATCATCAACAAAGATGACTATTGGGGTTGTAATCAAGATGTTGGGCAATGTTCCTAGAATAGCACCCCAAAGTGAACTTTGGAACTATTCATGTAACATGCTGAGCAAAAAAGATATGCGAGGAGTGTTTGCTAGTCAACCTTATCATGAGTCTCGTTTATCTTGCTAGAGTTTAATGATAATCAATTTAAGAAAAAATAGTTGACTTTGTATTCTGGCAATTCTTATTTAAAGATGATGCTTATATTTTGGCAGACAAAGATTGTACTTCTTTTGGCAATGATTTTTTTATAATCATAGTTATATTTGGTTAACAAGCCAGTTTGGTTATATTTTTGAGGTGGTGATGCAGTAGGATTTAGCTTTTCATTTGTTTGCTGGGGACAAAGACTGAGATAATAGTTTCTTAAATATGGTATATATGCACAATCAAAATTTTATTCTGCAATGTATATCAATTAACTTATTTTTTGTATATAAGCTTGTTGCATGTCAACTAGATTCGGATATCTTTTTAGAATGGCAAACAAGTTTATGATTTATGTGAAATGAACTCGTTCTATTTGATTGCATCATCATGCCATCACTCCATGTGCTCCATGATTTCTGTTTTCCTTTCTTTTGTTTGCTAATTCATATAGTTTGATTTTTGCATTAAAAACCATCTATCTTGGATTAAAATAGTATTGGATTCAGATTCTAAAATCCCTAATGGAGAATTCATTATTACAATTAGATATTAATTTCTTTTTCATGACTTTCTGTAGTTCAATGGAGTCATGGGATATTCAAGATTGTGCTTCAGTAAAGCTCTAGGAAATATCAAATTATTCTTTGATTAGTCCAAATAGCTTTGATGATGAGGAAATGAGTGAAAATGACCATCAGATTCAACAAGACTTGGATTGGTGGACTTTGTGTCAAGTAATGACACATAGTATTTTAACATATTATAAGAACTATATTTCAAAGGTTCCGTGTCGAACATCCATGTGCACTGGTCATAAATTCCTAGAGCAGATATTAAATGGGCATGGACTAAGATCTTATCAAGTATTCCGTCTTGAAAAATTTGTGTTCTTTGATTTATGTCATGAATTGACCCATGAGTATGTCTTCATCCAACAAAGGGAATGTTTGTTTATGAAGGGGTGGGGGTATTTCTGATAATATGTGCTCATGGTGTGGATAATCGGTTGATGCAAGAGGTATTTAATTATTCAGGTGAAACTATCTCAAGACATTTTCATAGAGTTTTGAAGAAGGTGGGTAAGCTAGCTAATGATATAATCAGACCTCATCATGAGTATAATGAGGGAAAAAGGATATCATAGGCCACAACATTATCAATACAGGCTATTTTTTGATGTAAGTAATTTTTAAATTAGATAATGGATACATATCCTCATATATCTGCATATTAAAATTCTAGCACTTTCTTTTCATTTTGTGTTTATAGGATTGCATTGGAGCAATTGATGGCACACATGTGAAGGCTCAACTACCACAAGGACGAGCAATACCATATATTGGGTGCAAAGGGTATGCCACTCAAAACATTCTTGCAGTTGTAGATTTTAATATGTGTTTTACATTTGCTTAGGTTGGATAGGAAGGAGTTGCTCATGACAATAGGATATTTGGAGAAGCTATTCGTATATTGGATCTCAATTTTCCTCATCCAAAAGGGAAAAAATATTATTTGGTTGATGCTGGTTACTCGCATATGCCTGGATATATGGGTCCTCATTAGGGAGCGAATATAAGATATCATCTTGAAGACTTTCGTCAAGCTAGAAATGGGCACCAACGTGCACCAAGAAATTTGAAGGAAAAGTTCAATTACTTCCATTTTCATGCAAAAATATTATTGAACGAACTTTTGGACTTCGGAAAGCATGCTAGAATATTTTGGCTCATATGCCTTATTTTCACATTAACACACAAAGAGAAGTTGTGCTAGCAACTATGGCTATTCATAATTATTATATAAGGAAGAATAATGTTGCAGATGAGGCATTTCAAATAGCTGCCAATGAAAGTTATGAGCCATGCATTGAACGTGTTATTGAAAATAGAGTTATTAATGTAGAAGATGAAAATAATCCTAAGAGTTTTATTGGATGGCACTGTGTGATTCGATTGCTATGGAAATTGCTCGAAGGGGTCAAAAATTCTATTTATAGGATTTGAAGGTTTTTTTTTCTTTTTAGTAAATTTATGACTCGTAAGTTTAAAGTTTTTATAGTATTTTAAATTTACAATGTCGCTTTTGAGATATATTGGGTTAAATTTCTTTTAATATAATTAAATAGTGCATGGTGGGCTAATGGCTATCATAATATTTTAAGAATTTATGTGCTTTATTTACTTTTTCCATGAGCATCAGTGAAAAGGAAATAATTAGATAATTCAATAATGAAATATGATGGTGAAACAAGAATAAAATTTATGTTAATATTATATTTACTAAAAGTTATGGATTAACGACACTGGAAATTATATGGGATTTATAAGAAATTTATTATTTACAACTTATTTTAATCCATCACAATTGCTATAATACTGTCATTTGCGAATTTGATATTTTATAAAATAGATAAGAAAAAAAATTATGTGAACAAATTCGTTTGATAGAGTATTTTAAAAAATATTTTAAAATGTTATTTAGAATGGAATAAGATTATTGGTGAAATCCAATTAGATTATTTTATAAATTAATGAGGAGACCAATTTTTAAATAAAGTCCACTTGATTAATTTACTAAAAAACTAGTGAAGTGTCATTCTTAAAAATAACTTAGTGAAGCCTAATTACATTTTTCTATACACTAATATGAAGCCCAATTTTTTTAAAAAATGCCTATTTCATCAAGTCCTCCAATCCTTACATATCAATTCACTACTTTAAATTTATATGAAGCCTAATATAAAAGAATCTCAATCCCCCAAATAATTGAAAAATAGGTTAAACACTTAAACTAACTTGTTAATAAGAACTTGCTCAAGCCTAATTCAGAATTAATTAAAAATTTGATTAATTCAAATTAAAAAAGTTGTAATGCCCAATTCACCAATTTTTTTTTATTGGCTTTAATTTGCATCAAGAAATTCCAATTAAAAAACAAAACCTTTTTTTTTTCTTTTTTTAATTCAGATAAAAGAAGCCCAAATTGAAACATAAAGGAAGACCCAACTAAAACATTTGGTCTTTCTTTAATTTGCGTGAGTTTTTAAGCTCAATTCAACTTTTATGTGAAGCCTAATTCATTTTCAAAGGGAACTATATATTTACGTGGAATAAAATTTGAAATAAATTTAGGAGTTAAATATATTTTTGGGAGAAAAAATAATTATGGCTAGGAATTTAATTTAATTGTGAAAAAAAATAGAAACTAAAATATTGGTCACCATAATAATAGAACAAACTATGGCCGCAAGACATTTTGCAGAGAAGTAAATTTAACTTTAGTAACTAAAATATTTGTCACAAGACATTGTATCTATAATGATTTTGCTAGCGTTACAAAAAGTAAGAACTTTTGTTACAAATAAATCTTCAAAAATGGCGGGAAATATTATTCGTAACAACATTTTATGTTGGTAACAACTTTGCATGTAGTTACAAAAGAGCAAATATTTTTGGTAACAAATATTACTTAAAGGTAACAAGAATATTTTTTTGTTACCCAACATGAGCATTTAGGTAACAAATTATATTATTTCGTTACAATAAATACAGATGGTAACGCAATTTTTTTCGTTACCAAATTATTTGTTACATAAAGTGCTTTTTGTTGTAGTGAGCATTTTACAATAAGTAGATAACATGCAAGACATGACAATTTAATATCATTTGAAAACAAGATTATAACATGACTAAGACTCAAGTTAGAATGAAAATGAACAAAAGAAGTATATTTATATATTGCACGAAAAAGATTCATTAAAGTTCAAGCAATAGAAATGAATGCAAGTATGTTGGCAAATACTTATATACAAATTATTTTATTGAACGCATAATATTTGAACCTATATTATGTTAAATTAAATGGTTGTGTTCTGTAGCTTACTTTTCATAAGGAAGTATGAATATATCATCTTCATCGAAATATTGATTCAATATTTCACTTTCTCCATCACATGAATCATACTCGACATCATATTCATGCTCTCTAAGGCCATTAAGAACATCTTCATCTCTAACATCAGGTTCAATGTCTTCTCTAGCTAAATAATTCAAATCAATGTCATCATTTTATAATACTATCACATCCTTATTTGAATCGTAATACTGAAATGCATCAAACTGACCTCTGAATTGAACATTACTCATATCTAGTACACCTGGTTGTCCTTGTTCAAGAAGATTCCAAAAATGCCTATGGTGTATATGCTGTACAATTCGCCAATTATCACCAAACTTAATATCGCGGATGTAGAAATCTTGTTGCACTTGGTTTGGCAACATGAACAAATCATCTTTATACCAACGAAATCTTTTATCAATACTGTCAGAATGCTTATCTTTTTTTATTGTGGTTTTGGTACCAGTATTGAACCATTCACACTGGAACAATACCACTTTGTATCCATTAAGATATGCAAGCTCTATTACTTCAGTTAAGAAGCTATAGAACTCTATCATCTCATTATTGTGCTCCCCTTCCACAATCAATCCACTATTTTGTATGGTTCGGCGATTATCTCAATCTTTTGCGTGGAATCAAACTTTATTGACACAACAACCAAAATAAGACTTTGTTAAGAATGATTGAGGACCATTCCTAGTGACCATAATTCTTTAAAAAATTGTTCAAGATATTGGTGATAGACTTTATTGATCTACAAATAAATATAAATGTAGAATGGTTAACGCTATTAAAATTGAGATTCTTAAACTAGTATTGGTACAGTTTATAACTTACATCTTTAAACCAGCAACGGAATTTTTGTTGATGTATTTTTTCAATATCTGACATTAAACCTTTTTAATTCCTCTAAGTGCTTTCTAAACAATATAATTATAAAAGGTTATAAGAATTATTAAGTACAAAATATTATATGAGTGAAGGTGTACCCAACCCATCCATCTAAACTCCCCACCATATTACTGGGTCATGATATAACTAAAAACCCTCACAAACAAACACCTACAACAGTGTTGGAATAGTGCCCCCGCAAGTCAATTAGATTGGTGTGTATAACTACTCTATGAAACAATCTTGATTGAATGATATTCAATAAAATGGCTATCTTCATGTTATGCATTTATGATTTCTTCACATACATTTGGTTGAAACCATTAAATCATACAAGACTACGGGACTTCGTCATGCATATGATGGTGATCATGAAACAAGTCTCTATAGTCATGATTTTAAATATTCCAAGTCATAGAATCTTATGAGATAGGGCATCTAAAATTCGGATATACTTGCACTAACAATGCATAATCCAAGGAGTGGAGTTTTATATTACCTCGTTTCATGGGCAATCTATGTTAGACATAGATGCATGTTAGTGGGTGCTTATTAGAGAACAAGTTCACTAAAGACTCGTTAAAGAAACCACAAAGTAGCCAAAGTAGCACGTCGGTAGTGGAAAATTCTCTAGCTTACAATAGTGTATATAATTGGTCCTTTGACTTGAGGTTGCACAGTAACCTTGTATTTAGGTCATCGTGCTTTGATTTTGCTCCGACCACGTAGTGGGTTGCCTGGGACTTAGGTTGGGCACAAGCTATCCAAGTATGGAGGTTGGTGAGTACCAAGATGGGATTCGTTTCCCCCATCTATGAAGGATGGGTTGATCACCTATGTATTCTAAGATGATCGATTCCAAGAAATCCTTACGCAAGGTGATATAACAATTTGGAAAAGGAGTTTTCCAAAGTTGAGGTCATTTGAGGAATTGAACATCAAGAATAGATACATAGTTATCGAGGCTATTAGAGAACCAACAAATATCTTGATGTAGACCTCTTTCAAGAGATAGGAAATGGAATGAGCATATTTGTACGAATTGTAAGCAGTAATAGTTCACTCTCAAATTAGTTCATCCAATTAATTGGGCTCCATAGGCTTGTGCTAGATATCAACTATAGACATTGAGTACTCTTCAATTAATAGAGATTAATTGATTGAATGATTAGTTTAAAATAGTTTAAACTAATCAGAATATTCGATATTTAAATAAATTACAAAGATTTAGGAATCCATGTCTAATTAATTGATGAACCTAAGGGTCACACACAAAAGCCTAGAATACTCCAATTAGATTGGAGAAATTATCTAAGGAGTTAGATAATTAGAGTTGTCAAGTTTGGGGAGGGGGGAGAGCGAGAGACCAAGTTGACTAATTAAGAATTTGTCACAATAGTTTGACTAATTTAAGTGTTAAATTAATCAAATTAATTTGAAGAGTTAAATTAGACCAATTAAATTAAACTATGTGGCAATTTAATTAGTTAAGTCAACTTAAGAAGTTAAGTTGATTCAATTAACTTAAAGAGTTAAGTTAATCTAATTAAATTAAGAATTTACTTTAATTAGCAAGAGAATCTAATTTTGGAGGAATAGTTAAATGGAAGAGTCCATTTTAATATTGGTGAGTTGGTATTTTAATTTTAGAAATTGAAATCCAACTTTGCTAGCTAATAATTATCCAAGTTGGCAATGTGAGGATAATGTCATAAAAGCTTCCAAGAGCTTCCTAATCACACTATATAAAACCCCACAAGGCCGGCCATTAGGATGATTATTTCTACCCATTTTTTCCTCCCAAAGTGGTTATCTCATGTGTTGAGAGAAACCACCTCACTAGATTCTCTCCAACTATCTTCTCTCTTGTGCAACTTCTTACACCTTTCCTCCTTTCTTCCTCCTCTATTTTCTAGAAAATTGAGTGGGGATTAAGAGTGCATCTAGGTGTGTAGATTACCTTTAGAGGGACAACATATGGTGTGCTTTGAGTAGGTGATTGAGATCCTTCAAGTTGAAGATGATTTTTTGGAGATTGCTCTTGCCGGCGGTTTTGGTGCTTTTGTCACTATTTTGCCCCAATTTTTCTTTATTTTGGAGGTGTTTTGCTCAGCAAAAGTTTCTGGAGTTGTTGACCCAAGGTGTGGTGCAGGAGATCTAAAGAGAAGAAGGGGTTGATCTTGCTTAGAAAGAGTTCTAGAGGAAGATCTTCCATGTTACCTTCGAATCTCTCTTTTAAGGTAACCTCTCTTGCTTTTAAATCCTTAAATGTGGTATAGAATTAGATCCTAGGGTAAAGGAATTGCAAGTTAATTTTTGATTAATTTTTGCAATTATTTTGGATCCTTGCAACTCTTCTTCTTTCAAGTGGTATCAGAGCCAATTATATGCCCAATTTTGGATTTGTTGAATTGATTAATGTGATAAATTGATTCTTAAACTCTAAATTATTGATTCAATTGGTGGATTTAAGATTTTGGAGTTGATGCATGTAGCTCTTTATATGTTAAATCGAAATATGCCAATATGTGCTATATTGTGATTTACATATGTTGGCACGAGCTTTGATTTATATCCTATTATGTTAAATGTTGAATTTAGTATTGGATGATGTTAAATGTTGATTTATCATGTTGATTATAGATTAAAAGATTTTTGACATTTTTTTGGATCTAATTTGGTTGAATGTCTTGAAGGTGTTTGAAGAATAGTGATTCTTCTGTGAGTTTGAATTTTGAAGCACTTTGAGGACTTGATCTAATTTTTAAAGTGCTTAAATTTTGAAAATCTGAAAAAATATATGTGGAATAATGTTTAGGAGGTGTCCAAGATTTGTGACATGAAAAAGTGCACAAAACGGGCATAACAGTACCTCATTGGTGCTACTGGCAGGGCTACAACTTGTTGGCCAACCCTTAGCCAGTCAGCAGGGGCACTGTGAGCACCCGTGGAGCCTGCCTGGGTGGCTGATAGGGCAACAGCCCACCCAGAAGCTGCTAAGGGGGCACTGTCTTGCTATTTTGGTACATTTTTCCTTGCTAAACTCTATTTTTCCACCCAATTTGATGCATAAGTGTTATGCAACTCCTCAAACTAATGTTGGACATTCTTCCATGTTTTTAAGATCAAATTTAAGTATGCACTTCAAGTTTGTGCAAAATTGGAATACATAGAAGTTATGCTTAATTTTGCCTCTAATTAATTGTTTATGTGATAAAATTTTAATTATTGGATTGAATGTCAATTCTAACTATTGTTCATTTAATTGTTGAATGGATGATAGATGTGTGGGGATGAACATGAGCCTTTAATTGGTTTAATTAAAGTTCAATGTTGATTGAATGAGTTGTATTAAATAGGGCTTCCATGCCTCTTGATTTTCTACCTTGTAAATGTCATGAGAGTAGAACTCTAGGAGGTGAGGTTTTCTTTACTCTTGTAAATTGTTGCAAGGAGGCAAATAGGCCAAGAGGATCAAGAAGGCCTGAAGACCATGAATGTATAAGATATATTCATGTAATAGATAGGATCTATTAATTTAATCAATCCACCTAAATCAACTAAGTAGTGCACTTATGGCTCTAAACGACTGCTTGGTTAAGGCTCATGCTTATCCCAACCTTAGATGCATTCTTAGTTTATTTACTTATTTATGCTTTCTTTATCCTATTGGTGTATGGTGATGCGTATTTAGGATAGAAAACCTAAATAAGCAAAGATAAAAATGATGAGATCTTCTAAGCAATCAAATCCCTTATCTTAGAAGAGTCTAAGTTTCAATAAATATTAAGTCAAATTGGATAAAATTAATTTATGTTTAATAATCCAAGCTTTCTACCAATAGGTAGTGACATGAGATGCTACCACAATCATGTGTTGGCTCACGACTCGTGGGACACATTATTGGTGGAAAGCTATGATCACTACTTTGGCATGAAATGTACTTTAATTTAAATTTGCTATGACATTGTCTCACGAGTCGTGAATGATCATATTTGAATTTACAATTAAAGAATAAAGATTAATTGATAGGTCCGACTTAACACTTAGTAGTATAGATATTGCACGAGTTGTGAGTTTATATGAAAAGTGAGGTAAAACACATCAAGGATTGCATAGAGATGCAATTGGTAATAGTTACCTTAGGATCATGAGTGGATGTCTCACGAGTAGTAGGTCCACAAGTGATGCCTTTGGACCTTGATTCTCATTAGAAAATATGATTTTTTGAATTTCTTAAAAGAGTAAGGAATTTGATAAAATAGTAGGAGCAAAACATGCTTGAAAGACTATAATCATGTTTTTCAATATCAAATTCAATCAAATGCTTATATTCTCTTCTTCGCTTATGTAGATTTGCAAAATCCTAAGAATGGCTAATAATCCACTAAGCATCATTTTGGAAATCAATAAACTAATCGGGCAGAACTATCGATATTGACTAAACCTCAAAATTGTTCTAGATTTCAGGAAACAGACATATGTCCTATATCAAGGTGATCCGAATCCCATAGAGATTAATGCAGGTCAAGAGACACGTGAAATGTTCATGAATTAGATGGAGGATCACCTCCTATCCCATAGTCTTATGATGGCATCTATGAACTTCAAAAGTCTCACGAGCACATGAAACATACCTCAGTCAATTGCTTGCAAAAGTTGTATGGTAAATAAGGCATGAGAGGTTTATATAGTTAGAGGAGTTTCTATTAGATAGAAAAGGTATTATCGTTGAACTTGATGAAGTTCAAGACGATCATACTATCCCACAAGTGATAGAAACAAAAAAAACATCCCGAGCCTAGCACACAACTTCCTAGAAGGTTGGACAAAATCAAGAAGCAACCCGAAACTTCATGAGACGGGTCATTAGAATCTCAAGTACAAGGAATGCCTTGTAAGTTTAGGGAAAGGTTGTTTATTGAAGTGCAACTAAGGATAAATTCTTTCTCATGGGTATTTGATACTGCATGTGGTTATCATCTTTGTAAATTTTTACAAAGAGTGCAAAGAAGAATAAATCTTAGTGAAGGGATATGATCCTTTGCTTTAGCAATGGAGCAAAGAGTTGCGACCATCGAAGGCGTAAGTTAAGTGAGAATTAAGGGATTCTAAATCTTGTACTAAATCCTTGTTACTATGTACCTTAGTGCCATTGGTACATGTATAAAGGATTATATATTTTGGATTCTCCACCATCATTAATGCACATTCATTAAAATAAAATAAAAATAGATAACCAAGATAATGCATACCTTTGGCATTCTAGGCTTGGACATATTTCAAAGAATATGATGAATAAGTTAGTGACCCTCAAATCACTAGATGTTGGTGGATTAGAGGATCTATCTGCTTGTGAGTCTTTTTTAGAAGGAAAAATGAACAAAGCTCCTTTTGTAGGACAAACAAAGTGATCCACTAGTCTTTTGGATTTGATCCATACGTACATATGTGGTTTACTAAAAGTTAGAGCAAGATGAGGCTATTCCTACTTCATTACCTTCACCGATGATTTCACTCGATTCAGATAAGTGCATCTTATGAAGTAGAAAAGCAATTAGGACTTAGTTGGATGTGAGATCCACCTTGGGCAAGTTTGTGGGATACTTAAAAGAGTCTTTGGGTTATTACTTTTATGATCCCTCAAAACAGAAGGTGTTTATCTCGGGGAATGTCACCTTTTTAGAAAAAGGAGTTTCTATTAGATAGAAAAGGTGTTGTTATTGAACATGATGAAGTTCAAGACAATCATAGTATCCCACAAGCGATAGAAGCAAAAGAGCATCCTAAGCTTAGCACATAACTTCTTAGAAGGTTGGATCAAATCCAGAAGCAAACAAAAAGATTTGGATTCCTTTATGACACGGGCTAAACGGATAGTGATCCTAGGACCTATAAGGAAGCTATGTCGAACATAGATTTGGGTCATTAGCTTGAGGCCACAAAATCTGAAATGGACTCTATGTACTCTAACAAAGAATGGACTTTGATAGATCTACTGGAAGGTATAGTACCCAATGATTGCAAGCGGATCTATAAGTGCAAGCTAGAAGTCGATGGAGAGGTGATGACCTTTAAGGTAAAACTAGTGGCAAAAGGTTACACTTAAAGGTCTGATATTGACTTCGAGTAAACCTTTTCACTGGTCGATATAGCAGAAAAGCTTAAATCAAACTTGCAAGCATCTCTCATACACTAGCACTTTACCATAACATTAACACAAAATACAAAGAGAAAGAGACCCAACTACTCGAGTCTCAGACTCTCTCGTAGACCTTAAAATAATGTATTCAAGTCTCGAGGCGTGAAACTCAATCCCAAATAAATAATATTATCTATCCAAAATCATAATGTTAGACAAAAGAACTCCAAGCACTCAAATTAATTCAAGCCAATCTTGTAACATAAAGACTTAAAGTGCTAATACTTAACCTCAACTAAGATAAAATAAAATCCATAACAAAAATAAAACTAACAAGCTAATAAGAAATAAACTAGTCTACTGCAAAGATCTAAAATAAGACTTCAGTCTTGATTCTCATCATAAGTAGGATCCACCTCCTCAATTGGGTTAGGGTCTAGGTCTGCCAGTAGAAAATTAAAGAAAAATATCGACTGTGAGTGAAGGACTTAGTGAATGCCACGTGTGTGTAATGTGAGTTCGTCAATTTATCATGATTAGTTTAGTGAAAACATTCGAGAAGAATATAAGTGAAAAGTAATAAATGGTCAAGCAGTAATTAAATAAGAATTCAATAAACATTTTCATAGACTAATAACTTAAATGCAATGATCACATAGTATTTGCTATAGCCAATCAACCTTATGACTCCCACCAACAATCCCTTATCGCTCTGGGCAAGGTGAAACCTTACCAAAATAGGACCTGAGCTTGGTCTTAGGGAAATCCTACAACCCACCTTAGTCACAAACAACTTCTGTTTTGCATTGGGGGATTAGGTTTTGAGGGCTTGGGTTCAATCAACAAGCCCGCTACCACCCGGTGAAGTCCCTCGCACACCCAAACCAAGTTGGATCCAACTAACAGTAGTAGTAGCGGTAATAGAAAATTCAGTTATTTAACTGCTAGTCTAGAAACATTATTAAATAAAAAGAGATCATAAAAGAACATGTTTTCTTTTTATCTTGAAAACAAAATCAGAGAATTTAATGCGCGTTGTGGAACATAAATATAGTGTTGTGTAAATTGAAGAAAAGTTTCACTAGAATGCATTACAGTATATAACCTTCTAGGTTTTGAAAAGTAACATCATATAATATTTATAAGTTTAGACACTCACCTTCAAGATCAATCTTAAGAGCCAATCACCTCTTTTAGAGTCACTTAGGATCAATAGTTGAGTACCTGATTCATTTAAGAAATGTATCAATCACTAATTTAGATGACTAGCTAAATGAATTTTGCTCAAAACTAGTCCCATAGGCACCCTATGCTTGCATTCCTTAAGACCTACAATTCTAATTGGCACAACAAAATTAATAATCTATTGTTACTCAGCTTCAATATAAATGGTGAACACCATATCTTAAATTATTGGCCAATTAAAAAGAAAAAAGTATAATCTGAATTCCTAAGAACTACTAGTTTTTCCACTAAGGTCTCTGTGTGTGTCTGCTTATTGGAGAGAATCAACAAGTAAATATCCAGACTTAATTTGCTTCCTCTATCTTATGGTTCCTCAAGAGAATCTTTACTAGTTGAATCTCTTTGGTGCGCAGGTTTTATATTTTTCAATCTTGAATTTAGAGTGGTCACTCTTCGTACGTCAAATCTATTCAAGCGACAAATAGTTGTATTGAATGATATGCGATGGGTTTGGGTGATACTTCTTTGGTCGTGACATGTGGATTGCATTATGTATTTCTATAAGGTTTGGTGATAGAAGTACTCGATAAGCTATTGCTCCAATCCTCTCCACTCTTTCGAAAGGGCCAACTTATCGATAGTTCAACTTTTCTCCTTTGCTAATCCTTAAAAGTAATTTTCTGGGTGACACCTTCAAAAAGAGCATATCTCCCAATATTAGATTCCAAAAATCTTCTTCTATCATCTGTTTAACTCTAAGTCATGAGTTGGATACTTTTGCTCCTATAGCTCTAAGTTTCTTGAGGTATTGGAAAACTAAGAGAGAGGCCTAAAACTTTTATGTTGATATTACAGTCCAAGTAAGCCGACATTGAGGAGTAAAATTGAGCCCAAGGTTCATAAATATGAAGACAATTCGGATGGTGATATATTGAAGTCTAAGAGGTCTCTAATTTGACATATCTTAGTATTCTTGCTATAGCTTTTTCCATGTATATTGGATTAGGGTGATTCAATTGCCTATAGAAAAATAACAAATAGATCTACAAATCATATGTTCATCACTTTTCTTAATTCCATCAGAGTCAAGCTGTAAAATCATAAAAAATATCTACTATCGAAAAGTCGAAGTCTGTATTCTCTTATTTGACACATCTTAGTATATTGATCATAACTTTCTTCATATGTATCGAATTAAGGTGGTTCAAATGGAAATAAAAACATAAGAAACAGATTTAAAATTCATATGTTAGTCATTGTGCTTAGTTCTATCAGGAAGAAGTAGTAAAGCCGTCACAATTATCCATTTTGGAGAAATCAAAGCCCTATATCTTCTCACTGGATACATCTTAGTATTTTGGTGATAACTTACTCCATATATATCTGATTGAGATGATTCAAGTGGCTATAAACACCTAACAAATATAACCACAATTATTATTTATTGTACCTTTCCAGATTCAACCAGTAAATATTAGAAAAAAAAATCATTAGAAAATTTGGTCGCATAAAATTAGGATCCTATGAGGCCATTCTTTCACGTATCATTCCTTTCCCAAAGTTAAATAGTTGTCCTTAATACCAAAATATATCCCAAAACTTCTAATTCTCAACTTAAGATGTTCTCTAAGTTAAACAAAAATTTCAAACCTACATCTTAGTCTAAAATGGTAATCTAAGCTCTTGAACACTAAGCTCACATTTATCAGTCCACTTAAATAGCATCTTCTTTTGAGTTAGCCCAGACAATCGGGTTGCTATTTTTGAGAAATCTTGTACCAAACCTCCTGTAATAACCTGACAGCTTCAAGAAACTTCTCATCCCAGTCAATGTTTTTGTCTTTTTCCATTCTAGCACTGCTCTAATTTTGGATAGATTAACTTTGATTCCTTCTTCAGAAATGATATGACCCAGAAAGTATATCCTATCAAATCAAAGCTCACACTTACTAAACTTAGCATAAAGTTTATGTTTTCAAAAGTGTCTATAATACTATCCTCAACTGTTCCTTGTAAGCTTTTTCATTCTTTGAACGGACCAAAATATTATCAATGATAAAAACTATGAGTTGATTTAAATTTGTCCTAAACACACGATGCATTAAATTTATAAATGCCACAGATGTATTAATCAGCCCAAATGGCACTACCACAATCTCAAAATAATTATATCAAGAGTTTAATTTTGTCTTAGGTATATCTTCCGCCCTATCTTTATGTGGTAATACCTTTATCTAAGTTCCACTTTAGAATAGACTCGAGATCCTTGTAATTGATTAAGGAGTTCCTATATTCAAGGCAAGGGGTACTTATTCTTAATTGTAACATTGTTCAAGCCTCGATAATCTACACATACCCTCAAACTCCCATTCTTTTTATCCACAAAAAACACTGTGACTCCCCAAGGGAATGAACTTAGCTGGATAAACTCACTTTTAGGTAGCTCTTGTGACTGGACCTTAAGTTCCTTAAGTTCTACTAGTACCATCCTATATGGTGCCCTAGGTCGTTCCTAAAACAACCTCAATATAAAATTCCTCTTTACGACTTCGGTATAATGAAGTTAATTCCTCAAGAAATACATTAGGAAGATTTGCGACTATAAGGACTCGTTGATCTTAATCTTGTCCTTAAGTTTATTAATTAGGTAGACTAGGTATACTATCTTACCAATTCTTAGTACCTTGAAATCAAAGTTATTCTAGTTGATTTCCATTCCTCAGTTAGTTTAATTATTAGTTTTCTAGGCTCACACAGACGAACTATTATCAAATAGGAATTTTAAGCCATAGCAACTATTAAGTAGAAAACCTAATTAACTGAAATAACACACTTAAAATTTTCAAAATAAAAATCCAATCCAATTCCAGATGATGATTCTCTTATTCTAATCTTTATCATTGCCTTCATTTGGATCTATCTCTTCAATATCCTCATTCGAGCCCATTTGTTCAAAGTCTTCCTCAGGGTCCTCTTTATTCTCCTCGCAAGGCTCTTCCTCAGCTGGTTCTTCTTTTGGATCCTCTTCCTCCGACTCATCGATAAAAAAAAGCTAATAAATATTGGTTTTCCTTAAGGTCACTCATGGCTATCTTAAATATATTTTGTGCTTGACGGCATTGCTCTTTCAACTTACTGTTTTGATGATCTATCTCTCGTTGATAGATGTCTAGTTGTTGTTTCACATCTCTTCTTATTGAAGGTGATCTCTTTCATGGTGATCCCTATCAACCTCAAGCCAATGTACAATTAGGTTTGGGTAATCCTTTAGAGGCATATTAAATTTCTTCGAAGTGAGTCACTTGTAGCAAGGGTTGTATCATTCACTTCCTCTAACCTTGATCATACAGGGTTAAGCATCTAAATGATGAACCGACTTGCATGAGCTTTAACTCATCATCTTACAAAAATAAGCCTAGATCAGTAAATAAAAATAACAAATACTAAGGGTTCTTGAATAAAGGTAGTCACGGATTCACAATTCTTAAGGGAAGAGAACTAGTTCTAGAGCATTTTCAATCCAAATGGCACAGTATGTCATGGATTCTATCATCCTGTACCAAAAGTGTTTGATCGTATTAGCTAGCTAACCTTATAAAATCTTTCACAATCCTTAATATCAGATGATGTTTTAATCAAAAGTTCCATTAGTTGAACCTAAATTCTTGGATGAATTCTTTCATTATTTATTCAATGTGAGTATAATAATAAAAACCAATTTGACATTTACTATACCACCTTTAAAACTTAAATGAGACTTTAATTGATAATCTTAGAGATATATAGATAAGGAGTTACAAATTATGAAGAACTACTAAATTCTAGAGTGTTCCCAGTTCAGGCCTCAATATATGTTAGAGCTTAAGGTGTCTATCTCAAACACCAAACCCTAAACTTGTCATGCCCCAAAATCACACTATATATTCTCATCTTGAAGCATGAAACACAATCCCAAATAAATAATATTATCTATCCAAAAATCATAATGTTAGAGAAAAGAACTCCAAGCACTCAAACTAATTCAAGCCAATCTTGCAACATAAAAACTCAAAGGGCTAATACTTAGCCTCAGCTGAAAACAAAATAAAATCCATAAAAAAGAAACTAATAAGCTGATAAGAAATAAAACTAATCTACTGCAAAGGTCTAAAATAAGACTTCAGTCTTAATTCTCATCATAAGCAGGATCCACCTCCTCACTAGGGATAAGGTCTAGGTTTGCTAGAAGGAAATTAAAGAAAAATATAGAGTGTAGTAAAAGACTCAGTGAATGCCAAGTGTGTGTAATGTGAGTTCGTGAATTTAACCTAATAATAATGATGCTAAGATAAAACACTCAAGAAAAATATAATTGGAAATTAGTCAAGTGTTAAGCAGTAATAAAATGAGATTTAGTAAGCATTTCATATGTTAACATTTAAATGCAATAATCAGATAGTATTTACTGTAGCCAGTTAACCTTATGACTCCCAACGTAACAGTCCCTTATCGCTTTATGCAAGGTATGACCTTACCAAAATAGTGCTCGAGCCTAGGTCCTCAGGAAATCCTATGACCCACCTTAGCCACAAACGGTTTTTATTGTGCGCTGAGGGAGGATTGACGTGTATAACTACTAAACAAACAATCTTGATTGAGTCATATTCAATAAAATGGTCATCTTTATCTTATGTATTTATGATTTTTTTCATTTGCATTTGGTTGAAGCCCTTAAATCATATAAGACTACGGGACTTGATCATGCATATGATGGTGATCATCAAACAAGTCTCTATTATCATGATTTTAAATATTTCAAGTCATAGAATCTTATGAGACAGGGCATCTAAGATTTGGATAGATTTGCATTGCTGATACATATTCCAAGTAGTTGGATATTACCTCATTTCATGGGCAATCTATGTTAGACATGGATGCATATTAGTGGGTGCTTGTTATAGAACAAGTTCACTGAAGACTCGCTTAGAGAAACCACAAGGTTGCTGAAGTGGCACGTTAGTAGTGGGAAATTCTCTAACTTATGATAGTGTATATAATTAGTCCTTTAAGTTGAGGTTCTATAGTAACTTTGTATTTAGGTCCTTGTGCTTTGATTTTTCTCCGACCACGTAGCGGGTCATCCAAGCTTGGGTTAGGCACAAGCTACCTAAGTATGCAGGTTGGTGATTTTCAAGATGGGATCCGTTTCGCCCGTCTACGTAGAATGGGTTGATCTCCTATGTATTTTAAGATAATAAATTCCAAGAAATCATTGCGTAATGTGATATGACAATTTGGAAAAGGGGTTTTCCAAAGTTGAGGTCATAATGAAGAATTGAATATTAAGAATAGATACATAGTTATCGAGGCTATTAGAAAATCAAAAAATATCTTGCCCTGGGCCTCTTTTGGGAGATAGAAAATGAAATAACCGTATTTGTATGGTAATCGTAAGTAGTAATGGTTCACCCTCAAATTAATTCATCCAATTGGTTGGGCTCCATAGGCTTATGCTAGACATCGACTATAGAGATTGAGTACTCTTCAATTAATAGATATTATTTGATAAAGTGATTACTGTAAAAGAGTTTAAACTAATCGGAATATTCGATATTCAATAAATCATAAAGAGTTGTGAGCCCATATCTAATTAATTGGTGAATCTAAAGGGTCACACGCAAAAGCCTAGAATACTCTAATTAGATTAGAGAAATTATCTAAGGAGTTAGATAATTTTAGATAATTAGAGTGGTCAAGTTTGGAAGAGAGATACCAAGTTGACTAATTAAGAATTGGTCACAATGGTTTAATTAATTTAAGTATTAAATTAATCAAATTAATTTAAAGAGTTAAATTAGACCAATTAAATTAAGGAGTTAATTTAATTTGTGCAATGTGACAATTTAATTAGTCAAGTCAACTTAAGGAATTAAGTTGATTCAATTAGCTTAAAGCGTTAATTTAATCTAATTAAATTAAAGAGTTAATTTAATTAGTAAGAGAATCTAATTTTGGAGGAAAAATTAAATGGAAGAGTCCATTTTAATATTGGTGAGTTGGCATTTTAATTTTAGAAATTAAAATCCCAACTTTGCTAGCTAATAAGCATCCAAGTTGGCAATATGAGGAGAGTGTGATAGAAGTTTCCAAGAGCTTCCTAATCACACTATATAAACCCCCACAAGGCTGGCCATTAGGATGATTATTGCTGCCCATTTTTCCCTCCCAAAGTGGTGATCTCATGGGTTGAGAGAAACCACCTCACTAGATTCTCTCCATCTTCTCTCTCATCCAACTTTCTCACACCTTTCCTCCATTCTTCCTCCTTTATTTTCTAGCAAATTGAGTGAGGATTAAGAGTGTATCTAGATGTGTGGATTACCTTTAGAGGCACAACATGTGGTGTGCCTTGAGTTGGTGATTGAGATCTTTCAAGTTGAAGATGGTGTTTTGGAGATTGCTCTTGCCGACAGTTTTGGTGCTTTTGCCACTATTTTGCCACCTATTTTTATTCATCTTGGAGATGTTGTGCTTAGCAAAGGTTGTTGGAGTTATTGATCCAGGGCGTGGAGTAGGAGATCTAGTGTCAATTCTAGTTATTGTTTATTTAATTGTTGAATTGATCATAGATATATGGGGATGAACACGAGCTTTTAATATGGTTTAATTAAAAATTCAATGTTGATTGAATGAGTTGTATTAAATGGGGCTTGCATGCCTCTTGATTTTCTATATTGTAATTGTTATGAGGGTAGAACTCTTCAATGGTTAAGTTTCTTTATTCTTGTAAATTGTTGCAAGGAGGCAAAGGAGACCAAGAGGATCAAGGAGACTTGAAGACCCATGAATGCATGAGATATATTCATGTAATAGATAGGTTCTATTAATTTAATCAACTCATCTAAATTAACTAAATAGTGCACATATGACTCTAAGTGCACCACTTAGGTAAGGCTCATGCTCATCCCAACTTTAGGCACATGCTAGGTTTATTTACTTATTTATGCTTTCTTTATCCTATTAATGTATGGTAATGGATGCTTAGGATAAAGAACCTAAATAAGCAAAGATAAAAGAATGAGATCTTCCAAGCAAAAATTCCTCACTTAAAAGAGTCTACGTTCAATTAATATTAAGTTAAAATGGATAAAATTAAATGAGGTTTAATAATCCAAGCCTTCTACTAATAGGTGTATGGCATGAGATACTACCACAATTATGTGTAGGCACATAAGTCTTAAGACACATTCTTGGTGGAAAGTTATGATCACTACCTTGGCATAAGATGCACTTTAATGTAAATTTGCTATGACATTATCTCATGAGTCGTGGAATGATCATAGTTGAATTTACAATTAAAGATTGTTAGGTCCAACTTAATGCTTAGTAGTATAGATGTCGCATGAGTCGTGAGTCTATATAAAAGTGAGGCAAAACATATTAAGGGTTGTATATAGATGCAATTGGTAAAAGTTACCTACCTTAAGGTCATCAGTGGATGCCTCACGAGTCGTCAGTCCACAATTGATGCCTTTGGACCTTGATTCTTACTAGGAAATATGATTTCCCGAATTTGTTAAGAGGTTAAGGAACTTGATAGAATAGTGGGAGCAAAACTTACTTGAAAGACCATAATCGTGTTTTCAATATCAAAATTCAATCAAATGATTATCTTCTCTTCTTCACTTTTGTAAAATTTTGAAATCTCCAAATGGCTAAAAATCCACTAACCATTATTTTGAAAACCAATAAACTAATCGGGTTGAATTGCCACGATTGACTAAATCTCAAAATCGTTATAGATTTTGAGAAACAGACATATGTCCTATATCAATGTACTCCAGATCCCATAAGGATTAATGCGGATCAAGTGACACATGAAATGTTCACGAATTGGGTCAAGGATCACCTTTTAGCCCATAGCCTCATGATGGCATTTATGAACTTCAAAAAGTCTCACAAACACATAAAATATGCCTCGGTCAATGCTTGCAAGAGTTACATGGCAAATAAGGTACGAGAGGTTTATGCAATTAAAGGAGGTTTTTTAAAGCTAGGATGGTTGAGGGGTCATATGGCATCGACTAGGATCTAAAGATGATTGGGCTTGTTGAGAAGCTCTTCAAATTGGACGTAGTGATGGACACTGATTTCTATGGGGATTTGATCCTCCCATCCATGCCGAGTTTATTTGACTAAAGTATTGGTCAAGGTAGAGACAACCATGAAAAGGGCAAACCTCTAATAATTGCTTCATCCTTCCACTCTAAAAGCCTAAAAGGCAAGTAGTAAGGGGGTAAGAAGAAGAAATGTTCTTTTTTCTAAAGAGGAAACAAGTATTTAAGGCGTCCGATGGAGTTAAGAAGATACTAGAGGATTAAAGGATGTGACTTGTTTCTATTGCGGCAAATTGGGTCATTAAAAGCTCAAGTGCAAGGAATGTGTTGAAACCTTAGAGAAGGATAAGTTGTTTACTAAAGTGCACCTAAGGATAAATTCTTCCCCATAGGTATTTGATACCTCATGTAGTTCTCATCTTTGTAAATTATTGCAAAGGATGGAAAAAAGAATAAATCTTAGTGATGGGGATATGATTCACCACCTTGGCAAATGAGGATAAGTTGCGGCCAAAGTCGAAGGCGTAAGTTAAGTTAGACTTAAGAGATTCTAAAATTTGTACTAAATCCTTGTTACTATGTACCTTTGTGCCATTGGTACAATGTATAAGGGATTATACATTTTACATTCTCCGCCATCACTAATGCACATTCATGAAAATAATAAAAGAAAATTGGATAACTAAGAAAATGCCTTTCTATGGCATGCTAGACTTGGACATATTTCCAAGAATATAATGAAAAAGTTAGTAGCCCTCAAATCACTAAATGTTGGTGTATTAGAGGACTTACCTACTTGTGAGTCTTGTTTAAAAGGAAAAATGACCAAGGTTCCTTTTTTTAGGACAAACGAAGTGATCCATTAGTCCTTTGGATTTGATCCATACGTATGTTTGTGATATACTGAGAGTTAGTGCAAGAGGAAGCTATTCTTACTTCATTTCCTTCACCAATGATTTCACTCGATTTAGACATGTGTATCTTATAAAGTACAAGTTTGAAGTCTTTGAAAAGTTCAAAGAATATAGAAATAAAGTAGAAAAGCAACTTGAACTAGTATCAAGGCTCTTCGATTAGATCGAGGGGGAGAATACTTAAGTACTAATTTCTTGGATTATCTAAGAGATAATGAGATTCTTTCACAGTAGATTCCACTCTTCACACCCCAACATAAGGAGTCACTGAGAGGATAAACCAAGACATGGTACGATCCATGATGAGTTTCATCGAAGTCCCTTATCTACTTTTGGGAATACGCCCTTTACACAAGGGCAAGGCAACTTAATATAGTACCATCAAAGTCAATGCCAAAACCACCACATGAGATGTGGTATGACAAAGCACCCTCTTACTCTTAAGAGTTTGGGGGTCTCCCGCCTAAGTTAAGAGACTAGTGAGAGATAAGTTGGATTTGAGATCCACATTCTTCAAGTTTGTGAAATACCCGAAAGAGTTTTTGGGTTATTTCTTCTATGATTCCTCGAAACAAAAGGTGTTTGCTTCGAGGAGCACTACCTTTTCTTAGAAAAGGAGTTTCTATTAGATAAAAATGGCTTTGTTGTTGAATTTGATGAAGTTGAAGATGATCATACTATCCCACAAGTGGTAGAAACAAAAAAAGCATCCCGATCTTAGTACATAACTTCCTAGAAGGTCGGACCGAATTAAGAAATAACCCCAAAGGTTTGGATTACTTCATGAGATGAGCCAAAATAATAGCGATCCAAGGACATACGAGAAAGCTATGTTGGACGTAGGTTCGGGTCATTGGCTTGAGGCTATGAAATTTGAAATGGACTCCATGTGCTCCAAAAAGTATAGACTTTGGTAGATCCACCAGAGGGTATAATACCTATTCGTTGCAAGTGGATCTATAAGCATAAGCTAGGAGTCGATGGAGAGGTTACAACTTTTAAGGCTTGACAAATGGCAAAAGGATATACTCAAAGATCTAGTACTGACTCTGAGGAGACCTTTTCACCTGTCGCTATGCCTAAGTCCATAAGGATTATGCTTGCTATAGTCGCTTACCATGATTTTGAAATTTGGAAAATGGATGTAAAGACTGTCTTTCTCAATGGAAACATTGATAAGAAAATTTACACAGAGCAACAACCACAAGGCTTTACATCTAAAGGGAGTGAGCAAAAGGTTTGCAAATTCCAAAGGTCCATTTATAGAGTAAAGCAAGCATCCCGAAGTTGGAACATACATTTTGATGAGACAATCAAATCATTTGGCTTCATAAAAAACGTGTATAAACTATGTCTATATGAAAAGGCTAGTGGGAGTTCGATATAGTTTATTGCACTTTATGTCAATGACATCCTTCTCATTAGGAATAAGAAAGAGATGTTAGAGTGTACTAAAGCAAGGTTATCTTCACGATTCTCCATGAAGGATTTGGGAGAAGCATTTTTCGTAATAGGAATACGGATTTATAAAGATAGATTAAAGAGGATGTGGGGCTCTCCTAATCAACGTACATTGACAAGATGCTAAAGAGATTTAGTATGGAGGAGTCCAAGAAAGGATACCTCTTAATGAGACATGGTATTCGTCTCTCCAAGTCTATGGCCCCAAAGATTGAGGAGAAAAAAAAAGAATGCCCCACATACCTTATGCATCTGCCATAGGAAACATAATGTATGATGTTCAATGTACGAGACCAAATGTAGCTCACCTTCTAAGCGTTATGGCTTCTACTAATCCAATCCCAGTGAGAATCACTGGAAAGCCGTCAAAACAATCCTTAAGTACTTGAGAAGAACTAAGGACTTATTTCTAGTATATAATAATAGAGAATTGAAACTCAAGGTGTTTTCAGATTCTAGTTTCCAATTCAATAAAGATGACCCCAAATCCATTTATGGATTTATATGTTTTCTCAATAATGGTGCGGTGAGTTGGAAGAGTTTCAGACAAGACACCACAGCCGACTTTACCACTAAGGCAGAATACATTGCGGCATTGAAAACTAGAAAGAAAGGTGTTTGGATAAAAAAAATTCATCCAAGAGTTGGATGTAGCGCTTAGCATTGCAAAAGAGTTGTTAGTTGACTTTTGAGACAACGAAGGAGCCATTGTGAAAGGAATGATCCAAGATCTCATCAGTAATCAAAATACAAATAAATGGATTGTCATTTGATTCATGAGAACTTTGATAGAGGCAACATTCGAGTAGATATAGTTGCGTCAGAAGAGAATATAGCAAATCTACTATATAAACACCTAAAAGCAAAAAGGGGTCTTTAAGACATCTTAAGAAGATTGGCTTGAATCTATGGGGAATTAGCTTTAGGATAAATGAGAGATTGTTGGAATAGTGCTCTGCAAGTCAATTGAATTGGCTTGTGAAACTACTCGACTTGTGATACAATGTTAATTGAATAATATTCAATAAAATGGCCATCTTCATACGATTTCTTCACATGCATTTGGTTGAAACCTTTAAATCATACAAGATTACAGGACTTGGTCATGCATGTGATAGTGATGAAACAAGTCTTTATGCTCATGATTTTAAATATTCTAAGTCATAGAATCTTATGAGACGAGGCATCTAAGATGTGGATAGATTTGCACAATGATGCATACTCCAAGGGTTGGATATTACCCTATTTCATGGGCTATCTATATTAGACATGGATGCGTATTATTGGCTGCTTGTTAGAGAGCACATTCAATGAAAACTTTCTTAGAGAAACCACAAGGTAGCCGAAGTGGCTCGTCGGTAGTGGGAAATTCTTTAGCTTACGATAGTGCATATATTAGTCATTTGACTTGAGATTCCATAGTAACTTTGTATTTAGATCATTGTACTTTGATTTTGCTCCGACCACGTAGTGGGTCACCTAGGGCTTGGATTGGGCACAAGCTACCTAAGTATGGAGGTTGGTGAGTTCCAAGATGGGATCCGTTTCACTCATCTATGAAGAATGAGATGTTCTCTTATGTATTCTAAAATGATTGATTCCAAAAAATCCTTGCACAAGGTGATATGACAATTTGGGAAAGGAGTTTTAGAAAGTTGAGATCATAATGAAGAATAGAATATCAAGAATAGATACATAGTTTCGAGGCTATTAAGAAACCAACAAATATTTTGTCCTAGGCCTCTTTCGAGAGATAGAAAATAGAAGGACCGTATTTGCACGACAATCATAAGCGGTAATGGTTCACCCCGAAGTTAATTCATCTAATTAGTTGGGCTCGATGGGCTTGTGCTAGACATCGACTATGAAGATTGGGTACTCTTCAATTAATGGAGATTAATTAATAGAGTGATTAGTTTAAAAGAGTTTGAACTAATTGGAATATTTTGATATTCAATAAATCACAAAGAGTTGTGAGCTCATGTCTAATTAATTGGTGAATCTAAAGAGTCACAGACAAAAGCCTAGAACACTTTAATTAGATTGGAGAATTATCTAAGGAGTTAAATAATTAGAGTGGTCAAGTTTGGAAGAGAGACCAAGTTGACTAATTAAGAGTTGGTCACATAAGCTTGATTGATTTAATATGATTAAATTAATCAATTAATTTAAGGAGTTAGATTAGACCAATTAAATTAATAAGGCAATTTAATTGGTGCCATGTGAAAATTTAATTAGTCAAAGTCAACTTAAAGAGTTAAGTTGATTTAATTAACTTAAAGAGTTTAAGTTAATCTAAGTAAATTAATAAATTAATTTAATTAGCAAAAGGATCTAATTCTGTAGGGAAATTGAAAATGAAAAAAAATCCATTTTTAAATATTAAGTTGGCATTTTAATTTTGGAAAACTAAATTCCAACTAAGCATGCAAGTGGACTTGCAAGTTGGAAATGTGAGGGAAGTGTGATGGAAGCTTCCAAGAGCATCCTAATCATACTATAGGTACACCTCAAGACCTTCACAATGGCTGGCCATGCTCTACATTTTTCCCTCCCAAAGCAGTTAGCTCATGTGTTGAGAAAAACCTCTTTCCTAGATTCCCTCCAACCACCTTCTCTCTCCTCCAACTCCCTCACACCTTTTCTCTCTTCTTCCTTCTTCCTTCTTCCTTCTTCTTCCTCCTCCATACTCTAGCTTATTAAGCGAGGACTAAGAGTGCATTTAGGTGTGTGGATCATCTTTAGAGACACAACAAGTGGAGTGCTCAAGTTTTGGTGAACTAGTTCCTTCAATTCAAGACGGTTTTTGAATAGACCTAGCAAATGGGTACCTGTGGGTAACCCAAGAGCGGGTAAGAATGGATTGGGTAAATTTACCCACGGGTAAAATTATCCATTTTTATTGGGAACGAGATAGTGGACCCATTACCCATGATCATGTATAATGGGTAACCCATGGGTACCCATAATAATTTTTTATTTTTTGTATATTTAAAGAAAAATGAATATTTATTTTTCAATTTACATAATATTATTTAAATGTTACCTAAATAAAATTAATAAAAGAGGCTACAAATTTCAAATATTATATTGAACAAGTATTTTAAAGCATGTCAAATGTTTTAGTTTGAAAACTACAACTTAAATATTTAAACATTTATTAAATTTAACTTATATTATATTTCGAAGTTTAAATTTAAATTTTATTATATGTTAAAAGTTTTTTGAACTAAAAGTTTAAACACCACTTAAATATTGTTGATATCATTAACAAAAAAAGGTGTTACACCCTCCAAAATAGTTCAAATATTAGAGAAAAATAAAAATGAAAATATAAATGATTATTCATGGGTTACCAGTGGATACCCATGGGTTGGGCCAAAATACAGCGGGTAATTAGATGGTGGGTAAAATTATCTGCATTTTATTGGGTAGAGAAAATGAGGCCCATTACCTATATTTTTTGGGGTATCCACGGGTACCCATGGGTATGAGTAATTTTTTGCTAGGTTTATTTTTGAAGGAAGAACTTGATCGGTGGCCTTGGTGCTTCTTGCACATTTTTAGCTCCTATTTGTGTCATCGTAGAGGTGATAAAGAGAGCAAAAGTTGCTGACCTTGTTGACTGTTGGTGAGAGAAGAAGATCTAAGAAAAAAAGGAGGTAGATCTTGCATAGAAGGTGTTCTAGTGGAAGATCTTCTTGTTGCCTTCAAAGTTTTCTTTCAAGGTAATTTCTCTTGATCACAAATCCTTTATTTAGGCATAAACAAGATCCTTTGGATTGTGATATTGTGAGTTAATTTTGCTTTTAATTTTCCAAATTATTTGGATCCTTGCAATATCAAACTTTTCAAGTGGTATCACAACCAGGTTCTGATCTTGGGACCTATGTGTTATGGACACATACTCTATTATATTCATAGCTTTATACCTTCAGTTTGATACCAAAAAATATATCTATATGAGTTTCTCCCAATTGGATTCTATCAAATGATCAAAGAACACTCTTATCTGTAGGAGAAAAATAAAAGGGAATAAGAATCAAAATTGATTGAAGTCCTAATGAAACCAAATTTCTAAAGATCAAATCAAATCTCAACCAACTTAGTGTATCAAATACCAACGACCAACCTAGAACTTTTGAGACATAGCACAACATTAATTTTCTCGAGTATATAATTGTTACTATTATACTTTTCAAATTGATCATATATATCAATTAGTAGTAATTTTATAACTAGTAGACAGTTCATATTGCGCTTTGGGTGATGAAGCTTAGTATGGTCAAGCATTCCACGCCTAATTGATGAAGTTATTAAGATGAGAGAGTCCAAGTTAATGTCTGCACAAGAAGATATGCTTGACTAGAAATTAGTTGCATTATTTATTGTCCATAAGAAACATATAAACACACACACACACACACACACACACACACAAGAATGGGGGAAATGAAACACTTTAAGGATTCAGAAAGACGAAGAAGCACGGAAGAAGTGAAGGTAAAAGAAGAATGGTACTGGCAAACTTTAATCGGCATATCCGCACATTATCCGATGATTGGAATTAGGACAAGGATATATTTGGAGCAATGCCTCTGCTTATAACTATATCGTAGTCTAATTCTTTGTTAATCTCAGGACCCATGCATCCTAAACATTACAATCATTGAGTGTATCCATAGGGTCCATATATATTATATCTTGTAGCTGTAATGTCCCCTTATTGTAGATGATATGATCCTTACACCCTACTAAATCAAACAAAATTTGCACAAGCTTTTTGAGATGTCCCATGCAAAAGTAGCATGTCTCATCAATTCTTGTATGGGATATTTAATTACTCTATGGGATTCAACAGTTTTATGAAAAATCAAAAAGCAAACAGTTGTGGCAAAATCTTCAGCTGAGGCAGAATATGGGCAGTGGCTACGACTGTAAGAGAAGTACTGAGGCAACGTTGGTTGTTAGTAGAGTTTCGAGCACCTCAAATTGTAGCGACCAAATTATTTTGTTATAATCAGGCAAACTTGCATATAGCTATGAATTTGCTGTTTTATAAAAGAATGAAGTACATTGAGATGGATCGCTATTTTGTCAAAGAAAGGGTTCAATTTGGTGAGACAATGCTAAAGAAAATTTGAACTGAAGCTTAATTAGTGGACATGTTTACCAAAGCATTGGGCAAGCACAAATTTGAATCCCTATTAGCCAAATTGGACATTGCGAATCTACATGCGCCAACTTAAGGGGGAGTGATGAATTTGTTCAACAATTAAAGATAAGATTCAGAACAGTGGATTTGCTCAACAGTTGGAGATAAGATTGAAAATATTTTTTAATATAATTTGTTGTAAACTGATTTTATTTATCTTCATCCTTTAGCCTACTATTGGAATTCTGTGTTTACCCCTACTATATCTATATTCCTTTGGCTACTCATTTATGACCTTATTCCTGTTGAGGAAATGTTACAAAGGAAAGGAAAGAAAGGAAAGGAATTATGCTTGCCTCCAAATGTGCGTTCTGCCCTCCTGCTGAGAGTGCTCAACACCTCTTCCTCTCTTGCCCCCTTGCAGAATGGTAATTTGGCATGTCAAAGAATCTTCAATCAGAAAGCTATAAATTTTTTAGCCTCAATAATTTTACCTCAATAATTTTACGTTTATTAAAAAATATATATTATTTTCAATTATTGAAATTGAAGGTGCTATGCCTATAAAATCGGTTCATCACAAACCATTATGCATCAAGCTTGTAGCATAAAAATTTCATTCCTTCACGATAAAAACCATTGCATTTATAATTACACAAAAATATTGATTGTCTAAGGCTTCTTATCTTGGTGTCCTGAAAGGTGATAGGTATGCTTATTTAATTACTTCTTTTTTTTTCTTTCAAATTTTAAATATTATTATATTTATAATTATTCAAATGAGATTGTTAGAATTATTTAGTTAGATGTTATATTTGTCTTTATTTTGTTCTAACATTTTATTAATATTGTTACTAATGTTTTATTTTGTGTATATTTTAGGATGGCTCCAAAATGAGATGTTGGTTGGGATTTTGGTGATCCTATAGGTGATGGTCGGAAAAATATAAAATGCAAATATTGCAGCAAAGTTATCAATGGCGGAATAACAAGATTAAAACAACATGTTGCACATGTGTCGGGAAATGTGGAGCCATGTATAAAAGCCCCTAAAAACATATCACAAATGCTCCAAAAACATCTTCAAGAATCTAAAATTGCTAGAGATGTAATGAAAAAAAAAAGAAGAAGAAAGAAGCAGCTATAAGTGCAATTTGAGAAAAAACCATGGATAGATATGCACTTGATAGCAAAAATAGTAGTGGAGATGAAAATGAATTTCGCAGTCGCTATATCAATGAAAAAGGCTTGTCCCAAATGGAAATAAAGCAATGAGGAATGCTATGAGAGAAAGTCGTAAAATGGCTAGTTATGAAGAAGATATGCACCGTCGCTATGGTTATGGTATGTCCAATATTAATTTATAATATGCCTTATATATTTATATGAACACTTATATGAACTTCATTTTTTGTAATTATAGGGCACTCTGGTGTTGGTTCATCTCAAGGGCCAGCAACAGGTACAAAGAGAGAAATGCCGCGTAGTTTTAGCATGAAAGAGAGAGGCAATAAGCCTTTAGGTGGGATTAATCCTTCTATGTTTCCATCAAAACAAAAAAGTATAAAAAATTGGTTTGCGCCCCAAAAGGTTAAAGAAGTTGGTAAGTCTATTTCGAAGTGGTTTTTATTCAATGCTATCCCATTTCATGTGGCTGATAGCAGCCCTTATTATCAATCCATGATTAATACTATTGCTGAGGTAGGGCCAGGAATAAAAGGGCCTTCGGGACGCCAAATTGGTGGGATTTATTTAGATGAGGAAATGGAAGAAATTGATGGGTACATAAATACCTTAAAGATGAAATGGCCAGAGTATGGGTGCACAATTATGTCTGATGGTTGGAGCACCGGTAATAAACATCCCATCATAAATTTCATGATATATTGTGATCGTCAACTGATATTTCATTCCTCAGTAGACTGTACCAATAAAAGAAAGACAGTTGACTATATCCTCTGTCTTTTGAATAAACTAATTGATGAGGTGGGGGAGAAAAATGTTGTACATGTAGTTACCGATAGTGAAAGTGCAAATAAAGCAGCTGGTGAAGCTCTGATGTTGGAAAGGCCACATCTGTTTTGGTCACTGTGCGCAGCACATTGTATTGACCTGATGTTAGAAGATATTTGGAAGATGACCAAAGTTAAGAAATATATGGAAAGGGCAAAACATATCACAAGTTTTATCTACAATAGTGATAAACTTGTGAATCTTATGAAAATATATACAAATGATAGAGAATTATTGAGACCGGGCATCACGAGATTTGCTATTGAATTTATCGCCATTGAAAGCCTTATCCGACACCAATCAGATTTGAAAAAATTATGCACCGCATCAGAGTGGGAAGAATATAATTCTAGAAGACGAAAAGATGCAGACAATGTGTACAAAATTATAATGGATCTAAAATTTTGGAAAGGGGCGCGAGAAATCCAATCTGTTATGGAGCAACTTGTGAGAGTTCTAAAACTTGTAGATCAAGATACAAAACCCACATTGGCTATTATATTGAAGGCAGGGACAGAGCGAAGCTCGCAATAAAGGAGGCAAATAAGGATTGGAAAAATTATTAGGATATTATTGACGAGCGATGGTATAGATAATTGCACAAGCACTTACATACTGCAGGTAAATAGCATCTATCGTTTAAATATTTGTTTTTCATTTAAGTGTAGTTATATATAACTAATAATTATACATAAATATATACTTCAGCATATTTTTTGAACCCCATACTTCAATATTCTGGAACTTGTGTGTATACTGATGAGGTGAGGCAAGGGCTTTAAGTTGTAATCAAAAGGCTTGAACCTGACCTAGAAGCACAAGCTCAAGCTCTCAATGAGGTAAGCACAATTATTTGACATTTTTATAAATATTTACTTTGTCAAGTATAACAATTTTTTTTTAATGTTTGTTATTAGATTAAGTTATTCCATGATAAGATAGGAGAGTTTGGGTCTCCTCTTGCGAGGAGAGCAACAAAAAGCACTTTACCAGGTATTTTTTATTGTTGATTAGGTGTTATCATAATCATAATCTTTTCTGCATCATCAAAATTATTGTGATTTTTTTTAAATATTTTGTATTAGCTGAATGGTGGATTAATTATGGTGATGAAGCTCCTCACCTTTGAAAAATTGCTATCAAAGTCCTAAGCCAAACATGCACATCTACTGGTTGTGAAAGGAATTGGAGCACATGGTCATTAATACACACAAAACTTCGCAATCGTTTGGCTACGGCAAAGCTGCACAAGTTAGTTTATGTCCACTATAATATGCGACTCAGGATGCAAAACATTTAATATAAGAAAGAGGATAATGATTATGATCTTCCTATTGATCTTAATCAAATATTCCATGATAATGACATTTTGGATTAGTGAACTCGAGAGAATGAGGCACCTCTACTACCAGATGATACAGAGTAGTTAAATGCAGAACTGGAGGAAGAAGAAGATAATTTGACAATTAAAGCTCTAAGGGGTGCCAAAAAGAAAACCGTGGATGCACTATCAAGACAGCAAAATGGAAAAAATGTTCAAGTAAATCATGAAGGTGATGATAGTGATGAAACCAGTGACAGTGATGATGGGAATGATGATCAACCATCACATGGTGGTGGTGGTGGTGAAAGACATGTTGATACAAGTAGTCAAGACTATCATGATAGTCATTATAACATTGGGATGTCGTGGGCACAAGGAGATGAAAATTATTATGCAACTCAAGATACGGACCATGGTTATCATCCAGGAATAGAGGAGAAATGCCGTTTTTTGGCCGACTTGTCAAGCGCTGATGATCATTCCCATCCCGGTAGAACATTTAGAAGAGGATATAGAAGTGTTGATGAGCATATGCAAAGTTTGGGCCTAGGAAAATACCAACAAATGTGGCCTAGGGAGTATTTTGATAATGTGCAAAGCCACTATAGAAGTAATTTGTCCTCTCGCACCAACTCTCGTCCTTATGATGATAGAAGCCATGATAGTTCTATTGGAAGACAAAATAGATATTATGATTCTTCATCCTTCAATAGCACTGATTATGGATATCGTGAATTTGATCATGGATCGAGCAATACTAGTGGCAGACATAGTCAGTTGGAAGGATTCTCTAAATATGCGCGCGATAGATATCATGATCATTTTTCTTCCAGAAGCATTGGACATCGTGGACATGGTTATGAATCTTCTTTGAGTAATAACAACATTGGTTATCAGGGATTTGAATACTGTCATCATGGCGATGAGTCACTGCCATATGCACAACCATCTTATAATCCTTTCTCATCACATTATTTTGGTTATGATTCATCTAACCAATTTGCAAATCCTCGACCTGGACCTTCTGGTACCTATTCTTCATTTTATCCCCACATGGAGGGTCACTCATCTAGCCAGTTTCATAATCCTTTTGAGACAGATAATAATGATTTTGCACCCCCTCGTCACTCCACATGGTACTAGTAATAAATTAATTTTTGTTATAATTATTTTTATCTTTATTATATTGTACAATAGCTTTTTTAATATGTATGAGCTTCGCTAATCTAATGTAGTCTGTAACAATAATTTGTGATATCCAAAATTATGATAATTACTTTATATAAGCAAGAAATAGAGTTTTAAATGTTTTCATATTTTTATAATTTATTTGAATTTTTTGAATAATTTAACAACAAAAATATGTGGAACCCCCGTGACTGTTCCGCGACATTGCAATGGAACTGGAACCTCAACCTCCGTTCCGTTCCCCGCGACCGTTCCTGCGAACCATGGACTCTGGAACTATTTCAGCCAAATGTTTGATTATCAGATGCCCAGATCCAATAGTATTTGTTCCCTGTTAGTGGGCAGGAAGGAATATTGCCCCCCCAGAAGGTAAAATTCACATTAGATTCATCTTCCCTGCCTTTGTCTTGTGGTTTGTTTGGTGCAGCAGAAATGATTACAGACACAAACAATTGGCTGCTTCGGCCAAAAGGGTCATTTGGAGGGTTAACCACTATATTTTTGTGGCTGTGGAAGTTGGGTTATTCAAGGATAAATATTGGCTGGGAGACAGAATAGTTGCTGCCTAGTTTGACATGTGGTTTTCTACACCACTGAGACGGTTCTGCAAGGTTTTAAATAGGAAAAACCACCGCCTGCACTGTAAAATTAAACACAGATAGCTCTGTTTTGGGAAGCCCGGGGATAGCTGGAGCTGGAGGCATTTTGAGGTATGATAATGGGGGAGTTAATTTTGCTTTCTACCAGCTTCTAGGAGTTGCTAACAACCTCTATGCTGAACTTTATGTGGTTAAACTTGGCTTGACCTATGTGCTGCGAAGGAGATATCCAACATTCTTGTTGAGTTGGATGCTAAAGTTGCCATTCATTTAATCCTTGAAGCTCAACAACACCACTGAACTTTTGCCAATCTCATTAGCAGCATCAAGAACCACACCAGGGACATGTCAGTCAGATTTGGTCACATTTTTAGAGAAGGGAATCAGGTGGCTGATGATTTAGCAAAACATGCAGCAAAAACGGAGCAAGGAGTAGTCTTGGAACCTGGCCAATTGTCAATGAAATTGAGGCGCATGATCAGAATGGAGGAACTTGAATTACCATACATATGGCTAAAATGATTGTGGAGCTGGCAGTTTGGTTCCCTTGTTTTGTCCTTTTCAATTTCCTTTTGACAGCCTACTGTATAGTTGTACAGATATAGTTAGGCTTGCCTTACATTGATGTTGAGGATTTTCCTACCCATTTTTGGCTTTCATTGATCATCTTGTAAACATCATTGTAATGGTTTTTTCAGATTAATGCACAGGTAAGGGTCATCACCTCAACCCCGCATAATGCGGTTTAATTTGGAAAAAACAAACAAAAAAAAAAAAGAAAAAAGGAAAAGGAAAGATTTGTTATGCCTATATGTGTATACATATTGGACAGTACTAATGAATTTTATCAAGCGGCAAATTCAAATTTCTACAATTTAACATCGGATAATAGTATAATACTATTATAATATTATTATAAACAATTTTCATATGAACTCAAGGTCCTATGACCGAGAAATCAGATTCCCAAAATATGCAGGCTTGAAGTTGATGCATATCAAATTAAAACTTGGAAAAAGATATTGAAATTTGAAAATTTTGGGTTGTAGAAGAATATTATTTATGAAATATATTTATAGAAGTCTCATTTTTTTTTTATTTGAATGTTATTAATGAAACAAGTGATATTATGATAACATTTGGAAGTGGAAAGACTAACAACTTGTTTCATTTTTTTCAAAATATTTTATATTGAAAAATAAAAATCTCATAACAAAAAGAAATAAATTTCCAAAATATTCTAAAAATACTCCTTTACCCATTCTCCAAAATAAACATAATAATTATATATATACACACTCAGAGAAATAATTTTTCAAAATATTCTAAAAATTCCTCTTTACCTATTCTCGGAAGTAAACAAAATTATTATGTGTATATCTATACACACACACACACACATGTATTATCACACATAAAATTATACATGTATAAAAATATTAATACAAATTCATATTTACACATCACTAACCACAAAAAGCCAATAATGGATATTTACAGTAAAAAATAGTAATTAGTAAAATAGAATTATAATTTTTACAAAATAAAACAATTTGTAACCATCATCACACGCAATATTAAACAAACATCATATTTTTCAATTCTATTTTTAAAAATTTCAAAATATTTTTTCAAAACACTCAAAATAAAGTGTTGTTACAAGCGTTAATTGGCTTAAAATCCCCAAATCAACTTTCATACTAGGATCCAGTACCCATTCACCTTTTTTTCTATTTTAACTCCCCATTTGCAGCTTTAGTTTTGAGTTCACTCCCCACTTGAATGAACAAAACAAAAAAGCCCTAACTTAAATTGAAAATGACAAAAATCCCTCCACTTTCCCACTAACAAAAATGTTACTAACATAACTACCCCCACAACTCACATTTTCTCTTCCCACTCCCTCGCATTTTTTCTCTTCCCATTCCCTCCATTTGTGCAGACTCGACGTCTGGTGCTGCAACGACCCTCTGCTTGCTATTTTCACACTATGTGACAAAATCTGCTTCTCTTTCACTTTCATGTTTGGGGATTGACTTCTCTCCATTCTTTTTGTGGTCGTAGCTAGAAAGTTTCTATTTTTGCCTCTCAATTGCAAAGCCTATGAGATAAGTTGTGTAAATTTCTGTTTTGCTATTTTTGTATTGAAATACAGAAAGAAATGCAGTACATTACTTTGTTTGCTTCTTGTTTGATATTGATTTTAATTATTTTAGACCTGATTTTGATATACTCAATTCATCACAGTTAGTCATTTCTTTTATTAAAAAAAACCCCATAATATAAGTTTTTTGGTACTTGAATATTGTCAATTTATACTTCAATTGTTGTTTTAGTTGTATGCTTCAAATATCATTTATCTGAATTTAGTAATTATATAATGCATATAAAGTGTTGTGTATATTAGTTGTTTGCAACTAAATTTTAGGGATATTATCTAATTTATGATGTATACGATGTGTTTGCATCATGTTTAATCATTTCTTAAGCATCCATTCCTGCAAATTCATAATTAATATGATTAGTATTATTTTCAAATAATACGGTATCAAAATTCAAATTTTCAGTATTTAAATTGTGACTTGCAGTATAAATCTCCAATTCAGTATTATGTTTCAGTTTTTTTGGTAGCAAAATTCAATTTTTCAGTATTTTAATTCTGACTTTGTAGTACACAAAACCTCCAAATTAGTACGTTGTGCAGTTTTTTTTGTACAAAAGTTGAAACTTTCAGTATTTAAATTGTGAATTGTAGTACACAAAATCCCCAATTCAATATTCTGTACAAAAATTCCACTAGTTCCTTCTTGTGTTGGACACTACTGAGAAGAAGTTCATATAGATAAACTCATCCCGGTCTCTCCAGAAGAAAGCAACAACAAAAGTTTTTGTAAATTTGCTTATATTTGTGATATATTCATCCAAGTATTTGAATAAAAAGTAAAAAAAATCCTTTTGCAGGTTAAGTTTTTGACTAGATACCTAAAATACTACTTTGGGTATATTGTGCCACAAAAAGAAGTGCAGATACGTTTTAGTCGTCAACAAAATGAGGGCTTGGGTTGTGGAGTTTATGTATGTCTTTGAGTTGAGTGTTAAGCAAAAAACACGAAGGATTTTTTGCCATGCGCAAATAAATATTCTATGGATGCATATCGAGCACATATTGCTGTAAAACTTCTGACTGATGAGCATGGTTTAATGTATTCTAGGGGAGAATGGTGATGTTCATATGGTTATTATTTGGATGAATTGTCTATTTTGTTATTTTGTATTTCAGTATTTCTAACATTCTTACTGGATAATATTTATAATTTATGTATTTGGATTATTAGAATGGATGGTGTTTACAATTTATATTATAATTTAGAAATTTATTTATAAATAGATGCTGGTAAAGATATATACATTATAGATTAGCTCAAAATAAGTACATAAGTAGTAGAACTCAACACGCATGAACGCAGAAAAGCAAGTACATAAACACAAAAAATAAGTATACAACATTAACAAATTAAGTACATAAATACAGTTGTAGAGTACATAACTGCCAAAATTGGGTACTCGTTCATCAATTTTCAATATTATTCTCAGCACATAAGAGATCAAGTTCAATTCAGCATAATCTGGCTATTGTGTGATCATAAGATCACGGCATGTTAGTCCTATGACTCATATAATCATGACAGGTTCACTAGTTTTTCATGGTGGTGTCAGGATATATTTGGCTCATGCATCAATTGTATATACCATTCTGAATGAGAGCGCAAGTTGTTGGATGTGAGTGTTTGAGTTCCTAACCATTTAAATACATACTATCATGATCATTTCTTCAACAAACCATGATTTTATTGCGTCAGGGTGTCTTATGTGTTGTTGTACGCATCAAATTAAGCCTCATCCCAACATTTGAGAAAGCAAGTATATAAACATGAAAAATAAGTACACGATATTAACAAATTAAGTATATAAATGCAGTTTTGGAGTACATAGATGTCAAAACTGGGTGCTTTTTCATCGATTTTTGGTATTAATCTCGGCACATAAGGGATCAAGTTCAATTCGGCCTAATCTGGCCATTGCCTGGTCATAGGATCATGGCATATTAGTCTTAAGACTCACATAGTCATGATAGGCTCACTAGCTTTCCATGGTGGTGTCAGAAGAATTCATTTGACTCATGCATCAATAGTTTATATAACTCTAAATGAGAGCGCAAGTAGTTGGATATGGGTATTTGAGTTCCCAACCATTTCAACATGTACTATCACGACCATTTCTTCAACAAACTATGGTTTTGTCGTGTCGGCATGTCTTATGTGTTGTTGCATGCATTGAATTGACTCTCATCTTGGCTTTTGAAAAAGCAAGTATATATACACGAAGATTAAGTACACAATATTGGCAAATTGAGTACAAAAGCGTAGTTCGAGAATATAGAACAGCCAAAATTGGGTATTTTTTCGCTAATTTCTGATATCATCCATGGCACATAAGAGATTGAGTTCAATTCAGTCTAATCTAGCCATGGCATGGTCATAAGATCATGGCGTGTCATTATCAGCACATTAGGAATTTTTGGTACCATCCATGAACAATTTCACACTACTATAAATAGAAGTGCAAGTGTTTGAATGTAGGTGTTTGTGTTCCAAACCATTTCAACATGTGTGAATTCAAATTATTTCTTTAACAAACCACAGTTTTGTCACATCGGGGTATCTTATACGTTGTTGCACGCATCGAATTGAGCTCATCTAGGCCTTTGAAAAAGCAAGTATATAAACATAAAAACTGAGTATATAAATGCAGTACTGGAGTACATAGCTGCCAACTAGGTACTTTTTCGCTGATTTCTGGTATCATTCTCGGCACATAAGGGATTGAGTTCAATTTGGTCTAATTTGGCCACTGCGTGATCATAAGACCACGGCATGTCATTATCAGCACACTAGAAAATTTTAGTACCATCCATGAATAGTTTCACACTACTAGAAATGAGAGCGCAAGTGGTTGGATATAAGTGTATGTCTTCCGAATTGTTTCAATATATGCTTACCCAAACTATTTCTTCAACAAACTACGGTTTTATTGCGTTAGGGTGTCTTATACATTGTTACACACATCGAATTGAGCCTCATCTCAGTCTTTGAAAAAAATAAGTACATAAACATGAAAAATGAATACACAACATTGGCAAACTAAGTATATAAACACAGTACTGGAGTACATAGTTGCCAAAACTGGGAACTTTTTCATCGATTTTTGGTATCATTCTCAGCACATAAGGGATCAAGTTCAATTCGGCCTAATCGGGCTACTGCATGATCATAAGACCATGGCATGTCATTATCAGCACATTAGGAATTTTTGGTACCATCCATGAACAGTTTCACACTACTATAAATGAGACCGTAAGTGGTTGGATGTAGGTGTATGTGTTCCAAACCATTTCAACATGTGTGTATCCAAACCATTTCTTCAATAAAACATGGTTTTGTCGCGTTGGGATGTCTTATGCATTATTGCATACATCGAATTGAGTCTCATCTTGATATTTGAAAAAGCAAGTACATAAACACAAAAAATAAGTACACAACATTGGCAAACTGAGCACATAAATGCAGTTTTGGAGTACATAACTGCTAAAACTGGGTACTTTTTCAACGATTTTTGGTATTATTCTCAGCACAAAAAGGATCAAGTTCAATTCAGCTTAATCTGGCCATTGCGTGATCATAAGACCATGACATGTCATTATCAGCACATTAGGGATTTTCGGTACCATCCATGAACGATTCCATACTACTATAAATGAAATTGTAAGTGGTTAGATGTAGGTGTTTGTGTTCCAAACCATTTCAACATGTGCGTATCCAAACCATTTCTTCAACAAACCATGGTTTCTTCGTGTCAGCTGTGTTATGTGTTGTTTCACACATCAAATTGAGCCTTATCTCGGCCTTAGAAAAAGCAAGGAACATAAACACAAAAAATAAGTACACAACATTAGCAAACTGAGTACATAAACACAGTTCTTGAGTACATGACTAGCAAAACTGTGTACTTTTTCTAATAAAATGAAAATTAAATTTGGATAATAGCTCCAATGTAAATCTTCCCAATAGTTAAAAAGAATACACGTTCATGATTTCTTTCACATTTATAATATGTCCATATTTTACAAAGTATACAACACAAATAATTCTACAAAAATTCTCCAATTAAAATACAATATAGTACAAATGCTACAACTTAACATGTCCTCCGGATAGGGACAAATTTAGCAGCTACCATAAGCATGTGTATACTGTCTATTTCTAATCCATCTTTTTTTAAATCTTCGTCTTCTTTGCATCCTCTTTTTCCTAAGTGAAGAGAAATAAAATCAATCAAAATATTATTTAATCAGTAATGACAAATGGTAATACAAGTACAAATATACAATAAAATGGTAAATAAATATGTCGCCATATCAATTTGCACTAAATGGTAGGAAAATTACTTTTACTCAATAGACGTACAAGCTTGCTTCCAAAACATTGTATCATTTTGCAGTGTGTTCTATCTTGTTCTACAACATACATAATTTATGTAAATCTAACTATGTAAATCCACAACACACAATTTATTATGATCTATCATCTCAAAACTCCTACAACTACTAATGTACAGATTGAGCAGAAGTATTGAATTATCAGAGTGGAAATACTAAATTGTACTAATTTGGCATTAATCAGTGGACTACTAATTATGATAACGTATAAATAAAGTATCTTATTAAGGAGGAAGAACATATAACAATCAGGTACTAATCAAAACACATCGGAAGTATAACGAAGAATTGATGCAATAATAATATGAAAATGTGAAGAAACTTACCAATATATATAACAGATTTTCCTTCAATGTCTTTCCGATTCATTTTTTCGGACAACCATCATATCAATGATGCCCTTTTTAAGCAAAATATGCAATCGAATCATATTCAAAACGTCATTATCAATTTCTAAAATGACATACATTTTTCGATGTGGAGAAATATTGCAATTTATTAAGCTCAAAACTAATTCCAGGCCATTTTTGCCTAATCTCAAATAATAATTCTATCAAACTCATACCTTCATAAATTGACAGAATATAGAGTTCTCCATTGTACACACAACTTCCTAATAGCTGAGTTTTAGCATTTGGGCCACTCGAAGACATTCTTATTATGCTCAAATTCACAAACTCTTACCTTCTTCCACACGCAATTAATAAACTCCACCTCAAAATAAAGCAATGACAAATGGGCTAAGGATCTTCCCGAACCATTTTGACAATGGCGAAAGCAAAAATAAAAAAGTGGTCTTACCTGCTATTCATGGGAGAAAGCCACATGAGAGGAAACATGAAGAGATAGAAGAAATTCTTATGTTGCATAAACAAAAAGAAAAAGAAGATAAAATAAGATTTTGGCGGTATTTAGATCAAAACAAGTGCATGGGTAGTCGACTCAAAATATGAAGTTGAATTGAAGAGTTAAAATTAAGAAAAAGGTGGATGGGGACCGATTGCTAAAGTGAAAGTGGGTTTGAGGATTTATAAATAAGTTATCCTTGTTACAAAGCCTAGTGTTTCAAAAATTAGCCGCTGCTTTGTGTTCTTCAATGGATAACAAAAGCAGAGACCATTCTTCTGCGTTGGTTTGTTTATGAATTGGAGCATTTTGTCAAAATATTTTGGCAAAATAGTTTTTGGAAAGTAGGATTGGAGAATGTAATAGTTGTTTGCTTGTGTTTTAGGAGGAGATAAGATGTCACATCAATAACTTTTTTGTTGAGTTGGTAGGATGGAATTAATATTTTAAAATTATTTATGTATGTATACATATGAATTAGGTAGAAAAACAAAAAATGAGAAGGTTAAATATGTGTTTTATGAGGAGATAAAATATCACATCAATAATTTTTTTGTTGAGTTGGTAGGATGAAATTAATATTTTAAAATTATTTATGTATGTATATATATGAATTAGGTAGAAAAACAAAAAATGAGAAGATTAAATATCGAGGAATAGATAGAAAATGAATTGAAAAGTACACAAATAATGCTCCTCTCCGAGAATCTAACTCTTAAAGTGAGCAAGCAGAAAATGGCAGGCACTCTTCCAGAGGAGACTATCATTGATAATCTTTTGTGCGATCTCTCTTCTTCGATTCAGATGCGTCTCAAGAAAATGGTGTGCCTTAATTGATAGCCCACGTTTTGTAAAATCCCACTTAAATCAGTCAATTATTTCTAGATCAACGATGGAATTTTTGAAAATGGACCTCATCATTCTGTCAAATTTAACTCACTTTATGATGATTGTGCCCATCCCATCATTAAAGAGCTCGGGGACCCTTTTCCCTTGGAAACGACTCTAAGTTTCAGAAATATCTTGGGTTCTTTCAATGGTTTGATCTGCGTACATTATACAGATAACCCGTCCAACAGAAGTTGTTTCGAAGTTCCGGATCTGACGGCTGAACACCTCCCCCTGTGCTTCTGTCTTGTTTTACGGTTTTGGGTGCGACACTGATAATGATGATTATAAAGTGGTGGCTATTATCGAGACAATGCAGACTACAGTTTTGATTTACAGCCTTAAGTTTGGTGTTTGGAGGAAAATATCCGATTTGCCATATGAGTTTGATGTTTCCCAAGAGTATGCAGTGTTCGTCGGTAATGCTTTTCACTGGCTGGTGTACTTGCCGGACCAAGTTGCAACATCTATAGGTGCATTTGATATTGGGCGTGAGGAATTCTGTTTGGTACCCCAACCGGAATACTGGGATGATTACTCTTCAATTGGCTTGGAGGTGCTAGATGGATGCCTTTGTTTGTGTTGTTTTTCTGAAAATTCTAATGTTTTCGATTTATGTATTATGAGGGAGTATGGGGCAAAGGAGTCCTGCACTAGGCTCCTTACAATAGATTATGCTTCTTGCACGTCGAAGCCCATAGCATTTTCTGAGAATGGCAAGGAATTGCTTTTTTATGTTGGGACTGGTTCAATGGTTTGGTACGACTTTGAAACAAGATCAATCAAGAGAGAGCTTCAAAACTTGCCACCAAATTTGGGTGTTCCATTCCTTCATATTCCTAGTCTAATTCGGCCCAAGCGTTTTGGTTAATATTTTGACTTATTCTTTCCTTAAATTTCATTAGGTTCCCTTTCACCTTAGCAAAGTATAGTCATATTTCTTTGACAAATGTTATATATATTTCATCGCTTAATGCTTGCTTGATGCAGACAACTAAGTTACAGGTTGTTTGCTAGTTTCTGGTGTGCTACGATGCTGCCAGTCCCTCGACGATCTTTTGCAAATTGCAAGTGTTCTTTGTTTTGGTAGTATTTGTGTTTTGTCTGTTAGGTATCCGTGCATGTTTTTGCCTTTGTAACTATTCTTTTCTGGGTAGTAATGAAACTTTGCTCGTAATGGAGATTGGTTTGATCCTTTTGTGCTTTCTTCAAATCAAACTTCACCTTTTTACGTCAATTATTTTATAGCAAGTGGAAATGGTTGAACAAAAATAATTCAGTTGAACAAGTTTCCACTAATTTTCAGTTTATACAATTTATATATATCATCTCTATTCTTTCAATTGAAACAAATTCAATGAGTTTTTAAATGATGACTCGATGTCAAATTGGAAGGGTACTTCTGGTAGGGAATGGGCTGAAAAGAGAACGCTAATAGACAAGTAACTCCAAAACCCAGTACCGCGTAACAAATTCCCCCTTCTTGCTCACTAAAATCCACCCTCTTTGGTCCTAAGAAATAAAGGAAGAAACTGAAATCACTTTTTTATCACTCTGGTAGAGAAGCATTAGAAATTGGAGCTATACTATTTTTATTTTAAAACTCCAAAATGAAAAATTGATATGTATATTCTTGTGACATTGAGAAGTCCAATCTGCAGTAAAAATGGTCTGATTTCATTTTATGTTTCTATAGATTATCCGTGCTTGTACTGAATTGAATTCCACCAAGCACTTGGTTTGCTCTTGACGGGACTGGTGAAAAGGCAGGGCAGGATGGCCTCAAGTTATGATACTCTTTCTTGAGATAGGCAAAACAGTTTATTGGTGGCAAAGAGAGACTAAATTGAGGGAATTTTTGTCCAACACTTGGGGTTGTTTAAAACAATATTGATTATCTGACTAAAAAAATTTTCTTTGTTGATGTCTAATATTAGTTTTTAATTGTCAGGTTAGTTTATTTAATTATAGAGTAAATAGCAGGCACCCCCAACGTATAAGGTCATGCGCTCTTTGTCCTCCAACCATTGCAAGTGTGCGGAACGATTACCCAACATTTGGTAAAGGTGTTTGAATACCTACTCGTTCCATTTTTTGGCAAAATATTCCACCGAAGATGCTGGAATACTTTGAGTATGTTGCACTTTACCTCCTCAACTTTAACAAAATGTGCATTTAACAACCCAATCATTCTAAAATATCACATTTTTATCATTAAATTTTTTTTTTATAGAATAAAGTGAAATATTTTATGAAAAATATTATCACACACTAATAACTTGTCAATATATGAAAAGTTAAATTAGTTTGAGCTATCATATAATTTTAAATTAATTTTATATTTGATATGGGATGGCCTAAGCAGCTCGGCCCAAATCAAGTTGGCCCAAAGATGCAGCGCCAGGCCCAGTCTTGCATCCGAGGCCCATGGGCGCAATCGACCTCTTGCTCGACCTGCATTGCTAATCTGTTCCCCAGAACGTTGTTAGGTCGACCTCTTGATCGACCAGAGAGGTCGGTATAGTATAATACTCTACTGCCGCATTAAATGCACTGACATGTGGCATGTCTTCGCATTAATGGCGCATGCCACCCCATTACCGCCTAACGCAGCAGACACTTCAACAGTGTACTACCCTACCTTATAACCTGGGAAGACGGCTACCTAGAATAGCACAAGGAGAAGAGTTGACCAATTGCCCCTCATGCAAGGACAAATGCCCTATCTACACATTAAGGGCATCACAGACAAATCCCCAAGTAGAGAAGACTATAAATACCCTCATTCCAACCTTCTAAAGGTATGCTCTCATATATACAAAAAGCTCATACTTAGCTGTTCATATTATCAAGTCGACCCGTATTGACTTGAGCGTCGGAGGCCTAAGCCGAGGGCTCCTCGGCTAGCCTGACGTTTGCCAGTGATTGCAAGATTCAGCCCACCTATACACGTATATCGATTAGAGAGGTCGAGTCTCACCGAGTCTTCTAGCTGATCCAACATCTAACGGATTCTACTCTCATCATTTGGCGCCGTCTGTGCGAAAACTTTGAATCCGCTATCGATAATGGTAAACATCAGGCGAGCTCCCTCAGGAAGAGAAGAAAGTAGGAGATCCAGCTCTCCCCCCCTAAGGCCTCACCAAGAGCCAGGAGCCCTAGGGTCCAGCACCCAGCCAGAGCCAGTGGTCACTTTGACCATGCCCCTAATTGATGCAGCTTATAAGTGAGCAGATTTCAGCTCAACTCTTAGCGACCCTGAATCGACACAACACCCAACTGGAGTTGGCAGCCAATGCAACACCGCAACCTGTGGCCCCAGAGAGAAAACAACCCAAAGAAAATTTTGAGCAACCAGAATTGAGCAGGCCACCATCGAGGCGCGAAGTGAGCCCGGGCTGTTTTTCGAGAGAGATGGTTTAACCTATGCCACAGAAGGAGGTAGCAGATTCAATCGATCATGATGTTCAACCCATTCGAGCCCCGCAGCACGATAGGGTAGAACGCTCGAGACACCGCACGAACAAGAATGTATCCTAAGAGGATAAAGAGAAATGGGAGGAGGTGTTGCACCAGGTGCAATAATTGAACCGAAGACTGGAGGAGATCTCGAGGAAAAAACACGGGAAGGTTGCCCCACCAAGAGGGACCATAGAGGTTCTGAAGAGAAAGAGACTCCCCCTTCGTCCAAGATATCATCGATTAGCGCATCGCTATCGATGCCAACATTCCGACTGGCCTGCCGAGATACGATGGCTCGACCGACCCGAAGGAACACCTAATGCAGTTTGAGCATATGATGCAGCTGTATGGACATAACGAGTACATCCATGCAAAAATGCTGGTGACTACTTTCCAGGGAATAGCGCTCGACTGGTTTGTGAAACTGGAGCCGGCGTCGATATTCTCATATGACCAATTGTGCAACAAATTTTTGCACCAGTTTGCGAGCAGAAGAAAAGCCAAGCTTTCCCATACACATTTGCACACAGTAAAGCAAGTCGAGAGAGAATCCCTCCAGGACTTTTTCACCCGATTCAATATGGAGGTGTTAAAGACCGATAGCCCGAGAATCAAATTCTTGATCGACGTGTTATTACTGGGCCTTAGGCACAAGGAGTCTGTCAATGCATTGGTTTGTAAGCAGCCCAGGTCGATGGAGGAGCTCCTCGACCTCGCGGAGAGGTACATGACCCAAGAAGAGATGAACAAGTTGAAATATGGCAATCTGGAGGTCGACAAAAGGAAAAGCAGGGAGAAAGACAACTGGCAGGCCAGAGAGGGACGTTGATCCCCCATCAAATGCTTCCACAACTATACTCCACTCAACCTCTCGAGAAATGAGGTATTGTTTGCCATCCAGCACGATAACTTGTTCAAAAGGCCCAGAAATATTACTGAAATGGAAGCCACGAAAAAATCAAAGAAATACTGCCACTTCCATAAGCAAAAGGGGCATGACACAGAAGATTGCTTCAACTTGCAAGATGAGATTGAAAGACTGATTAGGCAGGGCCACCTGAAAAAATATGTCAAAGAACTGGCCAGGCGCAAAGAGGGTAAAATCGATCGGACTCTCCGTAGAGAAAGGTCGGCCAGCCCGAGAAGAGAAGAAAAAGGGAAAAAACCTGCCCAAGAACCCAACCCGCCCATTCGAGGAGTCATCAACATGATTGCAGGAGGTCCCATTGGAGAGGGTTTTAGGAACATAAGGAAACAAACCTAGAGATTGCTAGAGTCGACCAAACCAGCCAAGGTCGAGACATTTTTCCAGCTCTCAACCAGCGCCGAGCTAATCTCCTTCAGCAACTCAGACCTCGACCATATGGAGAACAAGGGAGTCGACTGAAAAATAGACTGCCCCATGGTGGTAACCCTAGAAATAGCTAACTTCGAGGTCAGAAAGATATTGGTTGACAATGGCAGCTCCGTGAATATCATGTTTTTGTCCACATTGAACAGAATGAAACTGGGGGAACTAAAGTTTGATTCAGTCAGAACACCGTTGGTCGGATTTGGTGGGTTCGAGATCATCCCAAAAGGATCTATCAACCTCTCCACAACATTTGGACAAGGTCCCCGGAGCAGAACCTTGATGATCAACTATCTGGTGGTCGATGCTCCATTCACATACAACGTCATCATTGGTCGACCAGCCCTAAACGGCTTCAGGGCCATCGTCTCCACTTACCACATGAAGATTAAGTTCCCGACCCCAGTAGCAGTATGAGAACTCTTATGCAACCTCAAGGACGCATAGCGCTGTTACACCATTTCCATTGACTCTAATGAACAGACGAAACGACCTCAACTGAAGCCCTTGGGGGACACCCCTGTAGCAAAACCCGATGAGGGACTTTCATCTAAGAAGTAGAAGTTGGAAGACACTCGCGTCAAGCCTATCAAGGAGTTCAAAACAATAGAGCTTGAACTTGGAAACCCCGACAAAACCACTCGGGTCGGAAGTTATATGGGCGACCGTTTGGAATGCCTCATGGTCGATTTCCTTCGATGAAATATTGATGTGTTCGCTTGGAAAGCTGCAGATCTTCAAGAAATCGACCCAAGTGTCATCGTCCATCGACTCGATGTGGACCCTGCTAACAAGCCAGTCAGGCAAAAGACAAGAACCTTCAATGCTGAGAGGTCCCAAATCATCGATGAGGAGGTCAACAAACTTTTAGAAGTGGGATATATTGTAGACATTCAGTACCCCTCTTGGCTTTGTAATGTTGTACTTGTCTCTAAGAATGAGGGAAAATGGCGAATGTGTAACGATTTCACTTATTTAAATAAAGCTTGCCCGAATGATCCTTACCCCTTGCCTTGTATACATTTATTAGTAGATTTTACTGCTGGATGTGAATTGTTGAACATGATGGATGCCTTCCAAGGCTATTATCAAATATTTATGGCACCCGAGGATAGGGACAAGACCTCTTTCGTTGTCCCCAATTGAGTATATTGCTTTTTAGTAATGCCCTTTAGACTCAAAAATACAGGAGCAACGTACCAAAGATTGGTCAACTTTATGTTCAAGAATGAGATTAGGAGGTCGATGGAGGTCTACGTCGACAACATGATTATCAAAACTGAGAAGGCTGAGGACTACCTAGTCGACCTCGACCACACCTTTGCCATATTAAGGGCCTTCGGCATGAAGCTCAACCCCAAGAAGTGCACATTTAGAGTACGTGGGGGTAAGTTCCTTGGGTATATGGTCAGTCAAAGAAGGATCGAGGCAAACCCACAGAAGATCCAAGTAATTCTGGACATCGCCCCACCTCGCACGGTTCGAGATGTCCAATGCCTGGTCGGCAGGATCATAGCCGTTAGCAGGTTCATAGCATAACTGGCCAACAAGAGCCTATCTTTCTTCAAAATACTCAGAAATGCCAAAAAATTAAGGTTTCAGTGGACTCAGCATTTCGACCAGGCCTTGGTAAAGCTCAAGCAATACTTGTCTTCACCGCCTATGCTCGCCAAACCCGAGCTGGGAGAAGTGCTACAGCTTTATCTAGTTGTATCCACTGCTTCGATCAGTTTAGTATTGACATCGACAAGAGAAGGGACTCACCGTCATGTGTATTATTGCAGCAAGGCTTTACATGGGCCCGAACACAATTATTTGGAGATCGAGAAGTTTACCCTCGCCCTCATTACAGCCCATTTGGTGAGTCGACCTGAAGTGTCGGGCTTCGAAAACACCTGCTTTAATGGTTGATTCATCAACACCACGATCGCATGGGACTGGAAGTAAGGCCGTAGCCTTTGGGCTGTCGTAATGAGGGCGAGGGCAAACTTCTCGATCTCCAAATAATTGTGTTCGGGCCCGTGTAAAGCTTTGCTGCAATAATACACAGGATAGTGAGTCCCTTCTCTTATCGATGTCAATACTGAACTAATCGAGGCAATGGATACAATTAGATAAAGCTGTAGCACTTATCCCAACTCGGGTTTGGTGAGCATAGGCGGTGAGGACAAGTATTGCTTGAGCTCTACCAAGACCTGGTCGCAATGCTAAGTCCATTGAAACCCTGTTTTTTAGGCATTTCTGAGTATTTTGAAGAAAGGTAGGCTCTTATCGGTTAGTCGTGCTATGAACCTGCTGAGGGCTATGATCCTGTCGACCAGGCGTTGGACATCTCGAACAGTGCGAGGCGAGGCGATGTCCAGAATTGCTTGGATCTTCTGTAGGTTTGCCTCGATCCCTCTTTGACTGACCATATACTCGAGGAACTTGCCCCTGTGTACTCCAAATGTACACTTGTTAAGGTTGAGCTTCATGCCGAAGGCCCTTAATATAGCAAAGGTGTGGTCGAGGTCGACTAGGTGGTCCTCAGCCTTCTCAGTTTTGATAATCATGTCGTCGATGTAGACCTCCATCGACCTCCTAATCTCATTCTTGAACATAAAGTTGACCAATCTTTGGTACGTTGCTCCCGTATTTTTGAGTCTAAAGGGCATTACTAAAAAGCAATATACTCCATTGGGGACAACGAAAGAGGTCTTGTCCCTATCCTCGGGTGCCATAAATATTTGATAATAGCCTTGGAAGGCATCCATCATGCTCAACAATTCACATCCAGTAGTAAAATCTACTAATAAATCTATACGAGGCAAGGGGTAAGGATCCTTCGGGCAAGCTTTATTTAAATAAGTGAAATCGTTACACATTCGCCATTTTTCCTCATTCTTAGAGACAAGTACAACATTACAAAGCCAAGAGGGGTACTGAATGTCTACAATATATCCCGCTTCTAAAAGTTTGTTGACCTCCTCCTCGATGATTTGGGACCTCTCAGCATTGAAGGTTCTTGTCTTTTGCCTGACTGGCTTGTTAGCAGGGTCCACATCGAGTCGATGGACGATGACACTTGGGTCGATTTCTTGAAGATCTGCAGCTTTCCAAGCAAACGCATCAATATTTCATCGAAGGAAATCGACCATGAGGCATTCCAAACGGTCGCCCATATAACTTCCGACCCGAGTGGTTTTGTCGGGGTTTCCAAGTTCAAGCTCTATTATTTTGAACTCCTTGATAGGCTTGACGCGAGTGTCTTCCAACTTCTACTTCTTAGATGAAAGTCCCTCATCGGGTTTCGTTACAGGGGCGTCCCCCGAGGGCTTCAATAGTGATCGTTTCTTCTGTTCATTGGACTCAATGGAAATGGTGTAACAGCGCCATGTGTCCTTGAGGTTGCATAAGAGTTCTCCTACTCCTGTTGGGGTCGGGAAATTAATCTTCATGTTGTAAGTAGAGACGATGGCCCTGAAGTCATTTAGGGCTGGTCGACCGATGATGATGTTGTATGCGAATGGAGCGTCGACCACCAAATAGTTGATCATCAAGGCTCTGCTCCAGGGACCTTGTCCAAATGTTGTGGAGAGGTTGATAGATCCTTCTGGGATAATCTCGGACCTACTAAATCTGACCAACGGTGTTCTAACTGAATCAAACTTTAGTTCCCCCAATTTCATTATGTTCAATGTGGACAAAAACATGATGTTCACCGAGCTGCCATTGTCGATCAATATCTTTCTGACCTCAAAGTTGGCTATTTCCAGGGTTACCACCATGGGGCAGTCTATTTTTCTGTTGACTCACTTGTTCTCTATATGGTCGAGGTCTGAGTTGCTGAAGGAGATTGGCTCGGCGCTGGTTGAGAGCTAGAAAATCATCTCGACCTTGGCTGGTTTGGTCGACTCTAGCTCTCTCTGGGTTTATTTCCTTGCGTTCTTAGAATCCTCTCCAGTGGGACCTCCCACGATCATGTCGATGACTCCTCGAATGGGCGGGTTAGGTTCTTGGATAGGTCTTTTCCCTTTTGTTTCTCTTCTCGAGCTGGCCGACCTTTCTCTACGGGGAGTCCGGTCAGCTTTACCCTCTTCGCACTTGGCCAGTTCTTCGACATATTTTTTCAGGTGGCCCTGCTTGATTAGTCTTTCAATCTCATCCTGCAAGTTGAAGTAATCTTCTGTGTCATGCCCTTTTTGCTTATGGAAGTGGCAGTATTTCTTCAATTTTTTCATGGCTTCCGTTTCAATAATCTTCCTCGGCCTTTTGAGCAAGTTATCGTGCTGGATGGAAAGCAGTACCTCCTTTCTTGGGAGGTTGAGCGTAGTGTAGTCATGGAAGTGTTTGATGGGGGATCAACGTCCCTCTCTGGCCTGCAGGTCGTCTTTCTCTCTGCTTTTCCTTTTGTCGACCTCTAGATTATCATATTTCAACTTGTTCATCTCTTCTTAGGTCATGTACCTCTCCGCGAGGTCGAGAAGCTCTTCCATCGACCTGGACTGCTCGCGAACCAATGCATTGGCACACTCCTTGTGCCTGAGGCCTAGGAATAACACGTCGATCAAGAATTTGATTCTCGAGCTGTCGATCTTTAACACCTCCGTGTTGAATCAGGTGAAAAAGTCTCAGAGGGATTCTCCCTCGACTTGCTTTACTGTGTGCAAATGTGTATGGGGAAGCTTGGCTTTTCTTCTGCTTGCAAACTAGTGCAAAAATTTGTTACACAGTTGGTCATATGAGAATATCGACGCTGGCTCCAGTTTCACAAACCAGTCGAGTGCTATTCCCTGGAAAGTAGTCACCAGCGTTTTTGCATGGATATACTCGTTATGTCCATACAGCTGCATCATATGCTCAAACTGTATTAGGTATTCGTTTGGGTCGGTCGAGCCATTGTATCTCGGTAGGCCAATCGAAATCTTGGCATCGACAGCGATGTGCTCGTCGATGATATCTTGGACGAAGGGGGAGTCTCTTTCTCTTTGGAACCTCTGCGGTCCCTCTTTGTGGGGCAACCTTCCCATGTTTCTCCTCGAGATCTCCTCCAGTCGTCGGTTTAATTGTTGCACATGGTGCGACACCTCCTCCTATTCCTCTTTATCCGCCTGGGATACATTCCTATTCGTGTAGTGTCTCGAGCGTTCAACCCTATCGTGCTGGGGGGCTCGAATGGGTCGAACATCATGATCGATTGAATCTGCCACCTCTTCTCGCAGCATAGGTTGAACCATCTCTCTCGAAAAATGGCCTGGGCTCACTTCGCACCTCGATGGTGGCCTGCTCAATTCTGGTCGCTCAAATTTTGCTTAGGGCCGTTTTCCCTTCGGGGCTGCGGGTTGCGGTGTTGCACTGGTTGCTGGCTCCGTTTGGGTGGTGTGTCAATTCAGGGTCGCCAAGAGTTGTGCTGAAATCTGCTCGCTGATGGGCTGCATCAATTGGGGCATAGTCAAAGTGACCACTGGCTTTGGCTGGGTGCTAGACCCTAGGGCTCTTGGCTCTTGGTGAGGCCTAGGCAAGGGAGAGCTGGATCTTCTGCTTTCTTCTCTTTCTGAGGGGGCTCGCTTGGTGTTTACCATTATCGATAGCGGATTCAAAGGTTTCCCATAGACGACGCCAAATCATGGGGGTAGAATCTGTTGGATATTGGATCAGCTAGAAGACTCGGTGAGACTCAACCTCTCTGATCGATATACGTGTATAGGTGCGCTGAATTCTGTAATCACTGGCAAACGTCAAGCTAGCCGAGGAGCCCTCGGCTTAGGCCCTCCAACACTCAAGTCAATACGGGTCGACTTGATAATATGAGTAGCAAAGTATGAGCTTTTTCTATATATGAGAGCATACTTTTAGAAGGTTGGAATGGGGGTATTTATAGCCTTCTCTACTTGGAGATTTGTTTGTGATGCCCTTGATGTGTAGAGAGGGCATTTGTCCTTGCATGAGGGGCAATTGGTCAACTCCCCCCCTATGCTATTCCAGGTGGCCGTCTTCCCAGGTTATAAGGCAGGGTAGTACACTGTTGAAGTGCATGCTGCGTCAGGCGGTAATGGGGCGGCATGCGCCATTAATGCGGAGGCATGCCGCCTGTCAGTGCATTTAATGCAGCAGCAGAGTATTGTACTATACTGACCTCTCTGGTTGATCAAGAGGTCGACCTGACAACGTTCTGGGAAACAGATTAGCAGCGCAGGTCGAGCAAGAAGTCGACTAAGGTCGATTGCGCCTATGGGCCTCGGATGCAAGACTGGGCCTGGCGCTGCATCTTTGGGCCAACTTGGTTTAGGCCGAGCTGCTTGGGTCATCCCATATCAGTAATAGAACCCTACAATTAATTTTTAATTATCTTAGACACATCAATTTAGAAAATCTTGAACCATTAAATTGGTTTATACATTTTAAATTACTCAAATTGAATGAACATGTGATATATTGATAATTAAATAATATATGGTAACAATTTTTGGCAAAACATTCTACTTTATTCCACCCAAATAAGAATTTAATGTTAAGGATAACATTTTAAAGTGCTTTAGGTGGCTAAATATAAATTTTGTAAAACATTAGGGGGCAACGTGCAACAAATTTAAAATATATCCTCGAAAAATTAAATGAGAGGATATTCAAGCACATTTAGCAAAAGTTAGATAATCATTCCGCACACTTGCAATGCTTGGGAGACAAAATACAAATAACCCTATACATTGGGTGGTTGTCTGATATTTACCCTTAATTATATTAGTTAACAACCTTTATACAGAATAATATATAACCAGGCACCTCAACAAGTCTACATGCTTTCCCTTGGTTGCAAGTTCAACCTCATGCTCTACCAATTCGAGTTGTGACCCTTAATTATATCCTTAAACACGCTCACATATTGCATCCCTTAAACTTGTTTTATCAAACTTACTATACAAGTTTTCATTAATTTTCTTACTTATCATCACAACTAATGCACCTTTGGAAATTTTCAAGAAATCATTTGAGCTAATAAATTTATATCCAAGAGAATCGAAGGCACCCATGGATATAAAGTTTTTCTTTATATCTGGAACATGTCTCACCTTTGTCAAGTTCCTGACTATTTTTTTCTTGGCAACCTTGCAAGGTGCATTGTTGCCTATGAGAACCACTCCATTCATAAGTGGAAAACTAGTCCTAGGGGGATACATATGGAATGAACATGTGGTATTTATGATCCAAATATGGTCCGATCTCTCAAATTATCAGAACTAACTAGTACAAGATCATCATCACTATCAGTTTGCTACATTATCTTTAGCAGCCTAATCAATATTTTTCTTTTAATGCTCCTTCTTTAGGATTCAACACTTTGCCTGCACATATCCCAACTTCCCACAATGATGTCACTTGACTTTCTTTTTAAACTGTAATCTATCTCTTGATTTTTGTTACTGGTATAGCAGCTGATAACAAGCCTCACACCCTGAGTTTCTGAGGTACCCCAATATAATCTCGCCATCCATTGAGTACTTGATTAATAATTATTCTTCCACATCCATCAATAAAATTATATCTTTACCATACAATATCATGTCTCGAAAACTATAATAAATGGTGGGCAATGAACACAACAATGACAATCAAATCCTCATCAATATATTTTACTTCCAAATTTTCTAAATCTACAACTATGATTTTGAATGTATCAATATAGGACTAAAAAAGGGTACCTTCTCTCATTTGTTATAATATAATTGTTGCTTCAATCACGACTTATTCATAAAAAAAATTTTCATGCAAATACTCCCAATTTGCACCACAAACTTGCAGCATCCTCCTATTTTAGAACATCCTGTAGAATCTAATTTGAAAGGTACAATTGAATTAATGCAATAGCTTTTCCTGTTGATTTGGTTTTTCTTCTCATACGACCAAGTCCAAGGCACCCATCCCTTCCCCAAAAGGGCATCCTTTGAATTCATCTGTGTTGATATTACAACCATCCTTATTTTCTACAAAGGGAAACGAGCCTTCCAATCCAACTTCTCAATCTCGTATTTCATAAACGCCATTCCCAGGATCTGATCCAATTCCTGGGCCTTTGATACCACTTTGTTATGAATGTGAAACCACAAAAATTAAGAAAGTAAAATAGAACACAGATTTATGTGATTCACCCAATTTAGACTACGTTCATGGATGAGTAGTAGAGATTTTATTACAAAATTAAAAGAGGTACAATAAGGTGATTTTTAGGTATCTATATGAGTTTCTCTCAATTGGGTTTTATCGAATGATCAAAAAGTACTCCTTTTATAGGAAAAGAATAAAAGGCCGAATAAGAATCAAAATTGATCGGAGTCCTAATGAAACCAAAATTTCAAAGATCAAATTACATCTCAACCAACTTAGGGTATCAAATACCAACCTAGAACTTTTGAGACACAACACAACATTAATTCTCTTGGGTATAAAATCGTTATTATTATACTTTACCAGATGATCATTGTTAGGATCAGCGCAACTTTTAGCATAGTGGTAAGCTTTTGATCCTAACAATTAGTATCAGAGTAAGGTCATCGGTTCGAGTCCTCAGACTATTGCTGGGGGAAATTGTTGGATTTATTGTTCACATCATCATTTGACTCGAGACTAACCACCCAACTCATGGTGTTTATAGGGTGCAACCAGCTCAAGTCAACCATAGCCTTGTACAGTACTTTGCGCTACCAAATATATAAGAAAATAAAATTACGGTTCTATTTCTGCTAACAACTATTGCTTTTAGTCTAGTGGTAATGTTGATCCTAACAATCATATACGTCAATTAGTAGTGAATTTATAACTAGTAGACAATTCGTATTGCGCTTTGGGTGATGATGGTTAGGTTGGTCAAGAATTTCATGCCTAATTAATGAAATTAAGATGAGAGAATCCAAGTTAATGTCGGCACAAGAAGAAATGCTTGACTGGAAATTAGTTGGTTTATTTATTGTTCACCATAGAATTAATTAACAAGCTTCACTTTGATATATCATAGATTGATTAGTTTTGGGCTGAATTCATAATGCATAAAAAATAATGGCAAGTGGTGGTAGCATGAGCAAGTTTGAATGACTTATATCACTATAAAAAATTAAAGTATCAACTATGGTCAATTCATAACTGATACTAAAAATTTGTAATTTTGGCTACAAAATTATTCTAGCCAAGTTCGATGCTGATACCCTCGTAGGTAATTTTCGCTATGACCAATCCGTAACTGATGATCATTTTTTTTTATATATATTAGTTTTTTTTATAAATAATGCATAATTAATCTGTTATATGCTTAGAACATACAATGCTATGGATAGATAATTAATATTTTTTGTTGATTATAATTTAAAAAAATTACATTTGCTATGAAAATTCATAGCTATAATTTGTAGTTATAGCTATGAAATTAATTTTATAGTAATTTTTTTATAGCGAATACTTAGTTTTTTTTATAGTGTATATATAAGAAGAAGCATATACACACATAAGAATGGGCAAAATGAAAGACTTGAAGGATTAGGAAAGACGGAGAAGAACGGAAGAAGAAAAAGTAAAAGAAGAATGGTATCGGCAAACTTTAATCGGCATATCCGTACATTACCTCTACTTATAATTATATGGTGGTCTAATTCTCCGTTAATCTCAGGAACCATCAATCCCTAAACATTACAATCATTGAGTGTACACATAAGGTCCATATATATTATATCTTGTGACTGCAATGTCCCCTTATTATTGATGATATGATCCCCACACCCCATTAAATCAAACGAAAATTTACACAAGCTTTTTGAAAGTAGCCTGTCTCATCCATTCATCCTTAATGGAGCCTCTATATATATATATATATATATATATATTTCATTTACACACAGACATCAAAAATTTATTGAACTTCGAATATCTAATTTTTTACATTATATAAGATTTATGTTATTGAATTACAAACCACTCAATATATATGTATATATATAATATATATTAACATGAAAATCAATTGAACTAGCTCGAATGATTTAAAAATAATAGAAGTCTGTTAGTTAAAGAATCTTCAAGTTGTAAGAAAATATTCATTATGTATGGGCTGGATTATGAGAAGAGCTCAAGTCCGTAGATGATGAGCACGTGGAAGTTGGCAACATCAGAGGATGAATGTTCAGCAATATTTGACAGGCACATTATATACGCTAATTACTAGTTAGCTATATACGTGGGTAGAACGGTTGCAATTTGTCGGCCTTCCCAGCCCATTTGGTTTTATTTTCATTTTCATTTTTTATTTTCATTATTTTTAAAATTTAAAAAATTAATTAATGAAAATGAATTGAAAATGAGTTTGTATTTGAAGGAATTATTGAAAAAGTAATAATTATATAGGTTTTAATAGGTTGTACATGAAGAGATATACAAATAATGGATCATAGATAGAGAAGATATATAGGTTATTGAAAGAAAAATAGATTATTAGAAAATGTATTTTAAAAATAAAAATAAAATGATGTTGGATGAAAATATAAAAAAAATATATATGTGTTTTATTTTTGAAATAGTAGAAAATATGAAAATGAAGTGTAGAAATGAAACCACATGCGCTCCAACCGACAGAGCTGAGCGAAACAAACAAATTGGAAGTACAATCATCAATTACTTATATATAGTAATTAGCTCAAGAGAGATCGATGAGGTGGAATTCACACCAGCTACTTTAGGCTTGGGGGGAAATTAAAGGCAGAAAAGCCTCAGCATACTGCAAATATATATTCAACGTACTCTTTTTTCTTTCCAGGTTCTTTAATAGTTGGAAAATTCCACTGGCTACCCAAAACATGGAAAACGATTCTATATATATATATATATATATATATGCTTGTCTGCATTTGCAACACGTACATCAATTACAATATTTCACATATTTTTGCCAATTAAATTGCAAGGCATACATAGACACTGCTAACATAATCCAATCGTACATATATTAGACGACGACTAATTAAGCTGAATATATGTAATAACTACCTACTCCTGAAACACGCGGCAAAAATAACCATGTCTTGTACTACATATATATATTACATTGTGTACACTATCACAAAGCAGGGAAGGACAGCCCTTGGATTAAAAACCATCAGTTCATCCTCTTCATCGCCATTTCCCTGACCCGCCAAGGAATCGAACCCTGGATCCTCCTTGTCCACTAGACACGGGTCACACCCAACCCGACCCGCGATTACCCGGCAAACGAGTAGGGCGCGCCTCACATGCATGAACTTGAACTCCTCCTCGATGTCCTCCGGGATGGCCGCATGCGCCTTATAGCTGGTGGACAGCGTGGAGATTCCGTCCATCTTGGGCGAGAATCCGCTCCTGATAATCCCACACAAGCTGCAGTACTGTTGACTGCATATGCTGGAATCCAGTTCACATATGAAGGTAGTACAGTAAAACCTCAGCAGCTCATTCCCATCAGCAATGCACCTCTCGTCCCTCAAACTCTTTATCTTGGCTGCTGCTCTTGACTTGACGCACTCTCGATACTCCTCGAATCGACCCACTATTTTGGGACTGTTGTGAATCTTGAGGATTCGGTGGATGATCGGGTTCTTGGCCTTGTCGGGCCAACCCATTTTGAATATGATCCGGACGATGTTTTCACCATCGATGAGCTCAGAAATCGCGTGCTTTGTGGACTGGTGCTGCTCGAGGAGCGGCAGGGTTTGGAAGATTTCACCGCAGGCGGTACATGGGTAGATGTCGTCGTTGCGCAAAAGGGGTGGCCGATGGTTTGGTTGGGAATTAATCGTCTTTTCCATGGGAAGGTTTAGACGTAAAGAACGTATGGAGGAAGATGAAGACGGAATTGCGGGTGGTTCAGGTTGCGAGGTGAGCTTAGAAGTGGAGGAGAAGAGGCGTTTGAAGAAAGAAAAGAGGGTTTTTCTGGGGGAGGCGAGCTGTTTTTTGCTGAAGCACAAGGAGGAGTCGGGGGGCCCGCCACCGACGCGGCGGCGGCTGTGGTGGTGGGAAGAGAAGATGAAGCAGCCAAGGTGGAAGAGGAGGATGAAGAATGAGAGGAAGTTGGGGAAGAATGGACGGGAGGTAACCATGTTGGTTGTGCAAGGAATAATGGGAGAAGGGGAGTAAAGAAGAAATGCAAAGGTAGAGAGGACAGGGTAGGGAAGTGTAGTGGGGACACTGAAGAATAAAGCTAATGGTGGGAGGAAGGCATCTCCGGCCCATATACCTGCATCTGCACTCCAATAATCTCTCATAAATATGCACAATAATTGTTTAGATTAGTAGCCATCTTGCATTAGTTAGTGAAATATTTAGGGATAATTGCAGCTAACTCCCCATCCTGTGGCCTCCTTTGCACATTGCCCCTCAACCGTTGTCGATGTACAATTTCACCATCTGAACTAATTAAAATGTGCAATTTCACCACCTGAACTAATAAAAATGTTCGCCAACACCACATTTGCACATTTATGGTGGAATCTAACAAGAATATTCCGGTGCCTTCAATCCACGTGTCCAATGCTGATTTGTTGGATTCCACCGAAAATGGGCAAAAGTGGTATTGGCAAACATTTCAATAGTTCAGGTGGTAAAATTGCATATCAACAACGGTTGGGGGGCAATGTGCAAATGAGGTCATAGGTTGGGGGGCAATGTGCAATTAACCCAAATATTTAAGATGTTCTTAGCAATTGCCCCCGCTTGGTGCATGTGGTTTGAATTTTTTATTTAATTTGATATTTAATTTTATATTTTATGTCACAAATTAATACATATGAAATATTAAACAGAAATTATTTATATTTTCCGGAGATATATAATGTAAAAGTCTCAGAGTAATACAAAAGTCTCAATTCATTGCAAAATATTTGATTTAAAATTAAACAAAATATGAGTCAAGATTTTTGCATTCTAATTTGATGTTTTATTCTATATTCTACAAATTATGTATGCATCACAGTTGTATATTTGAAGGAATGAATAAGTTAGATGGAAAGAGGAACTATATGGGTTCAATTAATTACAGGCAACTACAATATGAATTATAAAATGAAATGTTAAATCAGAATAAGAGATCATCTAAAGCAAACAGAAATATACAGTCACCAGTTACCTAACAAAAAGTGAAAAATTATATACTACAATTGCAAGACTCATGTAAATCAATATCTTCCTCTCATAGACTTTAATTGACCACGCACTCAAACTATATATATATATATATATATAGGTCATATTTGCGCTAGCAGATTCCAATGCAGCACGAGTGTGCTACTAATTTTGTGGTAGATAGGTATTTTTTTTATTTTAATTTTAAATTTTACCAATTTAATATTATGATAGGTATCTTCTTCACTTGGAAATGTAAAAAGTACAAGTAATTTAAAAACAGAACAAAAAAGCACTTACCCATGGAAGCATACAATATTTGGAAGATCATCCTGTCGGGAAATATCATACTAAAAATAATTCAATGTGGAATTTTCTTACGTAATAGAGTCAACATGTTTCTCAAGTAAATTAAGAATTATAATTCATCTGCCATATCCAATACATTTATTTATTTATTTTTATTTTCTCTAGATATGGCTGCATGCCCTCAAAAAATAATTTCTTACTTATTAATAAAAGTAATGATAAAAGTACAAATATATTCTAAACTTCTTAATTTACTATAAATTTTCATTTAATTAAACTCCTAATGAAAGAATGAAATATTGGCGCCTCAGTTTCTGATCGTTAAGAATGTGGAGTCTGATTCATTTATAGTGTATATATAATTTCTTGCTGGATTGATAAATTTTTTATCTCAAATTATATTCTACAGACGACTTTAGAGTTAAACAGCGGAAAGCAAAATTAAAAATATATGATCACTTAGAAAAGTAGTTTATTAATTAATTGCTGGTTTGCTACTGTCGGTAATCTCATTAAAGATTTTATTTATTTTTCAGTTTCTAATAAATAGTATTGATGACCTGGAGAAACGACACATGCTCATATCCACTCAATTTGGCCATTTTCCAACTACAACTATATTTTACTACTATTTCTTTGTATTAATAAATGATCTCTACGAAAACTATGGGCCATGGCATGTGACTGGTGAGTGATGATCTTGTTTTTATATATTCTCCATTTTGTGACAAAAAAATATTCGCGAATTTGTTTCAATATGTTGAATCGATTGATTTTTTGTTTGTGATATGGTTCTTTTATAAACATTAATGATGTGAACTTTCAATTGAGATAATATTTTGATTTGTACATAATGTTCGAAAAATCAGACCGTTCATTGAATCGAAAAATTTACTGGTTCACGGTTCACCAGTTCAACCGTTGGTCGGACTGTAATTGAACCGTGACGTCATAATTACGAAATATATATATATGTATATATATTACTTAAAAATTAATAAAATGCCAAAATATAAAATATAAAGAGTTTAAATGATATTGTCTAACATCACAACCCAAATTTCACAATTTATATTATGAATGATCACAATAATTTAAATATCTCAAATTTAAAGTTTAAAGTTGACAGTATGTGAGTTAATTCTAAAGTCTAAACTCTAAATAAGGTTTTTTGTTTTTTTTACTTTTAGATAGCTTATGAGGTGTACCTTAGTCTTCAAACTTTGTACTTAGACGAAAAAATTAAATGAAAAACCGCTCCGGTTCAATTGAACCGGAGCAGTTCATTGGTCCAACCGACCGGTTCTGAATGGTTTTAACAAAATTTGTCATTTTTTCAATTTTTTTAAAAATCGGAGTTTGACTTGTAAAATATCAATCTCTTTTATGCTTTTTTAACTTTGGGAATTGGATTTTATCCTAATTAAGTCCTAGGAATGTTTTGGTCCATTGGGTTAGGGAACCTATTTTGAGTGGAATTAAATTGATAAACTCATTGGCTCTTTTTTTATTTAATTAATTTGGCCTCTTATTTAATTTTTACTTTTTTACTTTTATGGTCTTAATTTGTAAGACTATCAATCCCTCCCCCTTCAGTTTGAGAATTTACCTTTTTCAAATTAAAATTATAATTTAATGGTTATTTTAGTTTAACTTACTATAGTAATTAACTTTATTATTATTTTATTTCAATTTACCTTTACTTTAGTTCTAATTAATTTTAACAGTTAATCAATCAATCAATCAAGTAATTAACCACTTTGTAAATACTTTTATTTGTTACTGGGGCTTGCTACAGTTTGATACCTATATTTTTTACCTAATATCCTACACCTCTTAAAAAATTGACACGTGTCCAAATATCTTTTGTAAATTAATAGTAATTAAGTTAATTTACTATACTAACATTTTCTAATTAAATTAAAAGTAAAAAAAATTTTAATATGAAACACCGTAAATTTCCTTATCAAAAATTATATATAACTAAAACAAAAATCAAAATATAATTACCTAAAAAAATAGAAAAAAGAAAAAAAAATTTAATTAAACCATTACAACCCAGTGAACCCACCATCGCAATTCTGTTCTTCAAATCCGCCACCAAATTCAAAGGCAGAAACAATTTTCTGTTCTTCAAACCCCCCCCCCCCAAAGCAATTTTCTATTAAGAGTGTTCGCAGGTCGGGTCGGGTTGGTTCGGGTAATCGGGTTCAAGGGGAAAAAAAGAATAAATAAATAAAAAGGAGGAGGAGGAGAAGAAGGAGAAGAAAGCACCGGCTGTAATTTTTTTAGTTCTTTAAATAAGAAATCAAGACAATCAAATTATTCTCAAAATATTCATCAAAATTCAAAAGCACACAGTATTGTATCAGAGCACCACAATTCATAATTGTTATAAATTATCTCCTTCTTTACCACAAGCCATCATTGATAATATAAAATCTCAAATTCAAATCTCAGTTAAACATTAAATATAAATATAAATAACAAAAATCATAATTTAAAAAAAAATATTTTAATTAAATGGTATGAGGGTGAAATCCGAAAACCAAATCAATTGTAATCGGGTTTGATCAGATTTTACCCGATTACCCAATCCAAACCGAACCAATTAGATTGGTTCGGTTTGGATTATTGAGTTCATCGGATCGGGTTGATCCGATGAACACCCCTATTTTCTGTTCTTCAACCCCCTCTCCCCCCAACTAGATTCAAACTCGCTCTCAAAATTGAAACTCATTGTGGGGTGCTTTCAATTTATACGTGCAAATTGATTTCAGAAACCGTAAACACAACTAATCACAAGCTTTTTCGCAGGCCCAATATTCAAAGGCATTGGCACGTGGAGAAAACATGCATAAAGAAGTCAAAATCAATTGAATGGCCGAGTTTTTTGCCTCTGATTTTTGTTGACATATGGGAATGATACTGCCTTCGTCAGAAATTGGAACACTGGTTTTGGGGGCGTAGGGGGTGAAGAACGGAAGGGATTTAAAGAACAGAAATTACTTGAACATAAATTTCTTCTGACGTGTATGTTGAATTTGCAAATTCGGTGGGTTGAATTAATTTAGTTTAAAATTCATTTTTCTTTTTTTCTTTTTTTCTTTTTTAGATAATTATATATATATATATTGTTTTAGTTATATATTAATTTTTGATAAGGATATTTAAGGTATTTCATATTGAAAACTATTTTACTTTTAATTTAATTAGAAAAATGTTAGTATAGTAAATTAACTTAATTACTATTGATTTAAAAAAAGGTATTTGTACACGATCAAATTTTTAAGGGGTATAAGATGTTAGGTAAAAATCATAGGTATCGAGTCATAGCCAACCCCTTGTTACCTATAGGAGGTAGCATCTTACTAGAGGATTGCATCCTTTAAAACACTTTGGATCCTCTATTAAAGGACTTACCAATTAGATATTGCTCAAGACTTGGATAGTTGCCTTTGTAGTTAACATGAGTTTGGAAGGAAAGTTTCTATCTTTTCTTTTACTCCTTATTACTCATAATTTACCAACACTTTGATATATATATATATATATATATAGTTACTTTTAGGGAGTCCCAACTTGAGAGAGATATTGGAACTTGAGAGTGAAATATGGGATAGTAGGACTGAATTAGAGTTAGAGTCCAAAGGCGGTATAGGAGGGGGCAGCAATCAATGGTAGGAACTCGGCCGCCTTCATGGAATCGAGCACGAAAAGGAGGCCACCTCCAAGCGACAATTGGCTGCCTATGGGCGACCGACTATATAGGCCCTAACCCTCTAAGCTAGGCTCCATTAGCAGAAGATGTACCTAGACAGGCCCTTCTGGGTGGCTCAACCACTGAGGTGTTTGTCATCTTAGGATCGCATTATAATGTCACCTCTTCCAAGATACTTTACTATTTTTAGTGGGTATTTTAGCAATGGGTTTTCTATTCCTCCTGAATCACTATTGCTAAAGGTCATTGGGAGTTCCGAAATATGCTTGAATCAATTCGCTTTGAATTTCTTTTCATATTTTGCAAGATTCCAACATCACCTTGGGAAGTTGTGTCTTCTCATTTCTTTAGACAACTTTCATGCTCTCTTCATACTGAGAAAAATTTCGAACGAGGTCTTATTTTACTTTTTCCCAAGGTGGGGTTGTAGGTTTTTAATTCTATTGCCATATCTAGAGGGCCTTGGAGAGCTTGTTTTTTTTCTTTTGTGGAGTAAATTTGAACAGTGAATTCAAACTTGAATGGTCATTGGAGCTTTTAAGTTTTTTTGGTGGAAAAATATGGTCCTTCATGTTGGCTCATCAATAAGTGCTATGCAACTGTTTTCCATTGACTAAAAACTGTCTTGGAGCACCTCTTAGAAATTTTGAAGACTTTGAGACCTACTCAACCTCAACCTAAACAAAAGTTAAGAACTCACATATACCTAATTAAAAAATAATTATTGATTTAATAAACCTTATTTTTAACAAATTAAGATAAAGAAAAAATTAACAAATTCAACTTATAACATATTTTCGATATGAAATTAAAATTTTTCTATAAAAATTAAGGGAACTTGATGATACTACTAAAAATTGACCATAAGATTAATTCAGTAAATTGATTAAAAATAGAGTCAAATATGAAATTAATTATCTAAGTAATAGGATTGGAGAGCCCAAGGACAAGTTAAGCCTATAAAGAATGGTAGAAAAACTCTAACATGCCTAAGCCCATCAAAACTAAAAACCTATAAATATTGAACGCTAGAAAGAACTTGGGCATAAGAAATCTTTTGCAAAAATTCTCAGAGTAAAACAACTTTCGAGAAAAGAAGATCTCTCTACATGCATTCTAAAAAAAATGAACCAACACACTGTTGTCTTCCCGAAAATGGCCTTACTCCATTTTCAAGCAACATCAAATATTTTCATTAAATGTCAAAGAAGAAGAGCAATAACTTGCAGGATATTCCAATAATCATCTTTAGGGGTGTAAATAAAAAAAAGGAGTTCGAGCTCAAGCTCGCGAACTTGGTATTAGTCGACCTCGTGCTTAGTTCACCAAATACATTAACTTAAATTGTTGATATATAATAATTACTAAATAGTGTATAGTAAATATTTAAAAATGAAAAAATGAATTATTAATATATGATAATTATTTAATAATGTATAAAAGATATTTAAAAATAGAAAAAGCTCACGAGCAGGTTCGAAAACTATTGGACAATAAAATTAAAGTTTGATCTTAGGTTACTATAAAGTTCAAGCTAAAGACAAGTTAAAGTCAAGTCGGCTCCCAAGGCATGTGATTCGGTTCGACTCATCTTGCACCTCCAATTATCTTTTGCAAATGGTTCACCTTATTCATGTATCATTTCTCTATTATAAAATTCACTAATTATATGGCAATAAAGTATCATCAAATCAAGCATAACTTAGGCACATTTCCATATATATTGAGTTTCTAGGTAAGGAATTATAATTTTTTATTTTTTTTAAAATTTCCACAGAATACCCTAAATTCTTGAGTTATAACTAATAAGCCATAATGTGTATTAAATAATATCATATTTTATTAGTGGAATCACTAATTCTATTTAAATCATCCTTACACGTCATAGATGAAAAATATAGCAAAAACATCTAACATGAAAGAAAATAACACTTTCCAAAGATTATAATAATTTAAGTAATTCCTTAACAAGCAGCTTATTATTAGATGCATTATTAAAAATTATATTCATAATTTTATCTAGTAGTTTTTTACTCCTAATATAAGTTCTAATTATTTTATAAATATAATGACTTGTGTGAGACTGATCAAGTGTTGGAGTTTAATTACTCTTTTATGCATGCACCAATTGTTATCAAGGCAATGAGTTGCAACACATAAATAATGTAAATTGTCTCTATTTAATCACATATTGAATATAAAAGAGGTTTACATTTTAAATTTGCAAACTAATGTGGCTTGAGTCCCAAGGTCTCAACCTCGACTTGACTTACCAAAATTAACCCTACCTTGGACCTCAACCTCGATCCAGTTCCGCACAAGTGTATTTAGATCTCCGACCTAACCACAAGAGCACATGTTAGGCCAGCTGAGATCGCCCTCAGCTAAGGCCCTCTGATGCCTAAGTTAGTGAGTTGCAGAAGTGATCTAATGAGCTCAAGGTGACGGGAACAACTTAAAATGAAAGCAAATAAACATGGCTTGACCTGACACTATGCAATTCCTCCTTTTATTGGTGATGAATTGTCCTTATTTGTACGAATCGAGATGGTGTATTACTGTGTGTTGGATCCTTGATTGATGAATGGCTTGGATTCCAAATCATAACCCGTGTCGGGTCGGGTTCATCCGAATCGTGACCGACCTAGATAAAAAGATGTAAAGTTTGTCCTATTTTGGGTAATTTGATTAAAGTTTGGGGCATAAAGGTCTTTCATCTGTCCTCATTAATTATTACCATCATTAACTCCTCTGCTTTCCAAGTGTATTTGTTCTTTCACCTACTTGGGGTAATGCACTTATACATTATGCAAAGTAGGCATCATGTCCCAACAGCCGTTCGATCATCTGTAATCAATCTGGTCGTTGGTACTGCCTCAGGAGGTGAACCATCACCCGTGGTCATCTATAAATACTCCAGGATTGCCCTACAACTTCATTTTGCTTTCCAGCTCTTTTTTCTGATCCAACCCGCTCTAATAGGTTTTGTTCCCCAATCTCTCAGACTACTTGCCCGACCCTAATCTTTTAGGTCCATTTCTTCTCGACTATATGAGCTCGAGTTTGAGTTTGGGTTTCTTCTCCAAAAGGACTCACGACCTCAGTCAATTGGGGTCGAGTGTAAGTGTCTCTACTTCTTCACACTCGGAGGATTCGACCCCAATCCCCATCGCTTCTCGGGATCCCGATCACCTATTAGGCTCACCCCCGATTGGACCTTTATCTATCCAATAGATACACTGGTCCACGATTGCGAGATCGAGGAATATATTCTTTCCATGTCCCCTTGGTTAATAATAGTTCCCAAATTAGGGTCTCTAGTGGTTACTGAGATCAGGTTGAGATTCTTCATCCCTTCAGAATACAAAATAATCTTCCCCAATAATTCGAATGAGATGCATATCCCTCCCGAGGGCTACGCCATCTTTTCAATTAGCATTCTAAAAGGGGGTCTGAGATTCCCTATTCCTGATCCTGTAGAGAGTATCCTATTAGGGCTAGATGTCTATCCTGCCCAACTTATTCCTAACATAATAAGACATATCCTCTGCTTCCTTATTATAATGACTCATTTTGGGGTCGAACCTTCTTTCGACCATTTTTGATTGCTCTATTCAATAACAAACTTGACCCAAATCAGGGAACGCAGATTCCATTATCTCACCGCGAGGTCTATGTGTAAATCCTTAGATAAGGTTCCCACATCCTTAGGTCTATGGAAAGAAAAGTTCATCTTCATTCGAGCCCCTACCAATTATCCTTGTCAACTCTGGTCTAACTCGAAGCATAGTAAACCTAAGCCCTCCGTGTCAGAAGAGGTCACTTTGGGAGAGGACTTCATAGACACCCTAACTAACCATTTGTACAAGGCTGGTGAGCTTTTAAAGAATGACGTCCTCAAGATCATTGGCCTTACGCCAGCTAACATCTGAGTTTAAAGAACCCTCGATGATGGTTCCTTCCGCCATTCGCGCATTTCCTTTTTATTTTATATTCACCTATTTTAGATCAAGATTTAACCTCTATTTTGTTTTGTTGCAGTTAAGCAAAAACTTGAGGATCATCAATAAAATGAAGGCCCAAAATGAGGCTTTGATGGCGAAGGCCCAATCCTCTGGACTCGCTTCAGCTCCTTCATCCCCCAGTTACGCCTCGACCCTGATTCATCCCTCAAACATGCTGGTTCAGCCAGCTGAAGCTAAGCAACCGACACAGCCATCATAGATTTTTGGGGCCGGGATTATATCGTTGGACCCCGAGGTCATTCTCGCAGTTGGATAGATTTCTAAGGCCAAGGGAAAGAAGCGCAAGCACGGTTCTAAAAGCAAAAGCCCGAAGCTTACTTCCTCTAGTCATTCTAGCAAAAGTCCCTTGGAGAAAAAGAAATCACCCAAGGGCAAAGGCTTGAGTAGGAGTCATTCAGAGAAAAGACCCCGACTTGATTCCAGTCTTGCACTCGTCTCCCCCCTGGACCTCGACGTCCACGCTCACCACGAATCGCTCCTAAATGACACATATAAGGGTTACATGACTGTTAATTCCTAATTTTTTGGTGAATCTTCACATCTGGCTCTGATACCAAACTAGAAAATTACAGATCATAGCAACATACTTTGATCTCGATCTGTAGAAACTACATTTGAGCTCTACAAGAGTTGCCTAATGGCCCAAGATCAGGCTCTGTTGGCTCCAGTGAACTATGCTAATCTAGAGGAAAATGGAGCTCACGCCATAATGCAGGTGAATTTCTACTTTTTTCTTTTTCTAATGCATTTTGCTTATTTTGCAAAGGATCGCGTACATGCACAAACTTGCCCTCCAATGCGCTTATTGGCAAAACTATTTCATGACCCAGGATAATGAGGCCATGGAGCTCAAATTGGCTAAGGAGGAGCTTGAGGCTAATCTAAAATTGACTCAGGAATCTATCGACATCGAGCTCGCTTCCCATAAAGAGGAATTATTAGATCGAGATCAAAAGATAAAAGTTCTAGACCAGAACTGGCCAGCGCGCTGAAGTCCTTGGCTTTTGAGAGTAAGAAGTCATATAAGCAAGGTTATTCTGAAGGTCATTATGAGTTTGAGAATTCCGATGAATACAAAGAACTAATCCAGAAGACCCGAATAAATGGGGCTTCGGCCTTCAAGAACTCCAGCACCTTTGAATCCTTGGTCGAGAGAAAGCTGTTGAGTATACCTTCATGGGCCTCATGAAGTGCCAAGCCCAATTGAAGACCTTCAACAAGATCATCGAAGGGTTCAATCTGAAACAGCTGGATCCCACCAAAGATGCCAACCTGAAAGATTATCCAGTTGGGGACCTCACTGAGGGTGAAGAACCTCAAGACCAATTGGCTACACTTGCCTTGGAGGAGAAAGCTGAAGCCCCTCTCCTGGTGACTGAAGAAGGCGAGATCCCTTCAGGAACTACCACTGGAACAGCGAAGGACCCTCAGGGGGCCTCTTAGACTAGGGCTAGTGATAACTTAGAACCCCCTTACTTGTATTTTTTGCATTGCTACTTTGGTTTGAGGTCCTTTAACAATTATCTCATGTACAACGATCTCGAACTGCTTATCTATGTAATCCTTTCTCTTAAATAAATGGAGTGTATGAGTTCTTTCTTTAACTACTAACTTAATCTCTAATATTCGAAAAATATTCGTGTCATTTTATAATATCATGTCATTTGTACTTGAGTTAGAATTTGGCATAGGACCTTGATCCCACTGAATTAGGATCTTCTTAGCGCTTAGGATCTTGGGCAGATTCTATATAAGATGTCGATCTCAATGGCAAGATCCTCTTGGCACTTAAGGTCTTGCACAGATCTTATTCAAGAACTCGATCCCATTGTCTTGGGATCTTCTTGGCACTTAGGATCTTGCGCAGATCCTATATAAGATGTCAATCCTAATGGAGGGATCCTTTTGGCCTTTAGGGTTTTGCGTAGATCCTATACAAGAACTCGATCCCATTATCTTGGGATCTTCTTGGTGCTTAGGATCTTGAAAATCCTATATAAGATATTGATCCCGATGGCGGGATCCTCTTGGTATTTAGGGTCTTATGCAAATCCTATACAAGAACTCGATCCCATTGTCTTGAGATCTTCTTGGCGCTTAAGATCTTATGAAGATCCTATATAAGATGTCGATCTCGATGGCGAGATCCTCTTAGTGCTTAGGGTCTTGCACAGATCCTATACAAAAACTCGATCCCATTGTCTTGGGATCTTCTTGGCACTTAGGATCTTGCGTAGATCCTATACAAGAACTCAATCCCATTGTCTTGGGATCTTCTTGGCGCTTAGGATCTTGCACAAACCCTATATAAGATGTTGATTCCATTGTCTTGGGATCTTCTGGAGATATTGAAAAGAAACACATGACCTTGCAGAGGGTCAATTCTCAAAACTAAACAAAAGGTAATTCATAGAACTGGAAATGCATTACAACGAGTGTTAGCCAAGTATTGGCTTTATAGGATCCATTCCAACTTTAAGCATAAAATTTTTTCAAACGTAATTTTTTTTTTGAAATTCTACACATTCCACGGCCTCGAAAACTTCTTTCCTTTAGCATCCTCTAGCCTGTATGATCCTTGTCTGGTCACCTTCACCACTTTGTATGGTCCTTTCCAATTCGGGTCTAACTTTCCCACATACTTTGAGACTTCAACCTTTTTTAGGACCTAGTCTCCCACTTGGAAGCTTCTCTGTCAAATCCTCTTATTGTAAGGCCTCGCTATGATATTTTTGTACTCTTAGATTTCTAAAGAGGCCTTATCTCTTTGTTCTTCAATTACCTCAAGCTCGAACACCCGGGCCTCATTGTTGCCCTTCTATTCATATTCTAAGGCCCTTCGAGTAGGTTCACCAATTTCGGCTAGGATCACAGCTTTCGTTCCATATACTAAACAACATGGGGTCTCTCCCGTCACTGCTTTGGGAGTAGTGCAATGTGCCCATAGAATGCCTCAGAGCTCATCAACCCAACCTCCTTTTACCTCATCCAATCGAGGCTTGAGAATTTTTAAGAGGTTACGGTTAGTCACTTCTGTTTGGCCATTCATTTTCGGGTTCCCAACAGAAATGAATCGCTATTTAATCTTGAGCTCTTCACACCAACTTGTTATTTTTTCTCATTAAAATGAGTTCTATTGTCTGAGATTAAGACCTTGGGGATCCCGAACCTGCATATAATATTTTTTCAAAGGAAATTCATGACTTCCTTTTCAGTAACCTTCAAGGATGCCTCTGCCTCCACCCAATTGCTAAAATATTCAACTGCTACTATCATGAACCTTTTCTGACCCCTGGCAGATGGGACGGAGCCCAATATATTGATCCCTCATTGATTAAATGAGCATGACATCAGAACTAGCTTCATCGGGACAGTGGGTCAATGGGTGAGATTGGCATGGAACTGGCACTTCTCATATCTCTTTACCAAGGTTGCTGCGTTTTGATTGATAGTGGGCCAAAAATAGCCTTGCCTGAGGGTTTTAGTGCCAAAGACCTCCCACCTGAGTGACAGCTACCCTCATGGATCTCTCACATCACATATTGATTCTTTTCGGGTCCTAGGCATTTTAGCAGTGGCTATTCGATAGATCTCTTGTATAGCTCCCCATTGACCATAATGAACCAGTTTGCCCTGAAAGCCAACTTTCTTGCTTCCCTCGGGTCCCCAGACGGTGTTCTATTTGCCAAGTACTGAATCAAGTCATCCTTCCAAGTCGTTCCTGCCTCTATCTGCATCATTGCTTCTTTCCCAGAAGCATCACTTCCAATTCCAAATGTTCAGCTATCAATAAAGTTATGGCCACGCTCCGGGTTCCTATGGTTAAGCTACCAAACTTAGCCAAGGCATAATCTTTTTCATTTTCCTCCCTTAGGATCAACTACACTTGACACAATTCAAATCCCACCATGAGTTCCTTTACCTTTCTCAGGTACTCTGTCATGGATTTCTCTTTTTTCTCGCTGTCATCACAAGAGCTAAAGCCAACTTTTCAACCTCCAAGTATCTACTGTCCACTCCTTGCAGCACCTTGCTCGCATAGTATACAAGTTTGTGAACCAAATTCTCTTCCCAGATCAACACTGAATTGACCGTATATTCCGATGTTTCCAAATACAAGTATAGGAGCTCCCCGCACACAAGTTTGACCAATAAAGGGGGCAAGGCTTAAATGCTTTCTCACATTCTTGGTCCCATTGAAAGTTCTTCATGTTCCTCAAAATCTTAAAGAATGGCAAACTCTTATCAGCCGATCTCGAAATGAATCAATTTAAGTATACAATTATTCCAATCAACTTCTGAACATCTTTCATTGATTTGGGTGAGCTTATATTAGCTATAGCTTTGATCTTCTTCGGGTTGGCCTCTATCCCGTACCTGCTGACTAAATACCCTAAGAACTTTCCACCTTTGACTCCAAAGGTGTATTTAGTTGGGCTAAGCTTCATCTTGTACTTTCTCATAATAGCGAAAGCTTTCTCTAAATGCATCAAGTGATCAGACTCATTCAAGCTTTCGACCAGCATATCGTTCACATATACCTCTATAGTGACCGCAATCTAGTCCCTAAACATCTTGTTCACCAACCTCTGATAAGTGGATCACGTGTTCTTTAATCCAAATGGAATGACGTTATAACAAAATATTCCTCTTTGAGTAACAAATGTTGTTTTATCTTTATCCTCTTCTACCATGAAAATTTGATGGTATCCCTGGAAAGCATCCATCATGCTAAAGAAAGCACAACCAGCTATTGAGTCCACTAGTACGTCAATCAGAGGCAAAGAGTAGGAATCCTTCGGGCAGACCTTGTTCAGGTCTGAGTAGTTTGTGTATATTCTCCACTTTCCTTCCGTCTTTGGCACGGCCACTACATTCAAAAGCTACTTTGTGAACTGGATCTCGACGACATATCCCGCCTCTAAAAGTTTGTTCACTTCATCCTCTATGATCCAATTTTTCATTGCCCCATGGTTTCTTTTCTTCTGTTAGACAGGTCTAACTTAAGGATCCATGTTCAGCCTACACACTATCACCTTGGGGTCTATCCCCTCGAAATCTGAGGGCTTCCAAGCAAAGACGTCAGCATTTTTTCTTAGAAATTCCATGGTTAAGAATTCCAGTTTGGGGGTCATTTAGGTCCCAATCCTTATCATATTATTCGAGTCCCCTAGCACTAGCTCAATCTCCTTGAACCCACCTATTGGCTCATTTCTGTATTCCTCCACTCGCCTTTTCTTATTCTCTTCTTGGGGTTTCAAGTTTGTAATATCTTCCACAGAGGTCACAATAGCTTTCTTACCTTTCGACCCCAAACCCTCAGCCTTGAGCCTCTTTTTCAGATACACGTGGTAGCATTTTCTTGCCTCTTTTTGGTCACAACACACTTCTCCAACTCCTTCTTTTGTTGGGAACTTTATTTTTTGATGAAAAGTCATGACCACTGTTTGGAACTAGTTCAAGCCGGGTCTTCCTAAGATCACATTATACGCAAATGGGGCATCAACCACCAGGAATTTAAGCATAAGGGTCTTTTGGCGTGTTATGTTCCCAAGGAGATCGAGAGGTATATAGTCCCAACTAGCGTAACCTCGGCTCTTCCAAATCCCATCAAGGGTTTGTAAACTAGCGAAATCCTTGTAAGTGTGAGCTCCATCTTTTTTAAGATATCCAAAAATATTATATCCATAGAACTCCCATTGTCCACTAAGACCTTGTGTACAGAAAAATTAGCTATGTCTATAGTAATGACCATGGGGTCATTTTGGGGCTCGAAAACCACTTGGGATTCCTTTCCATCAAAAGTTATAATGGGCTGGTCAGTAATATTTAGCACGGGGTTCATTTTTTTCTGACTTACCTAGTTCTTAATGGACTGATGTGTTTCTTTCTTGCACTATGGGAATCTCCCAATGTGGGACCTCCTAAAATTATATATATGACCCCACGTCTTGGTAAATTATCCCCCACAAGGTCATTTGCTACCTCCTTGTCTTTTTTTTCCCTACTGCAAGGCCTACTCTGGGTCCGGGATCGGTTCCTCTTCTTCACATGCTTCCCCTCGGGTTTTTGCCCTCTGGACTTGAACTCCTTAGTAATAAACTCCTTCAAATATCCCTGTTTAATGAGCCTCTCCACCTCATCTTTGAGTTGAATCCAATCCTCAATATCATGACCCAATCTTTGTGGAAGCAGCAATACTTATTCGAGTTCCGTCTTGCCGGCATATTTGGCATCTTCCAGGGCCACTACAATATCTTTAATCCCTCAATGGCCATAAGTACATGGGATCTTGTGGTGTTGAGTGGGGCATAATGATTGTACTTTCGCGACGGAGAATAGTGGTGATCTTTTCCAAATCGGGATTTATGAGGTCCTTGATCTTTTTCATATCTTCGAGGAGTATTTTTGGTCCACGCATGGTCTTTCATGGAATTGATCTCTTCCTCATGAATGTAACGCTGAGCTACCTTCATCAATTGTTTCATATCCTTAAGGGGTTCCCTAGCAAAAGCCTAAGCTAAGGGTCCTTTCTTGAGCCCATGAATAAGAATGCTTGTGATCACGTCAATACGCCAGTCTTGCACTTCCACAATTTCATTATTAAACCTATTCATGAATTCCCTCAAGGTCTCATCTTCCCTCTGCCATATAGTAAACAGATAAGTGGCAGACCTCTTGGACTTTCTCTTACTAGCAAATTGATACAGGAACTTTTTTATGAAGCGGTCATAAGATAATATTGTTTCTGGGACCTACCCCCACTACAAAAATATGTGTTATCTGCCACCCCATTTTTGCTTACTCTTGCTAAACCATAGGGAATAAATTTTTACCCACGCTTTAAACTATGTGGGCATTAAAATTTATTAAAGCCTATGGTTAAAAGTAAACCATAGGCATTACGTGCTAATTACTTATGCTTTTCCAAGCGTAAAGATTAAAGTTTCAATTTTCCTATGCTTTAGAGCTAAGTCATAGGCAATGCTTAATTATTACCTACACATTTGTAATCATAAAGAATAAAATTTTAAATTGCCTATGCTTAAGAATTAAATCGTAGGCAATACTTAACTATTATCTACGCTTTTATAATAGTAAGTAATAAAATTATTTTCTTTTAATTTTTTTTTCCTCATAATTTTTTTCTTGTTCACCAATACTTTTAAAGTCCTCTCTTTTCCTTTGTTTAACAAGAAATAAAAAAATTATTTGATTTATTTTGTTCTCTCCCTTTTTTTTAAATTATATATAAATCAGCTTAACAAAAAGAATTTCTCCCTAAAAATGCCCTACTCCCCCGCCCTAATTCTCTCATCTAACATGCCGCTGCTACTGTTGCTGTTGCTGCCGTCCTTAGCCCGTGTCGGCTTTGGCGTCTCCCCTTCAGTAATGTTTTATGAGTCATCTCTGAATCCAACGCCATCACCATAGTCCGCCAAGCTTTTAGCCTTGTAATCAATTTCTTCGACACCTCCCCGTAACTCATTCTGCCTCTCAGTTCAATTTTATTTTCTTTTCTTTTTTCTTTTTTATTTTCCTTTGAGCTGTAGGTTTGCTTTTGCTTAGTGTTGTACCTTAACCTTTAGTTATTGTGCCTCTTTCATTATCATTTCAAAAGCGTGTTTTCCTGTTTTTGAGGTTCTGTTATATGGTCATTCATTAATTTATTGTTGGTCTTAATTCATATCGCGGGATTAGTCATTTTGTCTCTTCTTCTATTTGTTTTGTTTTCTATTTTTTGTGATGATTTAGATTTACGAATATCTTGATTTTGTTGTAGTTGATTTTAGGGAAATTACTAGTCGAATGTTCACATAGTATTTCTGAGTGTGTTATGATCAAATGGTAAGTAATTTCCATGATCAAATTTACTGCATGTAAATATGGAGTTTAGACATTTTACCCAATGATCTTAGCTTCATTAAGCATGCTTTGGTCACCCCTAGGACTAGGAATAACTTAGTTTTGTCATGCTAATTAATTTGTATTAGGATTGGTGAAGCTAAATTTGTTTGAAACTGTAATGTTGTGATTTGGGAAGATATATAGCTATTGCATCTAAAGTTAAACATCATTTCTTGGACCTTTGAAAGTGAATTTTCTTACGGATACAAATTATGAACTCTAGCCAATTTCTGTTTACAACTTATTATACAAGCTAGTCAAGAAGTAAAGGTATTCTGGAGGTAAATTGCTAAAAGTTCTGTAGTTAGATGCTTTCATGAAGTTACATATACATTTTTTTATGGTTGTTGTCTAGCCTATCTTAAAACTTAATTTTAAAACTAACTTGTTTCTTATTTAAGTTAGCCAAACAAGGATTCCAAATGTAGTTAGATCAGATCTAATTCAATTTGTTTCTAGAATTTCAAACACTCAAGGCGAAGTTTGTGGTGTAATATTGAGAGGTTTACTTAGACTATTATATGAATTGTAGAGATATATTTTAACTTACAATTATGACCAAATGATCTTATTAGATGGATTTAGATGTATACTAAGCCAGCACCTAAAGAAAATTATTCGTGTATGTTCTAGAAATTCTCTATTATATTGAAGTGATTTGGTATAGGAGATTGATGTTGTCTAGAGGAAACTTAGAGAGTGAAAAAGATATTTCTAATTACTAAATATCATTTATGTATAAATACATAAGGTAACCACATAGATGGCTCACATCTAATTATGAATCAAGACAACAGGCTCTCAATGGTGATATTTAGGCAAAATGTTCCCTAAGTTGTAGAAGATTCCAAGAATAGTTACTTTACTAAAGGAGGTAATGAATTTGATGGGTTGCTTGAATTCATTGAATTAAGATTCATGGAAATTACTTACCATTTCGATGTTGAATGTTAGATACCAAGAAAATTAGGTAACATTTATCATTATAACTTGAAACTATTATATATATGGAATAGTGATATAGGTATAATTATTATAATATAATTTCTATTTGTGCTTATTGATTCAAGTTTCTTAATAGATAGTGATGTAACGACTATTAACATTTGCTCATTTCACTCTCCATGTTAAGGTTTACTATGTTTTTAGTTTGACATAATGCTATTTTTCTCAAAATAATTAACATATTAGATTATTTATTAGATTGTTATACAAAATTTCAGGTAGCTCCTGCATTCTTTCTTGATGATGATATGGGGATTTGTGATGAGGATGCTCCAGAACTTTTAGGAAGAAACAAAAAAATGATGTGATGAACGGTTGTTAGATGACTTTGATTAGTGATACTTTTTTATTTTTACTCTAACGGTTGTGTAATGTCAATTTACTCGTAGGACTATTATTGGACTTTGAGTAGATTTTAGGATGATGAACTACATTAGTTATGACTCTACATTACTAATGGATAGTAAAATTGAATGTTTTCTTGAATTAGTTGGTGTTGATTATTGAATATTAATATATTTGAAATTTATTATTTGAATGAATATGTAAATAGATATAAATAATATTTTTATAATGTAAAAATGAGGGTAATTTGTTTAAAATATTAATTAGAGTATTGGCTATGGTTGGGAAACTGTAGTCAAAATGCTTGCACTTTTTCGCCACTACATGCTTGGACAATAAGGAATATTGCCTACACATTTCTAGAACATGGCCAATAAAGGTGGCTAATAAATCAAGGTGTTGCCTACTATTTTTCCGAAGCATAATTAAAAGCCATAATGGCTAGGATTTTGCATTCTGTAACAACTATTTGTAGAATTTCACCCACTTCTAAAAAATTATCACCAAAAAGTTGCAAAACTGTAGCTAAAGCTTTGGCAATGGTTTCCAAAGTGTTGCATAACCATCACGAATAATTTATTTCCGACGGTTAGGCAACCGTAGCGAAAAACTATTTTTTGTAGTGTCCATAAACCATTTCTACGCTTTCCCACTTAGCGTCATTACAAAGATCCTGCAGTTCATGGCATCCGATTGTCCATACAAGTTCATGATGTTCTCAAAAGTTGTTACATGTTCCTGTGGGTCCTTGCTTCCATCATACTTAGGCAAGTCTGGGAGCTTAAAGTGTGAGGCCACTGACTCCGCTAATATTTCAGCAGAAAATGGTGAGTTCTTTTTCTACAAGGCCAAAGTCCCTTTCTTCTTGAGTTCATCTATCATTTTGCTCAATTGTTCAACCTGGTCACTGATCTCGTTGACCTCCTCCCTAGAGAGTAAAGGTTGGGGTCTCTTGAGTGCGGGGTCGTCCCTGTTCAGTGTTAACGATTCCCACTTTGATCCTTCTTCCCTTCGATAGACATTTAGTGGGTAATTTGGCCTTCTTGTTGCCTTACTCCCTACCTCATCGGAATCTACCATCTTCGTTCCTCTCGAGATCCTCAAGCCTTGCATACTTTCGGCCAGTGAAGGACCCGATCTCTCTTCCTAAAATAAGGATCAGTTTACCAGCACGGGGGCCACCTGGATAGGCATCACCATGGCTACTCGATTTCTCCAATCATGCTTATCCTAGAATCGTTAGCTCATCTCAAAAACTAACCATTCTAGGTCATTCCTACTTATTTGTACTATCCGAGTTCCACTTGGGTCTTGTGCTAGAGTTCCCTACCCCATTTCAGCTTAAATGTCCTAGTGTATAGCACTGGTAGGTGGTGTAAGGGAAGTAGGCGATATGGGGATGGAAGTGTCCCTCGTTCATCTTAGAGTCCTATCCATCACTAATAGCTTACTCTTACAACCGAAGAATCAAGTCAGATTTCCCACAGATGGGGCCAACTGATGTGGCTCGAGTCCCAAGGTCTTAACCTCAACCTTAACCCGATTCCGCACAAGTGTATTTAGATCTCTAACCTAACCACAAGAGCACACGTTAGGCTAGTTGAGATCACCCTTAGTTAAAGTCCTTTGATGCCTAAGTTAGTAAGTGGCAAAGGTGATCAAATGAGCTCAAGGTGAGGGGAACAACTTAAAATGAAAGCAAATAATCATGGCTTGACCTGACACTATTCGATTCCTTCCTTTGATAGGTGATGAACTGTCCTTATTTGTACGAATCGAGGTGGCGTATTGCTATGCGTTGGATCCTTGATTGATGAATAACTTGAATTTTGGATCATAACCCGTATCAGGTTGGGATCATCCGGATCGTGACCCGACCCAAATAAAAAGACGCAGATCCTATCCTATTTAGGCAATTTGATTGAAGTCTGGGGGTATAAAGATATTTCCATCTATCCTTATTAATTATTACCATCACAAACATTTCACAAAAAATTTAAATTTTGCTAAGTATTATTCATAATTACCATTATAGCAAGTGTTATGTGATATGAGTTCATAAGTGGTTATAATTACATTTTATTATATCTTGTTACTAACTCATTTTTGGTGTAACCAAAGTTAAGTCATTTTGAACAAGTAATCTAAATAAATCTATTCCCATATTATCATGATTATATCTCCAATTTTATATTATACCACAATCACTTTGATAAAGTAGTGATTATCCTACTACCCCAGCTCAAAATCCTTGAAACCTAAATGTTTATTATCTAGGTATCTTTTAATTGTACCTATCCTATTATCTTTCTTAAACTTATAAATTGCTCAACATTATTGACATACTACTCTACTCAATTCCCCATTTGTAAATCAATTTCATATACCACTAGCTTTTCTTTTTTCTTTTACTCTCACATACATCACTAGGTTATTTTTTACTAATCTAGTGGTTGTATTTCGTCATCATCTATGGATTTTTTTCACATATATTATTTGGATAGCGGAACGATATGATTTTTGCTATTTGATATTATATAGTGATAAGTATGGTTGTGTTGTTCCATATTTAATTGCATTAGAAATTATATTTCAATTGCACCAAAGGAAGAGGGATTTGGGAAGGATGGTAATGGCTCTAATGAGGAGTTCTTAAATTGGTGGACTAGTATTATATCAAGGTGGTTGAAAGGCAAAAGAAATTGGAAAGTCGCTTAAACGGGCAACCTCACCCCCTACCCTTGGGGGTTTTGCAGTAAAGGTCTTATTTTTAGAATTGTAAACAATTAATAAACAAAGTTCAAAAATATCACATGGAATAAATTACGAAAAAGTATAGATACTACTATAAACTCATTTTTATAATAATGACTAAAAAGCCTCAAATTGAACTCACTTGGTGCCTTCACCAAACCGACTGTATGAAAAATTCAAACAACTATACAATATATAAAAAATTAATAAATATAATTGTAGAACCTCGTTTGGGAGGTGCCTACTCTTGATTGAGGTGTTACTCCAATCGAATTTTCAAAAAATTTCAAATACAAAATATGCACCTCTAAAAATTTCAAGCTAAACAATTCCATAATAACCCAAATGATATGTAAGATCATAGTCAATTAATGACATCTGTGTCAGCTAGTTATGCTGCAAAACTTCAAGCTAAACCCTGAGTTTTCATAATTTACAATCGCTCAAAAGCTCATGTCAAACATCTCAGACTCCCATATATTACACTTTATTAAAAGATAAAGACGTAGCCTATTGAGAGACACATTTTTACATTACACATGTGTGTTACATCCTTATCATTTGTAGATGCCTTGACTATTTACACTATGCACAATAGCCCAAACTCTTGGTGCCTTCTATTCCTTCAATCTAAGGCAAAAAACAAAAGGAACAATACACAAAGGGTAAGTTCAAATGACTTAGTGAGGTAAACATCAATATGCATCGTCAGATTAGAGTGATTACAATACAATATAATTCTATATGTGTACACATGCAATGGACGTTTATTTTGAATATGAATAACTAAAAAATTACATTAAGATCAGATAATTAAATAGAACTTTGAATAGTAGATAAGATTACTGCGACATATCAACTGTAACCCTCATTTCTAAATCTGAAGCAAAGAAGATATTTTGAGCTCAAGAAAAGAATTCTCTTTTACGCGAACCTTTAGTAAAATGCAATTGATTATTTCTTAAGAGATTATCTCATGAAATTCATAGTATATGATTGAAATCAGCAATTTTTATGTGAAAATCATGTCACTTGATCTGTCTCAACACCGTTCCATACGAGTGAAGAGACTCCTCAAATTTTAATATATTTATATTTCATAGAGAATCTTGAATTACAAGAATAATTATAATACGGATTGGTAAGACTGGCCATAACACCAGTATGTGCCACAATCAACATACAAACTAGAATCACTTACAGGCAGATAAGAGCGGCCTCCACAACCAACATAAATTAATTACGGGTTGGTAGAGACTACCTCCACAACCCATGTATTTCGAGCTAGCAAGACAGCCTCCCCAACTAATGTATTACGTGCCAACAAAATGACCTCCACAACCAAAGTATTTCGAGCCGGTAGAGACGGCCTCCACAACCAATATCAACTAGTTATTAAGACTGTCTCACAGTCAACATTATAAAATGTGGTGATGGACTCAATAACACATTAGTTAAATCATATTATAATAGTTTTAGTATTTTGAGAATTCCTTGGTTTAATTCACGAATTTCAAAACTCAATCCAAATAAGAACATTAATTTTCAATAAAATATTATTCTTAGACAATTATTTGATAATCGATTTTTCAAGAATAGTATAGTAGGAGGTAATCAATCAATTTATCAAGTTCAATGAAGGAGTCGCGGGATCAATGTGTCAAGAATGAAATAATATGCCCGATATATCAAATTAGAGTATGTAGAAAGAAACAAAAGGAAATATCATATAACTATACATAAGTTCCTTCCCCATCAAAGAAGTCTTGTATTATATCGAGTATAAACCTCACTTGAAAATATTAGATAGTGAAGTTTCCTCAATGAACCCGATAGCTCGTCTCCTCATTACCTAGTCATTTCAAAATATAGTATTAGAGAGATTAAAATAACATTATTTTAATCTCTTAATTTATATATATATATATATGTTCAAGAGATTGGTAATTTATTTTTCTTTCGTAATCTTTATTAATCCTTATCAATTCCAAGTTCGAATGTTAAGACATTTAAATATATCGAATTCTTGTCTACCATATAATCGCATGTCTAAATAGTAAGTACTTTATACTGTAGTGTCATTCAATCCTATCTTGTAGTTTAAACTGAAGCTCCAATCGTTCGTTTGGCCTAAACAACCTAATCTTACTAATTATTTTGATTCTTGATATTATCCAACTTGTTTGACTTAATTCAAGTTTCCTAAATAACCTTTATCATAAGGCTACAATTCATTTATTACTTTGGAATCCTTCTAAGCTTAATCATAAGTCCACTATGGACCATACTCGTCAATTCTAATTCTAGTTAATTATGTTTTAGTCTCATATGATCAGAATATTGAAGTTATATACTTATTTTAAGCCTAATCCTATTTTATATCAAATTCAAACTTAACCTAAATTTCAAGATTTCTCAATTATATCTAATTCAAATATTTAATTCTTGTAAGCATTTGAATAATAGTATAAACTGCATAATCTCAAATCCAACTCTTACATCTTAGTAGATTAAATCCTGATTTTTATTTGAAATGAATATACCTTAATCAATCTTAACTTGATTAAAATTTAGGAAATTAATCAAATCAAGATTCGATTGAAAAGATTTTACCCAATTGGACCAAACCAAGCCCGAATTCAAGCATGAAAGTAGCTCGGGTGAACTAAAAATTTAAAATCTAGGCACTGTCACTATATCTCGTCAGACCGCTGCCAAACCACCATTGCCATCGGCAGAATGTGATGACCCAGGACAAGAAACCAGGTTTTTCACTCAATCGTAGGATCAAAATTAAGTTTTCTAATCGCAACCGTCAGATTGAGGAGAACGAGACTGTTGGATCAGCCCAAGATCAAGGGCCTGGAGTAAAGTGCCTCGAGCTGTCCATCCACACTCCTATTGAAGGCCTAGATTGCACTGGAACTAACTAATCAGATGCTGCCATCTAGCTACAAGAATCTTACTACTTTTTAGCATCTGTAATAGATTTTGTTAGGTCATTTGTCTTTTGTGTGAGAGGCTACTATATATGTACTTGGCATTTAGCAGAAATGGATATGAATTTGCTGCGTTTTTCTTCCCATATTCCCATCTACTTTGTAATTATTTTCACTCTTAGTTTTCAATTTTTCCCAACCCCTATTCTTCTTACTTAGCCCTTACATCTGGTATATATCGGAGCCGTTCGTTCCACGGACGACTTGATTAAGATGGCAGAAGCTACACGGATGAAGGATTTGCTTGATAATCAAAAGAGACAAGAAGTATTGCTGGTTGATGAGAGAGCCTTAAGAAAGGCAGAAGAAAGGCACAGGTGGGAACAATTTAAAGAAATCATGAGTGTGCAGTATGGTTTACAAAACTCTTTACTATCCATGAAAAATACACAAAAAATGGTGCAGCAACAACTATAATTAATAGTTGAACAGATGCAACAGTACAATAGAAACAAATCATTCCTAGTAGAAGGGTTGTATACTGCAGCAGAAAAGGGCTCATCTACCCAACTTCCAACCAGAACTCCAGCAACTTCAGAGTATGTCTCTGTAGGAAGTCAAGGAGGATATACACCTTTTCCTAGGCTAGAATTTCCTCATTTTGATGGAAAAGCACCCAAGACATGGATCAAGACTTGCCAGCAATATTTTCAAGTAATCAACACATTTTCTAAAGAACAAAAAATACTATTAGCAACGTTAACCTGGAGGGAAAAACTGAAATGTAGTACCAAAGTTACATAGAGGACAAGGACTTACCTACATGGCCACAATTCATGGAAGTTGTTCTTGCTAAATTTGATGACATAGCGCCGAAGCTAATGTTATCAGAGTTTAAAAAGCTTCGCCAAACAGACACAGTCCCACAGTACTTAGAAAGATTTGAAGGCCTTAAATCAAACTTACGCCTTAGCAAAGACTACCCTAAGGATTTTTTTACAGCAAGCTTCATAGGAAAACTCAAAAAGGAACTACAAGGAGTGGTTTTGGCCTTGAAACCATCCAACCTTAACCAAGCCATATCACCAGCCAAAAAACAGAAGACAACTGTTGAGGCCAAACTCAAAAAAGCTTATATTCTAAACAAGCAAAGCACATATAACAGGCCTTTTTTCAAACCCAACTAACCCAATAATCCAACCAAAACTTTCCCCAGTGGCTCCAAGAACCCATTAAAACCTCATGACTATGCACTTATCCTTAGGAAGTTGTTGACAGCAATAGAGATGAGGGCTATGAGGGACAAGAACCTCTGTTATAACTGTGATGAAACATATACCCCTAGCCATAGGTACAAACAAAGGCAGCTTTATCTCATCATGACTGAGGAGGAAGAAGAGGCATACCAGGTTGAGCTAGGAGAGGAAGGGAGTAAGGAACCAGTAGTTATGGATGACATCACCCTATCTTTTTATTCCATGAATGGGAATACCAAAATGAACACCATCAAAATCAAAGGGACTGTAGAAGGTAAGGATTTACATATTCTTGTGGATAGTGGTAGCACACATAGTTTTCTAGATGAAGAGATGGCATATTAGTTAGGTTGCATCCTAGGGCCCACTACCTAATTGATGATCAGTGTGGCTAATGGTTGTAAGATGGTTAGTAGACAAATCTATCCTAACTTCTCTTGGAAAATACAGAGACATGATTTCCCTTGTCCTGTTAGGGTAATTAGGTTATCTGGGTGTGATTTAGTTTTAAGATGAGACTGGTTGAGGCAAAACACTCCTATAGAGCTTAATTACCATAAGATGAAATTGACCATATCAAAAAGTAGTAAGAAAATATCTTTGAAGGCTATGACTAAGCAAGCTGAGCTTAAGCTTATTTCAACCAAGGCAATATGCAAGTTGTTCAAAAAGGGGGCTCATGGCTTATTTGGTCAGTTGTTCTCAATAACAGATGTACCAGTAACATAAGAGAGCCAACATCTAAATCTAAAAAAACTGTTAGGGTCATTTATTGATGTTTTTGAATAGCCTACTTCCCTACTCCCTCTAGTAGCATTGAACACCAAATATCCCTCATACCCCAGGCTGTACCTAAGAAACAGAGCCCCTATAGGTATTCCTATGTCCAGAAAAATGAAATAGAAAATTTAATGAAGGGAATGTTAGAGACTTGAATAACCAGACCAAGCCAAAGCCTTTTTGCTTCCCTTGTTCTACTAGTTAAGAAGAAAGATGGGACTTGGAGATTGTGTACTAACTATAGGAATCTTAACAGTTTAACTATAAAACACAATTTTCCCATCCCTGTAATTGATGAACTTCTTGATGAGCTTCATGGTGCCTAGTTTTTCCATAAAATTGATCTTAGGTCTGGTTATTTCCAAATAAGAATGAAGAAAGAGGATATCTACTAAACCAATTTTGTAACTCACCAAGGACACTATGAATTCCTAGTAATGCCTTTTGGCCTTTGTAATGCCCCTTCCACCTTCCAATCCCTAATGAATAAGGTCTTTTCAAAATACTTAAGGAAGTTTATGTTAGTTTTCTTTGATGACATACTTATTTATAGCAAGAATGAAAAGGAACACCTCCAACACCTAGCTATAGTTTTGGAAACTTTAAGGAAACACAAGTTATTTGCTAAGAAGAGCAAGTGTAGCTTCATAAAGAAAGAGATAGAGTACCTAGGGCATATTATATCTAGGAAGGGTGTGGCCACTGATCCAGAAAAGATTAAATGCATGTTAGGATGGCCAAAACCTAAGTCAGTCAAAGCTCTGAGGGGTTTTCTAGGCCTAACTGGGTATTATAGAAAATTCATTAAAGGATATGGGATTATTAGCAAACCTTTGACTGATTTGCTTAGGAAGGATGATTTTAAATGGGGTCCAGAAGCCACTGTAGGCTTTAATCAAGTCAAAACTGCCATGACAACTGCACCTGTTCTTGCCTTACCCAACTTTTCAAAACCCTTTGTGCTTGAAACTAATGCTAGTGGGAGAGGAATTAGAGTTGTGCTCATGCAAGAATGAAGGCCTATTGCTTTTTTAAGCAAAGCCTTAGGACAAAAAAGTCAGGACCTATCTATATATGAGAAAGAGTTTTTTGCAGTACTTATGGTTGTCTCCAAGTGGAAGCATTATTTGCAAAATCACCACTTCATAATCAGGACAGATCAGCAAAGTCTCAAACATTTGTTGAGTCAAAAGATTGATTCAGTGTTGCAGCAAAAAGGAATTTCTAACTTGTTAGGGATGGACTATGAAGTTCACTATAAAAAAGGAGTAGAAAATAGAGCAGCTGATGCTCTGTCTAGAAGGGACCAGGACCAAGCACAATGCATGGCCATTTTAGGACATGTTCCTAGCTGGATTGCTAAAATTCAGAACATCTATGCTATAGACAGCTTGTTTAAGCAGATTCTAAGGGCTAAGGTGGTTGATTCCTAATCCTATCTTGAGTACACATCACAAGTAGGGTTTCTAAGGAATCAAGAAAGAATCTATGTTGGGAAAGATGGGGATTTGAGGCTGAAAATAATTCAAGCTTTACACAACTCACATGTGGGAGGACATTCATGTATCTTTGGAACTTATAATAGAATCAAATCTTTACTTTATTGGCCTGGTTTGAAAACATGTCATTAAGTGGGTCAAGGAATGTGATATTTGTCAAAGAAACAAGCATGAAAATCTCCCATACCCTGGTCTTTTACAACCCCTATCCATCTTAACCCAAGCATGGTCTCATATTGCTATAGATTTTGTTGAAGGGCATCCTAATTCTAAAGGAAAAACATTATCTGGGTAGTCATAGATAGGCTCACAAAGTATATACATTTTTTCTCACTCACTCACTCACCCTTTCACTGCAGATCACTTAGCTAAATTGTTCCTTGATCACATTTATAAGTTGCATGGGTTATCTATAAGCATTATTTCAGATAGAGATAAATTGTTCACTAGCACTTTCTAATCCACCCTTTTTAAGCTATTGGGGACCTCCCTCAACCTGTCCACAGCCTACCATCCTAACACTGAGAGAGTGAACCAGTGCTTAGAAACCTACCTCAGATGCATGTGTCACCTTAAACCTAAACAGTGGAACAAATGGCTCAGTCTAGCTGAATATTGGTACAACACTAATTTTCACTCTAGTCTTAAAGTCACACCCTTCCAAGCCCTGTATGATTACCCCCTACCCATATTCCCTCAAATCCATATACACACACAACACGCACAGAAGTCACAAAATTGATACAAGAAAGAGTCAGCATGATACAGGATTTAAAGAAAAATTTGTTAGCTACACAAAACCGCATGAAACATTTTGTTGATAAACACATATCAGAAAGAATGTTTTTAGTGGATGAACAGATATATTTGAAGTTACAACCCTATCGAAAAAATAGTGTCACCATGCGAAAGCATCTCAAGCTCACGCCTAAGTACTATAGGCCGTACACAATTCTAGAGAAGATTGGAGAGGTTACATACATGTTAAACTTACCTCCAGGAAGCCAGATCCACCCAGTGTTCCACGTCTCCTTGTTGAAGCCGAACATTGGAAGCAAGCATACACCATCGTAGATGCTACCTACACAAGGCGAGAACGGCAAGTTCAGAGTATACCCAGTAGCTATTCTCGAAAAAAGATTCATACCTCGCAACAACGTCGCTATTCCTTAGGTCTTAGTTCAGTGGATACATTCCGGCAAGGAAAGAGCTACGTGGGAGGATTATTTAGTCATTAGGGAACACTTTCCCTAATTTGATCCTTGGGGACAAGGATCTGCAAAAGGAGGGAGTGATGTGATGACCCAGGACAAGAACCCAGGTTTTTTGCTCAGTCGTAGGATCAAAATTAAGTTTTCTAATCACAACCGTCAGATTGAGGAAAACGAGACTGTTGGATCAGCCCAAGATCAAGGGCTTGGAATAAAGCGCCTTGAGTCATCCATCCACATGCCGATTGAAGGCCCAAATTGCACTGGAACTAACTAATCAAATGCTGCCATCTAGCTGCAAGAATCTTACTGCTATTTAGCATCTGTAACATATTTTGTTAGGTCATTTGTCTTTTGTATGAGAGGCTACTATATATGTACTTGGCATTTAGCATAAATGGATATGAATTTGCTGCATTGTTCTTCCCATATTCCCATCTACTTTGCAATTATTTTCAGTCTTGGTTTTCAATTTTTCCCAACCCCTATTCTTCTTACTTAGCCCTTACACGGAATTGGAAGCCGCCACCACTAACAGGTGCGTATCTTTTCGGTGAGCATTCAAGAAATTTCTTAATTAGCCACCAGAATGTGAAGTAATTGGCCAGAAACATATACGAGCCACCCTATCGCTGCCGCCTTCAATTCGCCACCATCGACCAACGTTTCTCTCAATTGAAGCCACCAAAAGTCTCGCCACGGCAAGCCTGTCGTCTTTTACCCTTTATTTGCCTAAAAACACCACCCAAAATAGGAAACCCGCCACCACCACTGTCCAAGTCTGCCACCCTCCTCCATGCAAGTTGATTCTTTGGTGTGTTTGATGGTTTTGGGTATAGATGTGTTCCTCTCAACAAGAGGAAGATGTTCATGGTATTAGTTTTCTATTTTCTGGCCATTCGTATGTAAGGTGGACTTGGGGTTTGCGTTTGAGAATTAGAAATAGTTCAGGGTTTGTTCTTTTATATAATGATAGTTTCAGAGAGTACGGATTAACCCCAAAAGTCTGCCACCACCCACAATCTCACCCAAAAACTTTCCACTGTCTTACAATTCAACCCTAGACTTTAAGTTCGGTCCTTGAAGATTTTATTGTCACATATTGAACCCTAACATTCTCGATTATGGACAATTAGACCCTAAAATCAATTAATGTTAAGTCCCTTGACTTTCAATATTTATGCTCAGGCCTTAACTAAATTAAAATTTAACTGTGGCCTAATTCCTTAATTGAAAGCGTATTTCATCAAAATTAATGTTTAACTTTCTCTTATTATAATTTTAATATAAAATCACAAATTCAGGATATAACAATAATTATGTTTAATACACTAAATTTATGGAATTAAGAATATATATATATATTGAATATTATATAAATTGCTTAAATAATTGAAATTTGAGTTGGAAATTGAAGTTTGAGAGAGTAGAGAGAGTAAGGAGAACTTGTAGTATATATTAAGTTTGGTGAGAAATGAGTGATCAATTTAAAAGAAAAGGAAAAAAAATACTAAATCAAACAATGTTTGGTTATATGCTTATAGCCATTGGACGGTGACAGCTCAACGTCTATTTTTCAATATAATTTTCTTTCCTAAATAAACAATGCAGGGCGGCCAGTACAACCTCGTGCTGCACAACTACAACCGGAAGCTTGGGACTGGCCTGCTTATTGCAACTAAACCAAATAGGCAAGAAACTGGCTCACTTAATAGTATGGGCTAGGCCAATTCGAACAGCTCAACCTATTTTGACATCTCTAAGTTTACATGGTCCCATACCCGTATATACGCTATAATAATTTATTAGGACTATCAATGGGTCAAATTTAAATTGAATAAATTATATTCGAATTCGAATTCTATTATTAAAACTCATATTCGAATCCGACCCGATATTCTATAATTTTTGTTAGTTAATATAATATTTGAAATCTGAAATCCAATAAAAGAATTCAACTCGATTTTATATTTTTTTTTCTTTTTTTCCCTAGTGAATTGTATACAAGTATTATATTTATAAAGTAAATTTAAGTCATATTTGAATTTTAACATTTTTTTTATCATATATTAGCCTAAAAGTTCAATATTTGAATACTAAACCCTTATATAGCGTTGTATTAATACATAGGTAAACTATTATACTTTAATATATTTGATATCTTTTTTTTTTTTTTGTATCCTTCTTATTTTTAGACAGGTTCAATATCAATAGCATAATATAGACATTAGTATAGACATTAAGTCAACATAATATAAAGATTTTAATTTAAAATCTTTATTATTATTATCTATAAGAGTATTAATTTCATAAGAAATTATAAAGTCAAATTTTTATTTTTAACGGATCCGATTACTTATTTCATATTCGATCCACTTGTTTTGAATTACAAATATTTATAATCTAATTTGATCCATTAAATATTTTAATCGATTAAAAATTCTAAAATTCATATTAAATTCAATTAAAATACGATCCATTGACAGACCTTTCATGCACTTAAATAGGCTTAATCACAACTTGAAATGAATTAAATAGCTTGAGTTGACTAATACAAAATTGAGCTTAATATAAGTATAAGCTCTAAAACCATGTTATAGTATTAACTCCATCACTGCCTACAAGTTAGCATTATTTTATGGACTCACAATTTTTCTTTGCCTTCAACTAAGCTTTATTCGGCCTACGATTCTTATGAAATCAAAATGCAATTAATGTCAAATATATAGTTCTCGTTATTGACAAGGTTACAGAAGCTGTTGCCAATAGTATCTGTGTCCAAAGTTTGTCGCAGAATACGAGGTAACAGAATACGAGGTAACTATATATAACAAAAATCACAGGTTATCCACTTCACAGAATACGAGGTAACTATATATAACAAAAATCACAGGTTATCCACTTCACAGGTATGTATGCTTGATTGAAATTTAACATCAACTTTGAGTCAAGTGAAGTCAGATCACACTCCTTCGGTTAACTTAAAAACAAAATGAAATTTCAAAATCATTTGCCAGAGAGGACAGTTAGAAGTTGACAACCCAAGCAAGCAAGCGTTCGTAGGTTTTATGTTTTCCCATTCACACACGGGACACTTGTCTTCTTAATTGGCCAAGGACCACCAGCCATTACAGCCTCAATCTCTTGTATCTCCCGTGGGCACTTGGTCATGTTCACACACCCATCCCGAGTAACATACTGCAAAGTCATACACGTCAAAAAACAAATTTGTACACAATAATAGACTCACGTGATCCAAATATAACAGGCATTGTGCGTCTTAGTTCATAATCTCGTTCAATCCATACAATTAAAGAAAGATGGCCATGTACAACTGATAAATAGATAATTAGGGTGATAATCCCAAAAAGAAAACAAATAAATAAGTAAAAATAAAAAAATAAATCTTGGTGATAATCCCCTAGCAGAGCTAAGAGTAGTGTCTACGAAGGGGACATGAAAATAAATAACACTAAATTCAAGGAACTCTGTTTTTGAAGTGAATAAGACTCTTTCAACAAATTAGGATTAAAGCTCCAAAGAACCTTAAGGGATGCCTCTTTTATCTAACTCTCCTTGACCATAGACAGCAAGACAATGACAACAAGCATCTTGTATTCGAGAGTAGCATGAATATTGTGATTCAATACATTCAGCTAATATTATTCAAATGAGAGTAAATTTAAGAATCAAATAATGATTTAAATACTCAAGAAAGGTTAGCCAAGGAAATTTTACCACATCACTTTCGATTCGAACCCCACCAAAACCTCTAAATCTACTGATCTGCTCATGGTTGAAATACTTAGATGTTTGTATGTTTTCCATTGCAGGAAGTAACAAGGCATCAATGAAATAGCATCCAGGTTCCACTGTAATCACCTGCAATTGAATCAACGCAGAGCACAAGGTAATAGTGTTAATTTATTTCAGATTCCAATCATAGAAAATCAGGTCGTTGAGAAGGTTGCACTGCCTGTAAACCTTGAGATGAGATAAGATGATATTGATCATACTAGCCTATGCTAACACCGGAAGACCAATTAATAACACAATTGAACGAATAAAAGGATCATGTGAACCAGATAACAAATTGAAGTTTCAGCCCCATCAATACACCATTGACCAATAAAGAGATCATGTGATGAAAATTTTTCTTAGAAACCAAATAACTGAAGCTTCAGCCCCATCAATATTCTAGATGGGAAGACATCATTATTTTAGTCAGACAAGCTTGTATGGGTGTTTTCTTTGTAATACATTGAAGCCTTCAGCAGAGCTCTAAAGAAAGAAGGATAAACATCTCAAATATATAAAGCCAAAAATGGAAATATTCACAGGTAACTTTCACTTGCAGATTTTGTAAATAAAGAATGCTAAATTGACTGGTCAATTTAGCAACATACATAGGAACACATCAATTCTTCAGAGTAAATCTGTTCATCATATTAATCTGCAGACAGAATTTAACAATTTTATTACATACCATTCCTTCCAAGAGTTCTCTACTGATGCGCAAAGCCTTCAGCCCAGGTTCTTTGGGTCTTTCCGCTCCCTACAACAGGTCATTACTTTCGAAGTAAAATCAAAATTGCAAGCAACCAAAACATGTACTTGGAATTATAAACCACCTTTAGATAACCCCCAGGGTCATGAGTATCAATTCCCAGAAGGTGTCCCAGGCCATGGGGCATAAAAACAGCACCTAATCTCTCATGAACCATAGCATCAACATCACTTCAAGATTCAGATAGCCAAAGTGAATGTCAGACTCTAGTTTTTCACCACTCTATATGACAGCGAGTGAAGGAAAAAAAATATAGACATACCCAAAAAGAAGGTGTCCTTCCTTCAATGATTCCAGAACAGTTCTTTCAGCCAATCTGGAAATCAGGGAAAAGGCATTGATGCAGACCCAGAAACAAATTTCCAAATATTACTCCATATTTTAATGATAAGGCTGATTTGGTTGGTGCATGGAATTAATATGGACAAAAGATTATAATCTCGCATCGTTATCTAATCATCCTTTGCATATCAATTACAAAACCAGGCAATAAAAATACGAAAAATTTCATTTCACAAGTTTCTCTGCACATCATTTGCCTGTATGTTGCCCCCATCCAGAGAAATGGGAGAATGTACATCCACTTCTAGAAATGGAAAGCAGCAGGTAGCCGTGGGAATCTGGAAAGGAAAATAGAAGAGGAATATTGGGGAAGGGAAGGTAGTTATAGAGATTGGGAAAGAGGGTGGGATGGCGGCATCCGAGGCGGGGGCAAATGGTTGGTGAGGTTGTATAAAGGATGGAGACCTAGCTTTAATAATGGGTAAAGGAGAGAAACCTAGGATAATGGGCGCAGTATCAGATTATCATAAGTGAGCACTGGAAAAATGTTATTGGCCCTTTAAGTCACTGTCTAGACTATTCAATTAAAAATACCAGAGGCCATTTAACCTTAAAGAGAGAAGTAAACATTTAACTGCACTTCCGTCTTTCTGTTCAAATTCAACCAACACACTGAAATCAATTGCACAAAGGGGCTTCAGTTTTGCTGAAAGGAGGACTTGAAAAAAGAAAAAAGAAACACATATAAAAACCCACTTAACGCGAAGGTGAATGACTAAGAGCAAGAGGACATTGGATTAGAAAATCTATTAAAATCTGAATTAAAAATAAACACAAAACTGAATAAGCCAGCAATCCAATTCATTCAGCAAAACCAAACCCATCCTAGTAAGATGAGGGTGAGCAGGTGGGGCTGCATGATGGATCAACTTAATAGAATCACAGGTCCAGAACACAGAAACAGAATCCCTAAATATTAAATAAGAATTAGATATACCAGTAATTTTCTCTGATCTACATTAGATCAGAAACTTGTCTAGCAATGTTTTATATCTGTAAATTGAGAATTTTGGTCCAAATTTGATCAGACACTTGTCTACCAGTGTTTTATTTCTGTAAATAGAGAATTTTCTTCCCCTGCTGTTCTTAGTACAATTTATTAACAAATGACTAAAGAAAGCAGCAAAGTACTCCCATTAGAGTATAATTTCACACCTTGTTTCACACAGATCAAGTTCCATACGTGAAAAACAAGGCAGCAGGGAAAAGGATTAATTGGTTGAAAGTTGGCATGTTCACACATAAACTTGTAGTGGTTGAAGGGCCACAAAACAAGAAAGGAATCACAAGTTTAAGACTTAAATTGCCATGTGGTGGAGCCTGATTCCACCACACCTCAATCAGTACAAATGTTCACTTATAAGCACCTTACAGAGTCAACGGTTTCAAATTCATGCTGTGAAGAATTTACTAGTAGTGCTCCAATTTCCAGACTAATCAAGAGCTCTTGGTGATCTGAAAACTGTGACCAAGAACAAGACATATAAAACAGGTACCTATTGATCATCCAACTGTCATTTTAATTGTATTGACAGGAAAAGATCTTATTAAGATAGTGCTCGTGGCACCCAAGCAGTATGCATCAAAGATAAAATGGAGTCAAGATAGCTCAAACAATCTCCAGGTAATGCAGTGTAAAGAAACTAAATCCAGAATGCAAAAGTATATATTAGGATCTTGGACTTTGGTAAGGAAAAAGCAGAGGAGAAGAAGTATCAAGAAATAAAGCACAAAAAATTTTAAGTGAGGAAGAAATTTTTCTTAATGTTTCCTCAATAAAAATCCAACAACCAAACAAAGCCTCAAAGCAACATAGTTAATACTAATGTAATCAAATTTCCCCAGTAGAAGAAATTTGTCATTTATAATTGTAATAACTATATAATAATAATAATAAGAAGAAGAAGAAGAATAACAACAACAACAACAATAATAATAATAATAGAAGAATATAGAGCGATGGCATTTTTATTCATGAAGATGTAGCAGTGTTGAAAAAAGAGGAAGGATGTTGAAGTATATAAAGGTCTTTTATATCTTAACTATAAAAGATTATTGTAAAATTATTTATGTTTTAAAGCTAAAAATAATTTTTTACAATACATTAGTAATGTTTAGTATATGTACAACTTTAATAATACATAATTTTTAGTACGGATTATGATTAGTAATATGTACAATTTTCATTACTTTTGGTACAAGTACAATATTATTAGTAAAAATATATAAGCACCTATAATCTTTGGTACATGTACCTCTATTGTTATCCTTAGTAAATATATCCTGTTATAGAACTTAGCAGTTGTGTGGTCCTCAGTACATGTAAATATTTTTGGTTGAATTATGTTAACGACAACTATTCCATTATGCGAAACAAAAACTTTGTGATATGCCACCTCGAAATTAGTCCTGAAATTCTGTAAGCTTTGTTATAGTGGCTTCTGTATTTTTCACCCATATTGTTGTTTTAGCCTCATGATAATATTGCTAGTCATTACATGTTATTTTGAACTATTGAATATTCTTAAGCATATTTAAAATACTTTGAATTTCAAACTCAATCTTATATACACATTTGAGATATGGAGGAGAATTAGCGAAATCAGAAGCAAAGGAGCAATTATCTATTTGTTGGAGTTTTCATTACATTATTATCATATGGAAGAAGTTATGTTATTTCATTGAGAAATATTTATGAAGACTTCTAAATTTGTTTTAATGCATATAGGAATTTGAAAGTATCTAATATGTTGTCTGTCAAAAGTGGCATTTTTTAAGTATTATTTAAGACTCTAAACCTTGCATGCATGGAAGCCACATGTGCTGCGATTGTCATAATTTAAAATAATAAAAATTATTTTTGGCATGAAAATTTAATGGAATCATAACAATAGAATATATCTAAAATCACAAGTATATGTAAAGGGGAAAAAAATTTACTTTGATAGCGTGTTAAATATTGAAATTAGTGGACTTTGAATCTTGGGATTGTGGTTATTTAGTTATAAGTTTCAAAGAAGAATATAGAGTAGTGGCATTTTAATTCAAGAATGAGGAGTGGTGGCATTTTAATTTAAGAATATTTTAGTGGTGCATTTTGATTTAAGAATGTGAAGAATTTTAATCATGTGATAATGGATATACATCTATAAATTACAAATGAGGTTACATATATGTTAGAAAAAATTGTAAGATCATGATTGATTTTGTTTAGCATATATCAAGAGAGTGAGCTTCAAGTTGAAGGAACATTAGATTGAAAAGAGCAAGGACATTGAAGTATATATAATGTGTTTTCTAACATACTTGTTAAAAGCGCCAAAAGTGTGCATGATAGTGCAATGCGACGGTGTTAAGCATTGCGCACGCTTCGCGGCACTATTGTGCAGTAGCGTAGCGCTGCGCGCTGCTTGACCAGTCATGTTTTAGGGGGGGGGGGGGAAAAAGAAAAAAAAAATGGGAAGGAAAAATGTGGAACCAAAAACACATTAGGGCTTTTTATTTTCTGCCCAGAAGTCCAGAAAGTCCAGAAGGTCCCCAAAAACCCAACACCCACCCAATTTCGACATTCTGCCTCTGCCTTTCGCCCTTTCCTGCGAGCTACAACGAGCTGCAGTTACTCTTTCCTATCTTCTCCACGCGCGAACAGCTTCAGCTCTCTCCTTCAGCCTCTTCTCCGACCCCTTCTCCGGCAGTCCGGCCTCTTCTCCGGCTCTTCAGTCTTCACTTCACGGCTTCACCAAGTAAATTTTTTTTTGCCTTACACTTGCTTTGTTCTTTTGTCTTTCTTTTTCTCTATCCATTCATTTTAGTCTTATTTGTTAACTAATGGGCACTTAAAAAACGTCATTGTTCTCTTCATTTTACTATTAAAAACGTAATTGTTAATTGGGCATAAATGTAAGGTTTTAAAATAAAATTTTCCATTTCACTCGTTTTGTTCTTTACTTTTTTTTTTTTTTTTTTTTTTTTAATTTTTATCCATTCATTTTACTCTTATTTGTTAACTGATGGGCAGATAAAAAACATTTATTGTTCTTTTCATTTTACTATTAAAAACATCATTGTTAATTGGGCAGAAATGTTTTAGGATTTTAAAATAAATTTTTTATTTCCTAAATTTATTACATTGTTCAAGTGCTAACAATTTTAATTTGTTAATTATTGTACTCAAATGTTGAATTTAGTTTATCTTTTGTTACAGTAAGAAAAAATGGAGAGTTCTGAGACTTCAAATATGAGTAGGAAGGATCTTGGGTGGAATCATGGTATGTTGGTCAATTCAAATAAAACTAGTAATGGTATCAAATGAAATTATTGCTCCAAAATCACCAAAGGAGGAATTTTTAGGCTTAAAGAACATCTTATTGAGGGATTCAGAAATGCAACAACTCGTAAATAAGTACCTGAATTTGTAAAGATCGAATTGAAAAAGCTTATGGAAGCAAAGAAACAAGCAAAAGCAGCCATGAATTCAATTTCTCACTTTGATGATATTGATGATGTAGAACAACATGAAGAAAAGCATGAACAATTACGAGAGAAGAGACCTATATCTGCCTCATTCCAATCAACAGCCCAACCATCAAAAGATCCAAACAAATGGGGCCCATTGATTGGTACTTTAAGAAGGATGCTGAAGCATCAAGGTGAGGCAAAAGCACAAATGTCGATACTCAAAAGAGATTGCAGGATAATACAATTTAAAAATTTGCCAAGTAGATGTATGATGCCAGGATACCATTCAATGCGGTTAAATACTATAGTTTTGGGCCTATGATTCAAGCAATTGGGCAATATGGTGCTGGCATAAAACCTCCAACATATTATGAGATGAGGGTCACTTGTCTAAAGAAGGAGGTGGAACACACTAAAATGCTTTTGAAAGGGCATGAGAAAAACAAGGAAAGATCTGGTTGTAGTCTCATGGCAGACGGCTCGAGAAACAAAAAAGGAATATCACTTATCAATTTTTTTGGTGAATACTCCTAGAGGAAGCATGTTCTTAGAGTCGATTGATGCATCGGGCTACTCTCATACAGCTGAGAAAATATTTTAGCTATTTGACAGATTTGCACAATGTGTTGGAGAGAAAAATGTTGTACAAGTTGTCACCGATAGTGCGAGTGCGAATGTTGCAGCTGGGAAGATGTTGTTGAAGAAATATCAGCACTTGTATTGGTCCCCATGTGCAGCACACTGTTTAGATTTAATGTTTGAAGATATTTTCCAAATGCTAGATTTGAAGAGGACACTTGAACGGGCAATAAGTATCGGTGGCTACATCTATAATAGAACTTAAGTCTTGAACATGATGAGAGAGTTCACCGGTCAAAAAGACATGATTCTACCACCAAAAACTTGCTTTACAACTACTTTTTTAACATTGAGGAGCTTCCATACGCACAAGTTGAGTTTGAAAAAGATATTCACTTCTAAAGAGTGGAGCAAAAGCAAGTTTGCCAAGGAGCAAGAAGGTAAACAAGTGCAACGAATTATATTGATGCTTTCTTTTTGGAACTCCATTGTTTATTGCATGAAGTTTGGTGGGCCCCTGATTGAGGTCCTTCAGTTGGTAAATGGTGAGAAGAAGTCTCCCATGGTTTATATTTACGAGGCAATAGATAAATGTAAGGAGAAAATTGAAATTGTTTTTGAAAAGGATGTGGCAAAATATAAAGAAATTTTTTATATTATTGACAAAAGGTGGAATTGTCAACTCCATCAGCCCTTACATGCAGCCGGTCATTATTTGAATTTTGAACGCCCAATTTTCCTATAGCAATCCAAACATAGAAGAAGATGCAGAAGTTATGTCTGGTTTATATGATCGCATAGAACGGTTGATGCCACAAATCTCAGTACAAGATGAAATTAGCAAGGAGCTAACAATATACAAGAAAGCTAAAGGTAATTTTTGATCTGCTATAGCAAAAAGGCAAAGAACACTACTAGCACTAGGTAAACAATTATTTTATGTAATTATCTTATTATTTTAATAACTTAAACTTTATACTGTAACTTATTATTACACAAAAAATATTAACTTTCTTATATTTTCTTTTATATTGTTAATTCATAGCTAAATGGTGGTCTTCCTTTGGAGCCTCAACGCCAAATTTGCAGAAGTTGACCATAAAAATCTAAACCTTACTTGTAGCTCTTTCGGTTGTGAGAGAAATTAGAGTATTTTTGAGCATGTAAGTAATTTTTGACTAAGTTATGTACTTATAAGTTATTTATGTTATGCTAATAATTATTAATTATATTAACTTATTATTCTACAGCTTCATTATAAAAAATAAAAAAAAAAGAAATCATTGGAGCAACAACGCTTAAATAACTTGGTATTTACCAAGTACAATAGAGCTTTGTTGCGGAGATACGACAACCGTGATCACATTGATCCCATTATTTTGGAGAGTCATACATTAGATGAAAGCAATGAATGATTAGTGGGGAGAATGTAAGAGGAAGATGAGGATGAACTTGTGTTTGATGATGAAAATTTGACTTGGCGTGATGTTGTTGATGCTGTGAGAGTTGATGAAGATGCATACAATTTTAGATCTCGAAGTGCTCGCTCGGCGGTTACAAGTTCATTAAAGGAAGATTTGAATGATGATGAATAGAGTTGGGAAAATTTGGAGTTTAGGACTTCAAAATTTGGAAGCAAAAACTTTGGTTGCTTATTTTTGAATTTGGTTGCTTATTGTGCATGATTTTGAATGATATTTTTGTATGAACTTATTTGATATATATTTACTTGTTGCACAAATTTAGGAATCACCATTATTCTTGTGATTATTTAGTTGTTTATTTTTTACAATATGTGAAATATATTGGTATTTTAGGTGCATAGTAGAAATAATGATGCGCTTTATTTCGAAAAAGCGCACTATGCGCTATAGCTCCTTGCACTCCTTACAACTACGTTTTCTACCCTAACTTTATAGAGTATTGTAAGGTGAATACATTATTTATGTCTAAGGTTAAAAATAATCTTTGGCAGCATATAACTAATGCTTAGTATATGTATTACGTTTAGTATATGGAAAACTTCTATTACTTTTAGTATATGTACAACATTCTCAGTAAAAATATGTAAGCACCTAAATCTCCAGTGACGTACAACTATTATTATCCTTAGTATATGTACCATGCGGCAATACTTAATAAGTGTAATTTATGTAATTATGCTTTTGCTAAATCATGGCTTTGTTTGGTTATGTTTTGGGCATTTTCTGGAAAATATTTTGGGAGACTGTGTTTTGGGAGTTAAATCCGAGGAATGTACCAATTGTTTGGTTTTGTTCTGGGAAAACATAGAGAATGAAATAGTTTGTTTTGAATTGTTCTGTAGGAGACAAATTTTACTATAGATGTCAAATTGGATTCAAAAGTAATACTATTGCTACACTTCCTAACATAAGACCCGATCCCAGAAAGACTAAAAGAAAATCACGTATTGGTCCAGATAAATCCATTTGATTTTATAGAAAAAATAAATCGAATATTTCATGCCTTTGTTGACCTGACCAGGAAAAAGAAGTTATCCTAAAAAATAGGATACTTCTTAACATACTTATAAAAGGCGCGCGAGGCGCAGCCCTTGCGCCTCGCAGCGCCCTGCGCTCCGAAGTGCGCTGAGGCGCACGCTATCTGTGCTATAGCGCGAGGCGCGCGCCTTGGGCACCTTGTTGCTAAGGCAGGGGCAGAACGTGTTTTGGGGGTTTAAGTGGGTAGCTTAGGGCTTCTTTTTTTTCGGTCAGTTCTGTCTTCAGTTTTCTGTCGTCAGTCTCACTCCACACACACCCACTTTTGCCACCGCAACCATTACAGCCGGCCACCACCACCGCTGCCGGCGCAGCCAAGTTAGTTTTTTTTGTTTTTTTTTTCCCTTTCTTTTTCCTTCTCTCTTATTTCCTCTTCTCTTCCATTTTTTTTTCGTTTTACCCATTTTCTTCCACTTCTTACTTTTTGCTTCAACTATTTTATAGTGCATGTGACTATGTGTTTGAAGTTTTCTTATTTTTATCTGCTTGTTGAATTCTATCTAAACTTTTTATTTCTTCTAATTTCTATCTAAACTTTTCTTATTTTTCTGCTTCAGTCTGTTATGTACTTCTGTTCCAATTTTTTTTTTTGTTTCTCTTTTCAGTCTGTGGAAGTAGAACAGATTTGTAATTGCTGTTTTTTATTCTTTTTATTATTTGCATGTTGAAGTTGTTAAAATAAGTTAATTATAGTGAAGTTTTTGATGAGCATATGATGAAATATGAAGAATATTATGCTGAAAGTTCAATTTCAATTTTCAGCAGGTAGTATAAATTGTATAATGGCAACAAATCGAAAGGATCCCGGATGGAATCACGGGAGTTTGGTTAATCCAAACAACATCAATGAAGGTATAAGGTGCAACTATTGCAATAAAGTGACAAAATGAGGGATATCGAGGCATAAACAACATCTTGTGGGGGGATATAGAAATGCCGCAGCGTGTAAGAAAGTACCAGAATGTGTTAAGCAAGAAATGAAAGAACATTTAGAAGAGAAGCAAAAGGTGAAGAACACAATTGATAAAATACCTCATTTTGATGACATTGCCGATCAAGAATTGGAAGAACAAGATGAAGAAGATGTGGAGGTGCAATCAATTGTGAAGAGGTCCATGGGTTCACTTTCTAGTCACAGGTCGAATCGATCAACATCTATGTCGGCCAAAAAATTAAAGCAAATGGGCCCGATTGATTGGTTTTTCACAAAAGATGCCGATGAAGTAGTCAAGGAGAGAAAGAAAGGTGAAAGTGCTTCTCAATTCAATGAAACAAGAAAGAAATTGAGGGGCAATGCAATCCAAAAGTTTGCTAGGTGGATGTATGATGCCGGTATATCATTCAATGCGGTTAATTATGATAGCTTTGCGCCTATGATTGAAGCAATTGGGCAATATGGCGCGGGAATGAAACCTCCAACTTATCACGAGGTAAGAGTTACTTCTTTGAAGAAAGAGGTGGAGCACACAAAGAATATTTTGAAAAAGCATGAGGAAGAGATGGCGAAATTTGGTTGCACTTTGATGGCTGATGGTTGGAGAGATAGAAAAGGGAGGTCTTTGATTAATTTCTTAGTGAACACTCCAAGAGGAAGTATGTTCATAGAATCTGTGGATGCATCCAGCTACTCACACACAGGTGAGAAGATGTTTGAGTTGTTAGATGACTTTGTGCAGCGTATTGGAGAGGAAAATGTAGTTCAGATTGTCACCGACAGTGCAAGCTCAAATGTTCTAGCCGGAGAGAAGTTGATGGAGAAATATAAACACTTGTATTGGTCTACATATGCTGCACATTGCTTGGATTTGATGTATGAAGATATATTTAAGATACCTGATTTGAAGAGAACGCTTGAAAGGGCAATAGCAGTCAATGACTACATCTACAATCGAACCCAGGTGTTGAACATGATGAGGGAATTTACGGGTCAAAAGGAAATGGTTAGGCCTGCAAAGACTCGCTTTGCAACTGCTTTCTTGACATTGAGGAGCTTTCATAAGCAAAAACCAAATTTGAGGAAGATGTTCACTTCGGATGAATGGAACAAGAACAAGTTTTCAAAGGAGCAAGCAGGCAAAAATGTAGCCAAAATTATCTTGATGACTGGATTTTGGAGGCATGTAACTTATGCAATGAAGCTTGCCGGCCCTCTAATTGAAGTTCTTCCACTAGTTGATGGAGAGAAAAAACCTCCGATGGGTTATATTTATGAGGCAATGGATAGTGCTAAAGAGAAGATTGCACTTGCGTTTGGGAAGAGTGAAGAAAGGTATAGTGAAATTTTTGATATTATTGATCGAAGATGGAATTGCCAACTTCACCAACCATTGCATGCGGCCAGTTATTACTTGAACCCGTACTTCTTTTATGATAATGAGAAGATTGAACAAGATACCAAAGTCATGTCGGGTTTGTATGGTTGCATAGATAGATTGGTGAAGGATACTTCTACACAAGATGCCATTGCTCATGAGCTCATATTTACAAGAAAGCTGAAGGAACTTTTTCCTTAGCTATAGCAAAGAGGCAAAGAAAGTTGCTAGCACCAGGTAATATGTGAATGCAATAGGTTATAATTATCTATATTCTAATTTCTATGCAACTTTACTAACTTTATGTTTTTTCCTTTTTTTTTTTTTTATGATTGTTAGCTGAATGGTGGGGTTCATTTGGATCTTCAACACCAAATTTACAAAAACTTGCCATCAAAATTCTTAGTCTTACTTGCAGCTCGTCCGGCTGTAAACGAAATTGGAGTGTTTTTTAACATGTAAGTTCGAAATATTTTCTAAAATTATTTACTTATTAATTTATTATAACTTTTTGTGTTAACAATTTACGGTGTATGACTTTTTCCACAACTTCATTCCAAGAAAAGAAACCGATTGGCACAACAACGCTTGAATGATTTAGTTTACATCAAGTACAATCGGTCTTTGCTTCGTCGATATGACAAGCGTGACTCCATTGATCCAATCATCATGGATTCTGTGGATGATGAAAATGAATGGTTGGTGGGGAGGATGGATGAGGATGAAGATGAAGATGATATTCGGGTGTTTGGTGATGATGATTTAACATGGGGTGATGTTGCAAATGCCACTGGAGTTAATGAAGGTGCCTACACTTTTAGATCTCGAGCTTCTCGATCTAAAAGTGATTTATTGAGAAGGCCAAGCAAAGTTAAGCCTAAGGCAACTACTTCCAAAGGCAAGGAGAAAATGCAAGCAAAGGGAAAAGAAAAGTTAACTTCTTCGTCGACGTTGCGTATTATAGATGAAGAAGAAGATGAGATGAGTTTTGATGACACTGAAGAGGAGGAAGAAGAAAAGGATAATGAGGGTTATAAGTCTTGTTCTAGGGGTGCTGGACCAGAAGAGTTGAGTGGGGAGGAAGAGTTTGAAGATGATGATTAAACTTGTTATAAAAGTTTAATCTGAACTAGTTTGTTTGAGATTGTTGAACTAATTGAGTTTTTTTTTAATTATTAGTTTATAATATTTAGTAGCTTTTATGTTCTATAATTGTTTGAATTTATGAGCATTCTTGGTATATAACTATGTCGTAGAAAATGAAGATAATTTTCATACGTTGCACTATACTGCAACAAAGCGCGCGCTTCGCGCTGTGCTATGCGCTATAGCCCCAAGAGACCTTTGCGCTATAGCGCGCCTTGCGCTCTTAACAACTATGCTTCTTAATTGAATGAAATTTGAATATGAATAGGGGTGGTTTGGATTGTTGTAGATACAGTTATTAGGCTACTCTAAGTCTCGAAAGCAGAGGTTGAAACTATATATTTGGAAATAATTATTCGAATAGAAATCAATTTTCAATAAATTAAAATAATAATATTTAATTATAAAACCATATTTAATAATAATTAAACAAAAGAAAATTGTTAAATATATTATTATGCACTATTAATTAAATAAATTATTCAAAATTGCTATAATTAATAATATTAATAGTAATTAATTAAGAAATATTTGAAACAATATTGATAATATTATAATTAGCGTGAAATCATTAATATATTTACTAATTTAAATAATATTTTAATTAGATTTTAATTAATAATATATTTACTAGTAATTATACAAGTTAACGAAAATATTAATTATATTTTAAAAATCTATTTATTAGTATATTTACTGTTTAAATAAATAATTTAATATAAATTGATAATAATTAATATAAATACTATTAACTAAAAAATTAAATATAAATCTGTAATAATTAGTATAAAAATTATTAAATAAAAATTAAATTTATAAATAAAAAATAAATAAAATAAAATTACATATTAACTATTAAATAAAATCATTGTAACACACTTAACATATTCACTTTGTAATTAGTAAATAATACATTGAATTAATTATTCATAAATAATATATTTTATTTGAAAATAGAAAAATGAATAAAATCATATTTTTAAATTATAGTTAATTTTTTAAAAAAAATTGGATGATTATGTTAATTTTTTATTAATATTTTATTGAATATTTTAGATTATTTAAAAAATTATCATACTATATTTAATTTTTCGGTTAAATTTATAACTAAATATAAAAAAATAAAAAAAATTAATTGGTAAAATTTTAACACTTTCATATATAAATAAATATATATATATACGCACACATATGTATGTGTGTGTGTGTGTGAATGAGTTAAGTGAACTGAGAGAGTGAGAAAATAAAGGAGTATGTATGCTTTTTTTGGCTTTTGGGGGTATTTTGATTAGAAAAAATGTATTTTGGGAGTGTAACTCAAGAAATGAAGTTGCTTGTTTGGTATTGTTTTGAAAATTGAAAAATATTTTGAGAAAACACAACCAAACAAGCCCCGTGTTGACTAAACTATTTCATTATGTGATATAAAATCTTTTGTGTATGCCAACTTGAAGCCAGTCTCGAGATTTTTTAAGATTTGTTATGGTGGCTTCTGGACTTTCCATCAATTTTGTTATTATAGTCACTTGATAATGTTGGATATAAGTCATCACATGATATTATGGACTATAGAATATTTGGCACCTTAAACATATTGAAAAAACTTGCTAGACTTTGGGTCAAGCTCACCCTTTTTTTTCACGTTTCAAAGTACGGAGGAAGACGCAAAATCAGGAGCCAAGGAACAATTATCTAGTTATTATAATTTTCATTTATCTTTATTTGCATATGGGAAGAAATGTTACTTTGTTGAGCAAGATTTATGAAAGACTTACGAATTTATTTCAATGTATGGTGGAACTTAAAAATGTCTAGTATGTTGTTTGCCTGAAGTGGCAATTTTTAAGTGTTATTTGAGACTTTAGGCCTTGCATGCAAGGGAAGCACGTGTCCGGCAAGTGTCATGATTTTAGAATAAAAAAATTATTTTGGGTGTGACGACACTAGAATAATCACCGTTAAATTCCAGAGAGTATTCTAATTTGAGTTTCTTACTTGTGCATGTCAACCCAATTTACTCCAGGGCGCATACTGGATATGACAGCATTATGTGCCCGAAGGACAGCCTAAAAATGAAGAAATGAGAAACAGATTAGTACACAACAACTCAGATTCCTGAACAAAATGAATTGCTAGATATTTTTCCTACAACACATCTTGAACATAGATGCCTGCGAACGTCTTGCATCTCCATTAGTTTCCACCAAAAGCCTAGAATTTGATAATCTAATTCAGTATCAAAAATCATAAATCGACACTTGGCTCACTGATAAATTCTGTATAGATACAGATTACAGTTCTTCCCATGCAGCCACAAAAGCCATCCTATGTCATGTACTACAGTATCAGAAGTCATATCCGAATGTTTCACTTCAAAGAGTTGGAATTTTATTGTGAGTGAAGTACAGCAATGGTCCTGCACTGTTATTATAGTCATGCCTATGTAACAGGCAAGAATCCTAAAGCCTTTTCTATCTTGATGAAGTGCTTGAACAATAAAAATTTGAAAAATAGCAGCAAAACCTTTTCTATAATGCTGCAATCGATGAACTTCCTTCAAGTACTAATATATACTTCCTCCATCCCAAAATTTTGGATCTAGTTTTATCCTAGCATAGAGTTTTAAACGAGAGTTGAAAACTGTAAGTTTTGTGTACTTCTATATTATTGCCGTTGGTTAAGAGTTAAGTGGTTTTACATCATTAATTTAATCAATAGGGTGTTCTTTGGGGAAAAAAAAAGCCATTTCTGGAAACAAAATCTCACTTTAGGCATCCTGAAAAGGAAATGGAAGTAATCAATTGGGATTAATGGATTATATATTATCAGGATAAGTAAAATACTTACATTATACACAAGGGACTGATCACTTGTAAATTTCCCATTAACCTGCGTGCACAATCAGATTTGCCAGCATCATTAGTTAAAAAGTGACAACACAAAATAAACAAGAAGAGGAAAAGAGATCCTCAGCAATGCCCTTCACAAACTACAGACCTTTTACTATGGAACAGAGCAAGTGAAGACCATTCATAATTGTAGACCCAAAATAGTAAACAAGTAAAGAATGTAAAAGAAGATGTCCCAGGTTCTATCCTAAGAGTGCAGCCAAGAGCTCTTCCTGATTCCTGATGCCAATTTATGTACTGGTATGAGAATATTCAGGAGCGTACATACTCATAAATTGACATTACACAGCAAAATAAATGTTGAAGTTCTAGCAAAAATGTCAACACAGCAAATCAATCAATATTGTTAAAGCTTTCACCTAAACCACATCTGAACAATGCCCTAATTAATAATTTCTCTGCTGGGAATCATTTAGGATGAATAGGGGAGTGAAATGACACTTTTCTCAGCAACAGAATTCATCTTGTTGATGACTGAAGAATTCTGAGAATGAACTGCTCTTATTTTTCTGTTTATTACATTGTTTACAACAGCCTATTTATATATACATTCTAAGTCTTCAAAAGGAAACTAGAAGGCATGAAGTAAGGCATAAAATCAGGCACTAAAAAGTACATCAGTTACTCCTAAAAATCCTCTATCAAATCATCAATTACTCCAAAAAATCTTCTATCAAAATCTTCTAGTACTCTTCAAGATTCTGGAAAAATTTTCACTCCCCCACAAGCTGGGGAATATATGTCAATCATTCCCAGCTTGGATAGATGCATGTCAAACTGAGCTCTTGGGATCGCTTTGGTTAGTATATTTGTTGTCTACTGCCGTGTAGGAGTATAATAAACCCCTATGATCCCTTTTTCAATTTTTTCTTTGATTAAGTGACGATCAATCTCTACATGCTTGGTTCGGTCATGATGCACGGGATTCTTTGCAATACTAACAGCAGCTTGATTGTCATACATCAACTTCATTGATGTTGAAAGTGGATATTGAAGTTCCTCAAGAAGTCTTTTTAACCACATTCCCTCGCAAATACCATGAGCCATTGCTCAAAACTCAGCCTCGGGGCTACTGCGAGCTACAACTAACTGCTTCTTACTCCTCCAAGTAACTAAATTACCCCACACATAGGTACAATATCTAGAGGTTGATCTTCTATCTGTCAATGATCCGACCTAGTCAACATCTGAGAAAATTTCTGTACTTCGGCTAGTTCCCTTCTTGAAGAAACAACCCTTTCCCTGGAGTCATTTTTAAGTAACGCAATATCCTATACACTGCTTCTTGATGCTCTTCTGTTGGGTTGTTCATTTACTGGCTAACCATACTCACAGCAAAACTAATATCTGGTCTCATGTGAGACAAGTATATCAATTTTCCTACTAGCCTTTGGTATCTTCCTTTGCCAACAGTAGCTAATTCTCCTTTAGAGCCAATCTTGTTGAATGGATCCATTGGGGCGTCACAGGGTTTACACCCAAGCATGCCCGTTTCTCTTAACAAATCAAGTGTATATTTCCTTTGTGAAACCGAGATCCCTTTACTTGACCTTGCTACCTCCATACTTAGGAAGTACCTTAAAGTCCCAAGGTCTTCAATCTCAAACTCCCTGCTTAGTGTTTTCTTTAATCGAGATATCTCCTTATCATGGTTTTCTGTGACAACAATATCATCAACATAGACTATGAGAATTGTGATCTTACCATTTGAGAGCCTCTTGATGAAGAGGGTATGATCTGACTGCCCTTGTGAGTATCCCTATTCTTTAATAGCCTTAGTGAATCTCTCAAACCAAGCTCTTGACGACTGCTTTAGTCCATAGAGAGATTTTCGAAGTCTGCATACTTGATTACTATTATTAGGATGCTTTAGACCTGGAGGAATTTCCATGTAAACTTCATCTTCAAGATCTCCGTTGAGGAATGCATTTTTAACGTCAAGTTGATGCAAACTCCAATCAAGATTGGCTACTAATGATAACAAAACCCTGATTGTATTCAATTTTGCAACAGGAGCAAATGTTTCCTAGTAATCAATCGCATAGGTTTGCATGAAACCTTTCGCAACCAATCTTGCTTTATAGCGGTCTATGCTGCCATCCGCCTTGTATTTGATATTAATGATCCACTTGCATCCCACATAATTTTTGCCTTGAGGTAGTTTGGTGAGTTCCCAAGTCCCATTCTTTTGCAATGCTTTAATTTCCTCATTTACTGCCTCTCTCCACTTGGGGTGCTACAGAGCCTCTTGTATGCAACTTAGGATTTTAATCCTATCTAGATTAGTGGCAAATGCTCGAAAGCTAGGAGACAACTTGTCATAGGAAACAAAATGTGAAATAGGGTGTTGAGTACAAGTTCTAACCCCTTTTCTATGGGCAATAGGAATATGGAGATCATTAGTTAAACATAAATCATCTATGAAGGAACAAGGATCTATGTTACCTTGAACAACTTCAACGGGAGTTGGATTCGGGCCATTTGTTAGGCAAGGCTCAGGAGGCATTTGCAATTCCACTAGTTGAGGGTCCTTCCGGCGTCTTGAGTAAACTTTAAGCTCCTTGTTTCCTCCCTGAGAATTGTGAGTAAAAGTAGGAACTGAGGGTTCAACCACAGGTTGAGGCTCTGCCTCGGGAAAACTTACAGGAAATTCAGGAACATCGAGTTCGGGAATGTCCCAAAAAAGATATTCTTCTTGCTTCACCTCCCCCTGAATATGAGATTTAGGATAGTAAGGAACATTTTCAAGAAAAGTTACATCCACAATGTTGTAAGTCTTTCGAGTAGAGGGGCAATAACATTTGTATCCCTTTTGGTGAGAGGAATAGCCAAGAAAGAGGCATTTGACAGACTTTGGATCAAGTTTGCTTCTTTGATGAGAGTAAACATGGACATAAGCAAAGCACCCAAAAACTTTGATAGGAATATTTGTGACAATTCGATTTTGGGGAAAAGCTTTAGATACAACATGACAAGGTGTGTCAAACTTTAGGATTCTTGAGAGCATTCTATTAATCAAATACGTTGCTGTCAGGACAGCCTCCCCCCCAATAATGTCTTAGATCGGGCAACCTCAAGCAAGTGTCTATTTTTCCCCTTAGCTATCCCATTCTGTTGAGGTGTATCTGCACAAGAATTTTGCTGAATAATGCCATTTTCCAAAAGATAATTCCCAAGAGTTGCATTGAAGTACTCCTTAGCATTATTAGTTCTAAACACCTGAATTTTAGCATGGAATTGATTCTTAATCATAGAATGGAAGTTTTTGAATATGACTCCCACCTCTGATTTTTCTCTCATAAGAAATACCAATGTAATTCGAGTATGGTCATCAACAAAAGATACAAACCATTTTGCCCCTGTAATGTTTCGAACCTGAGAAGGTCCCCAAATGTCACTATGGATAACAAAAAATGGCTGTGAGGGTTTGTAATTTTGGAGAGGGTAAGAACTATGAAAATGCTTAGTAGCTAGCAAACCTCACACTGGAAATTTTTTGGATTTTTATTGATGAACAATGAAGGAAACAACTTTGACAAGTATATAAAGTCTGGATGACCTAGACGAAGATGCCATAACATAATCATATGTTCTTTATTTGAAGAGGCAAACGTGTTTGAACCAAAAATAGTATCATTGGCCACAGAGGAGGAAACCAGGTGAACTTGAATTTTTTCACTATCAGCTCGATCATGTGCCCTAATCTAGTAGAGTCCTCCATTTTCCTTAGCTTTGCAAATCATCTTCCCCAAATCCAAATCCTGAAATAAGCAACAGGTGGAGGAAAATTTAGCAACACGGTTTAAATCTCTAGTAAGTTTACTGATGGACAGTAAATTGCAGGTTAAATTTGGAACTAATGAAACTGATTTAATGGTTAGTGACTCTGAAATGATCACTTCTCCAATCCCAGTCACAGTAGAAAGAGAACCATCTGTAATCCTAACTTTGTAATTCTTGTGGCATGGGCTGTATTCATGAAATAATGAAGCATCACCTATCATGTGATCTAAGGCTCCAGAGTCAACAATCCACATGGATGAAGCTTCAGTTTTAGACTGCAAGGCAGTCAAGAAAGTACCTTTTTGGGCAGTCAATCCAGTTGATATGACTTGAGTAGAAGAAGGTCCTTGATTGAACATCTTTTGTAGGCACAAACTTGATCTTTGCTAAAGAAGGCAGCTTCACTAGATGGCTTTCTTTTCACGTCTGATACAGCCACAAAACACTAAACAGCCACTAAGTTCTAGGTTTCCTTTTCTTTGTTTGATTGGGAAATCATGAGGCTTAAATAAAGGGCTGGTGTTTTGTTTTGGACTGAAAAAAAAAATGGATGGACGGGAAGACAATCAGAGCCTAATTTTGGCTCTGATACCATGAAGAATTATGAGAAGGAACTGCTCTTATTTTTCTATATATTACATTGTTTACAACAGCCTATTTATATATACATTCTCAGTCTACAAAAGGAAACTAGAAGGCATGAAGTAAGGCATAAAATCAGGCACTAAGCAGTGCATCAGTTACTCCTAAAAATCCTCTATCAAATCATCAATTACTCCAAAAAATCTTCTATCAAAATCTTCTAATACTCTTCAAGATTCTGGAATTCTTCAATGACCAAACTACACGACCCAGATAAAAAGATGAAAGACTGACATTCACATGGGTCAAAAGAATCTTTCTTCTCTGTGAAGTCTGAAGAAATGATCCTTCACTTTGTCAGAAAACACTAGAGGACTTAACATGGGAGCACATTTAGTTACTTATATGACTAAAGTAAGTTTCTTTCCGTATCTTTTTCACGCAGCTCGTGAGTGTAACCTGGCTTAAGAAAACCAGAGTAAGACCACACTGTAAAAGTTTCCTTACTATCAGAAGGGTTAAAAGACCATAATATGATTTTATCAGTAAAGTTAAGTAGGTCACTTTTCCTTTATCGGGGGAGTAAGTCAATAACATTGTGGTTGATTTGTCTTTTTGGTGATGCTTTATACAGGACAAGAAAAAGCAGGAGACTGATTTTGGACAATGTTCTGTACCTTATATTTTGCTGCTGTGGACGAAAATACACTTGCACCAGTAAAGAGAAAAGGTAAACATGGTAAACACATATTTCTCTGACCTTATTTTTTTGGGCTAAGGTGCCTATTTCAAGCACCTTTCAATTATTCCTAGTGCTTTAGATAATATGCCATATGTTCAGAGTGGTTTTTCCATGACACCTTAACTTCGCTAAAAAGTATGTGTAAATTTTCAAGTGTAGTCTTCGCAGAATCTTGGAAAACAAGAACATAAATTGGATAAAGAATAATTTTCCATGCGTACCGGGAAGGAACAAGTTATATCTGAACCATAAAAATGGTATTCAGCTCCCATGTCAAGCAATGCCATGTCTCCATCTTTTAAAGTCTACAAGAAATGTAAAAAACAAAGAAGCACGATGTTAGAAATAAATCTTTTCTTGTCTTCTAAAGATTATGGACTTTGCCTCCCATAACAGAACAACAAAGAAAATCACTTCGAAGAGACTCTAATCCCAAATGATAAGTTCAATCATTCCATTGTTTCACTGTAGATTAAGAACAATATAATAAGGAAAAAAAAAGGAAAAGAAAAAGAAAAAGAGAGCGGGATAGGGCAAGAAAGAAAGAAATCAATTTTATCAAAAGATAAAAAGTTCACATCCTCGAACTGAAAGTGAGTTAAATATTATAATATATACATTATGTAATGCAATTTACTTTTTGTTCTTCACATGTCTATTCATTAAGTTTCTCATAAAATTAGCAAAAGAGCATGATCCAACCACAGTTATTCTCCAAGAGAAGCAAACCTAAATCCCAATAAAGCACTTGAACAAGTGTAACCTTTCTCGTCCAATACCAGCAATGGAAGATCAAAAAGAACTTTTACCTGTGCTTGCAACAAAATAATAATGAGAAAAAAATTGCACACGGAAGAATAACAGACTAATGGTTCCTAATAAGTTCACTTTTCCCTATTATGTATCCTTTGATCACAAACATAGTTTCACAGACCTATCCATTTTGAGTTCCCATCTTCAACCAATTTAGATCCTTTCCAGCTATAGTTTTTCGCATTATCATTGTTATTATTCCATGTCTTCAACAACTTATTTATATATTCCTTCCAAAATCTCATGCTTACCAATAGTAATCCCTATATAGTAATCTAACAGCACAACTTCTCAGTCCTTGTTCTCACAGTAATGATATGAGCAAATTGACCAAGTTAAAGAGAGCCTTAGAAGAAGGAGAATGCAAGTGGCAGCTTTCAAAAGCTCTGGTTTCCTCACTATCAAGTAGATATGTTTAGATGTTTACTCCAACAGTTCAACGGCACACTGTTCCTTTTTTGGTTTCTGGGTATTTGATGGCCTAATACCAATTCCACATCCCCTTCTAAGAGAGATCTTTCATTATTCGTTCACCCAAAAGTTATCAAATTAGCTTCGATATTTTTATAGGTTTATTGGTTCTGTTCTCACCAGTGATCATTAGGTCCTCTGTCATTTCTCCTATTTCTTTTTTATTAGACAAACATACACACATAAAAATCCACCAAATTAATTTGAATATCTGAGTATAAACTTTTCATGATATTGTCTATCTACTGTCATATCCTTGAAGCAAGAACACTTGTTCACCATCCTTGAATGGAGGTGACTGGAAACAGATTGCCAACCATTTACATTGATTCCAGATGCCTTTAGCATTTTGATTTTGACGTAATATACAGTTCTATCCATCCAACATGAACATAAATGTTAGATTTAGTGTATAGATTTTGCCAATTATTAGAACCAATGTCTGGAGACCCCAAATATATGTAATTTTCATTTTGCTAGGATTTATGTAGACAGTACCTCACTGTCGATTGGAAGCTAATATTGGAGAAGTAGCAATGTAGATGTAGTAGGAGACTGGATAGTTGAAGGCTAAGTGACTCAGTCAAGGACAAAGCCGGATTTAAAGACAAGAACAACAGCTAGGTTAGATAAGCCAAGTTTCTCATACAAGAATAAGCCCAAATTAATGGGTGTCTCACCTACTAGAAAGCTACTAAATGTACAAGGAAGTACAGGGATGACAGAAGGGTCAGATAGACACATAGTGGAAAGGGCATTGCAGTAGTGGACAAAAGGATTTGGAGAGAAAGCTGGATTGGACAGAATATTCAGATTGTCATCGAAGGAGCAGTCAAGGAAACACGCCAAGTTGAACTGAAGCAATCAGAAAGCAAAATTAGCTGCCAGAAGATTTCCTAGTAGCAGAAAGATGCATACGCAGTCACGTATAGAGGATTCAGAAACTCAATTACAAGTGTCAATGCTCCAGGTTCTTTAGAAGCTGACTTAGAACTGAGTATCCTGATAGCACAAAATACTAAATCCTTGAATTCGTTTTATTTGATCACTTTGAGATATTTGAGAAGAGAAGTTAGGTCTTGTATGCACTAGCAGAATTACCTGAGCGGTAGAAACTGTGGCAAGGTTAGTAAAAATCCTGTGTGGATCAACTATTCTATAATCTATACTAGATATTGACTTGAGTAATCTTATACTTAGTGAGTTCCTCCAGAAGTTGGATTAGAGTAGATTAGAAGGATACTCCACGTACAAATCACTTTGAAATTTTCTGACTTATGTACTTTAAATTTAAATTCTGCACAAATTATTCAGTCGATCATTCAACTCATACCTAGTGCATGCTTGATTAATGCATACTGAGTAAACAGTTCTTAATTCAAGCACTCAATTCTCACAACATACTGCTTAAGTGTTGAACAAGACTTCCATTATGCAATGGACTTCATTGGACAAGCTAACAACAGAGACCACTCACTCTTTTAAAACACTTTTATGAAGCATAATTTCTAAACAACTGGATCTTTTTCAGAAGTTTTTGAAGGCCTATCCCCCCGGGGATTTTCATGCCACTTGGAACCTAAACCTATTATTCTTTGGATGCCCTCTTAGGCTTCCTTTTGAATTATTTTTCATTCTTATTGTCAATTGTTTGTCCCAAGTCAGAAGCTATTAAACCTTCTTAGCGTTCTAATCAGTTTGGGCCTCCTTGCATAGACCCCAATCTAAGCAGTCCATATCTAAATATAGTGTTTAGCACCATGTATTCACCTTATTTTACTTTGATATGATGTTATCCACTCTTTATGTTCATGTCTCCTGTTCTGGCGAGTTCCAAATTTGATTGGTGCATACGTCAAATCTTGCATGGTCAGCTTTACTTCTTCCTCAATACCATATGCAGTTTCAGCGACAGACCCCATGCAATGTAACCTACAGAGCCCTTGCCTTCAAATAATTATGGATATTCCCTCCCGCTAGCCTGACCATCTCTCACAGCACCACAATGACTGCATTCTAGTAATCCACATAACTCTACAATATGACTCAGTCTTTTTGATATCTACAGGATGCCAGAACAATAATGCTAGAATGTTTTAAGGTTCATATATATACAATATGGAACCATCTCCAAGCACTTCCAGTTTTACATATAAAACCACAATTTTTCACCTACCCCTTGCCAGCCCATTTACATTCAACCACAGATTAACCCTTTACAAACCTGGTTACTCCCAATACTCCTGTCCCCTAATTGCCAGAGCGCAGATAAAGACCCATTCAGGATACTAGTGTTGAATTCCATAAGAACTCTCAGCAACATCAGAGAGTGAACAATGTTCTATCAGGAAAAGGGAAAAAGTAATGTTTCACCAATAGTACAGAGAATGGCAAATTGCATACTACCTAAAATCAGATCTGAGCTAGACAGCAGCAGTCGGCTCTATGGGAGAATTTATTTTGACCAATATGTGGAGAAATGAGAGAGAGACTAATCAAGAGAGATGATAATCAAGAAAATAATTCCACCTCACCAATGCTTCAGATGCAAACACATGCTGGTTAACATACCCTGTCATTAGGAGCTGCTGCATGACCGTAGTGGAGCACAGAACTGCAATAAGAGGAATTGACTATTAAGTAACAATGTAAGCAATGAACAAGCTTATAGTCATCTAGCCCATTATACAAGGCCAGGTAACTTTTTCAAAAAATCCATAACTGTGGTCAGAATGTAGTTGTTTTAAGCAATAAATGTAGAAACACCATACGGACAGTTAGGGGAAAGAAAACTACCTGTTGCCACCAGTTGCACATATACATGTGTATGAACAGTGTCGACAGCCACCATACATGTATGTGTGATGAAGAAACAAGCTTTCTAATTGATACTCTTTCATACCTACTTTTGTTTTCCTCATAACCTACTCAAAAGAAATAATAGCAAGTCAAACAACTTCATCCATCACGCAAGCATTCACAAATACAAACAGGACACAATTCTTATGAAAAATCAATCAATTTACTCAAATACTACTCAAACTATATTTATAACAAGATAAGGAAATGTTATTTTCTATGATCACATGATACTATAGACTGAGATGAGGAGGACATGCCCGCCTTAAACCCACCCCGGACCTATCTGGCAAATCATTTTCCTATTATCCAATCAAATTGGATTTCTTCAACTTAATTCCCCTTTCTCTAGAGATAGGTGGATGATGAGACAAAGATGAACAGGATTTGTTTATATCTCAGGACTTCATGATAGCAAAATCAGAATTTCCCTTCTTGAAATAAGCACATAAAAATGTCAAAAGATAGTTGTTACTCAACTCAATCAGAAATATTTATGGATGAATAACAATTGGAATTTTTCTAAGAGAATCAATAATATAATGGAAATAATTAGCGCAATTGCAAATAAAGAGAGGAAGTGTCATGTTCGAATTTATTCAGAGGGTGAATCTATTTTCTCAAATAATCATATGAACATAACAGTAAACAGACAAGTAAAACCAACTGAAAGGTTTGAAACAAAACCAGCATGAAGAAAGCCACTAAGATGCATTAGATCAGTGAATAGATCAGCACCTATAGCGTGAAAGTTACAGTAGCATGTGAGATAATGCACCAACTTATAGAACATATCAAATACTTCTCCTTTTTTACTTTGGATATATAATACAGCATAACAGTGCGATGTTCGATGTGAATGTCAAAAAGCACATAAGTAGATAGAGTTGCGTCAGCTTTAATTACTTGTAACAAATCTAGTTTCACGAAGTTCACCTGAGTCGAGCTTTAGGATTCAAAGATCATGCCCCAAGAGCCTAGGAAAAAAAAATTGCAGCACAAAACAATCCATATCCAAGAAAACAGTCTAGAATGCCATTCTCCATTTATTCTAACAACAATTAAAGAAAATGGGATGAGTACCTAGAAGTTTATAGGGATATTAATGTAGTAAGGGTTAGTTTTTCATATTCTCATCGATGGTGGATGGGGGTCCGTTCATCCCTCTATTATCTAGGAAAGCAGAAACCTTAACAATAATATAAAGGGCACTATAGAGCATCAGATCCGAGTGGTTCTTGTGTGATCAATTGTTTAAAACAATACAAAAATACCCACAACCTCACAATAAGAAAAAACTCTGATGCATATCTGAGACTGAAAATCTGAAGAAACATAAATCATATGAAACAAGTTCAAGAATGTTAACCTCAACATGAGCTTCAGAGCTTATATCATTGGCAAACTGGATCAGAGCAAGCTCTAGCTCTGACTTTAAAACGCGGCATTCAGTCAAAATGGGATGCAAAGCATTAAGATCTGTTGTAAAGTTGTCAATGCCCTGAGAAAACACAAGCATAAACTCAGCCATCTTCATTCAGATGGCAGTAAAAGGCACCAAAATCCAACGAAATTTGCTTTCGAGTTGCTGCAACCTATGCAGTGTCCATTCTTTCTCCTTAACTAAACTACTTAGTTATATTGGCACATGTATATGTTTCTGCACATATGAGCTTAGTGCACACTCGAATGACATATGTGTGCATTTGCAGTGTGTGTGTGTGTATATATATATATATATCTGAATGTAGGTTTTTGTGTATGTGCCTCTGTGCATGTTTTTCTATGTCTCTCGATGTGTGCGAGCATATTAATGTATGTTTGCATCTATTTAAATGGATATGCATTATAAATACATGCACTCAAGGGTATAGCAACAAGTTGGGTATGACACAGAAATGCAGCATTGTTAACTATTCCTAAAAAATGATGAAAATGAAAAATATGTAGGAACCTCAAATTCTGCTGGTTTGGAAAAGTTGTTACTGTCAGTATTGAGCCCATGCAGGAGATATAGCAATGGTTTTCCTGGTCCTTGGTATTGGTTATGCAGAACTTCAGTAATCTCATCTGTATAGTATCCTGAGTTAACCATGTATTTTTCCTGCAAAATAGGCATGTCAAAGAAATAGAGACCCAATTGTCCTCAATTACTTTATCCCTGGAACTTTTGACAGTATAATCAGAGAGTATAATCACCTTGAAGTAGGACAATGGCTTAATTTCTCCCAACCAAACCGCATATTCAGAAGGTAATCTCGGAGCAAAAAGAATGGATTCCCCACTTGCTATATCCTTCACTTATATATAAAGCAACAAGCTGATTTTCATTAGAGTTTTTTTTTTTTTTTCATGCACCAAAAAGATCAGTAGTACATCATTATATTTTCCAAAAAAAGATGATCTTCCGATCTGAAGTATGATAACCAAAAAATAAAAGCTACAGCAGGACCATCTCAAACTCTTGATGTATTAAAGAGCCTAGGGCAACTTCATTTAATTTGGAATAGTAACTCAAAGGAACCAGAATGCGGGCCACTTCATTTCCACATGCACATTAAGAATGCAAACAGCATTTTCAAAATAAATAAATAAATAAATAACATGAGGCTTCCATTATATTATGGTTATTCTCCTCAGCTAATTGTTAAAACTCTAAACTGCTATGAGCTGAGCAACATTTACAGCCTCTCAAAACTAATGAGCTAAATGACATTTCTATAATTATATCCTAATATTACAGAGATGAAAGAGGGAGGAAAAAAAGAGTAGAGGGAGAAAAAAAAGAGTAGACAATTAGAAGTTTGTTCTTTGGATTATTACCAAATTCTATAAACTTCAAAATCTTATAGTGAATTCAAAGACATCATGAACTTACAATAGCTCCATAGAACCCAGGCTCTTGCACTCCAAACAAGTAAGCGAAGTAGCTCTCCTGTCTGGAGATCAATGAAAGTACTAATCAGTCGTAACTCAGTCATAAAATCTCAATAAATACAACTATTTTTTTTCAATTTGTTTTTTTGAAAAAAAATAACAAGAAAGAAAGAAAAGTCAATCTAGAGCATTGACAAAAAAATGGCCTTGATGATAAATCATGGTTCATGGTTGTGCATTTCATGTCTCACCAAAATATTTAAATCTTGTCAGCACCAGTAGCTTCAGAATTGGTCATTTCATTTTGTTGATGTGGATAGATACATAGTATAATTTGGATAATCCACATGTGTAAATGACATAATCCCATTAGCAACATGCATTTGTGATCGAGGGTTAACATTTGAAATTTCTAGCAATTGGCAGATTTAACATTATAGGAGCTTTCTTTCACTATAATTAACTCTGGTAGTGCATGATAATTGTCTGGGGACAATATGGCCAGATGGTGAAATTCTGTAAAGCCTCTGAAGACTACAAAGATCTAGTGACAGGCTAATGTTACTAAATTGATATTGATTTGAGTATCAAGTGAACTTGATTGTTTTCACAGTTTGATCATTGGGAGCAAACATTTAGGTGTGATTTTTGTTTGCAATTCAAGATTAGGGTTTGAAGAAAGCCTACACCAGCCAACATATACAATTTCCGTGAAGCAGATCCCAGAAGAATAATTGGGCCAACGAATCAAGTAGGGCTGGATACAGAATCCTCAACTGAAATGACAAATCGCTCACTTAAGCCTCCACCATCAAGAGCTGTGGGCCAGCAACACATGGCAGTGCTCAGAGTGGACAGCAGAGGCACACGGGGGTTCACTCGCCGAAAGAGCCAGGTCGAAAGCCTGACACTGCTAAAATGCACCAGTTATGAATTCCAATCAAGCGTATCTTTGCCAGTTGCCTCCTTTGGATCCTTCTACTTTTCCTGAAAATTGTTGATTCGGGATTTAAGACTTGATCAATTCAATTCTGCCTTGATCAATACCCATGAGGCGGATTGGCTTCTGGACAGAGTTGGCAGAGTAGAGAACATATACATACTGGGCTGAAATTCTCAAATTGACTTATCTGAGTGCTGGGCTATGTGATGGTCTCAATCTTATGCATTGAACCTCAAAGGTTTATAAAGATGTGGTGGCTACTTACTCGACCACTTTATTGCAAGATGAGTGGCTGAAATGTAGAGCTAATACAGTTGAAATTGTTCTAAGTCTCATCCTCACTCCCCAATATTAAGTACATAGATCCAAAATAGGACACTTATCTTAGAGGGGACTTGCTAATGCACAATACAAATCCAAGGGGTTCTTCTCAAAAAGATGAATTTAAGATTGTGGGTTCAAAATGCCTTAGATGGCTTGCTGCTCCACTATAATGCACAACGTGTGTCCATGGTATGCTTTCTCCTATTATGGAATTTCTGTGGACTTCAATTTTATAATCATCTTCTGGCCCTATACTTCATTTACCTTTTTGTTTCAGACACTTGGAAGGATATGAGGTGGATTTCGAAACCTGGTTGCAATAAAGCATGATGGATGGCTTCCATATCTTGAGATATGGGCTTTAAAGTGTTGATACTGACATCTGCCACATGACTAACTATTGCACATCCATAAAAGTAGTTCTTATAATCAAAGGGAGAAAAAATCATCGTTCATCATTTAACTCTCAAAAAGATAAGCCATACATTTTGGCAGTACAACCAAACACGGGAAAAAAATAATAATAAAATCTAACAATGAGGAAAAATAGAGTACTCTTTACAACAGATGCCACATTTTTATTTCCATATCACAACCCCATCCATTGTGACTTAGCACTCAGACATATGAGAATTAATCGAATGCCTATGACAGAACAAATTATCTTCTTGAACTTATTCACCCCAATTAAATTTGACTAATGACCATAAGTAGTGCCATTCCCCTCACCATCAATTGTCATCAATTTCTTGAAAATGAAACCACATGAAACTAAGATTTCCACAAACCCTCGTGGATTAAGATTTCTTCACTATAAATTCCAAGCCCTGATTCCGTATCTACAAATTCTCCTTCAAGTAATACAAAGAAATGCACAAACAGATCAACTAATTCATGCGAACGGAAAGTATGATACATTTTAACATTAAATAAAAAAATTTTAAAGTACCTAAACAATTCAACATGATCAGTGCAGTGTCGAGTCTGCTCTTCCCCGCCCTACAAATTTGAAAATCAAAGTTTAATGAATATCGACAGATATAATCCGGATTAACAGAGATTTAGATAACAATAATTATGGTGAGAAATTTCAGTGCCTGGAGAAAGACAAAACCATGGAGAGGGAGAGAGGAAAGGGAGAGATGATCGCGAAACGAATGTAAGAGCTTATTTCGGTTCGCCACATGCAATTCCATGGGCACCTGAGGTGGAGACAGAGAAGACGGAGAAGCCATTGGAGTACTCAAATGAAAGATTGCCCAAAACTCTAGTTATATGAAGTCGAATCTTTCAAAGTAATTCCCAAGGGAAAGTTCTGCTTGGTGCTATGCAGATAATGCAGTTTTAAGTGTTGTTTCGGTAAATAAGATGCCAATTAAATTGGACATGGATGAAATAAGGGAAAATTATAACTTTCGTCCCTAAACTTAGCCACTTATTCAATCTTCGTCTCTTAATAGTATATAGTTATAAAATTGGTTCCTAAAGTGCCTATTTTTTAACACATCGTGTCATCACATCCCTGTCTATTAACCACCCAGTTAAATATGACGGAAAGTTGTCATATGCCTTGCACATGACCACTAATGGAGGGACATACACTAGAAACTTGCCCAGTTTTCCCACCAAGCATGTTTCCTTGGATGTTTTATATCATTTTCTCTCATTTTTGGGTCAATTTCACACAGAATATAGGCAAGTGAAGCAAGAGAAATTTAGGTCAGTTGTGTGAAGCAAAAACAAAGGAGAAAAATTCGAGAGAAGGCAAAATGAGTTCAAGCAACTCCTTCAACAACCGTTCAAGCAACAAGTTTCATCCAAACTCTCCATTATTTTCTGATTGGGATATGAGTTACCTTTTGTAACATCATGGACCTCAAACAACCTAGGCAGAAGATACCGTGGTTGCCAAAACTATGGGGTATGTTTATTAAAGTTTCCTTTATTTTCTTTGATTTTGATGTTGAGAACATTGATTGTGTTTTATATTAGTTTATGTTGTGTTTTCTGTTGGAACCAAGATCTGCTGGAAATCTTTTAGCAAATGGACAATAAGACTAATGCGCTGGAACTTCAAAGTGTATTGGAAAATTTGGAACACTAAAACTTGGCCATAATTTAAATTTGTCATTTACAAAATTTTGCATTACAACATTACCAAATTGATTGCTCCTTCTACAACATAACTATGCCACCACAACTAAACCTTAACCATATAAAATTACATAAGTTGCAGTAATGCAACTCTACCTTCAACCTTTGACAACGTCAAATTTATCACCACAACTGCAACGAAGAACATAAAAATAGCAAAAGAAACATATATCACTTTTATCCTTTTGTTGTACATTAAAATCAAATTTTCCAATTTTTTTTTCTTTTTTTGTTAGCCCCTTTCTCTTCTTCCAATTTCTCTTCCAAGCTCTTATACCGTGCTACTTCTTTCTCCAACCTATTTATTCTTCTGAGCCGTCTAGGAATGACAGCCTTTGATCTATCACATATTTCAGGATCCTACCACTTAAATACACCACAATATCCTCTCTTCTGTACAATGTAAATCAATATAACTCCAATTTAAATGCATGTTCTTAACATCAAATTCAAAGAAAATAAAGGAAACTTCAATAAACATACCCTATAATTTGGGCAACTACGATATCTCCTGCCTGGGTTATTTGAGGTCCATGATGTTAACAATGGTAGCTCAAATCCATAATCACAAAATAATGGAGAGTTTGGATGAAACTTGTTGCTTGAACGGCTATTTAAGGAGTTGCTTGAACTCATTTTGCCTTCCCTCGAATTTTCCTCCTCGATTTTTGTTTCACACAACTGACCCAAACTTCTCTTGCTTCACTTGCTTGTATTTTGCGTGAAATTGACCCAAAAATGAGAGAAAATGATATAAAACATCCAAGTAAACATTCTTGGCGGGAAACTGAGCAAGTTTCAGGTGAATTTTCCTCCATTAGTGGTCAAGTGCTCCGTCATATTTAACTGGGTGGTTAACAGCAGGGACATGATGTGTTAAGAAATAGACACTTTAGGGACCAATTTTGTAACTGCATATTATTAAGGGACGAAAACCGAATAAGTGGCTAAGTTTAGGGACGAAAATTATAATTTTCCCAATGAAACAATGATATACAATTGAAGTCATGTATTGTTATATAAAAATTATATTTAGATGGAACATTTTTGTTTACTGAGGTAATGATTAAATGATGTATAACAATATAACTCTAATGATTAGGGATGGCAACGGGACGGATATAAGATGGATTTGACAGGACCCAAAACCCACCCAGCCTACTTTTGTTTGGACCCATGACCCCTCTTGTCTCGCCCTATCCTTTAAACTTGTCCCGCTTGCTTCACTTTAGATTCCTAACCCAATAACGAGATGAATATGGGGTGGGTTTGGTAGGACCCAAAACCCACTGCACTTACTTTTTTTTTAACCCAAAATCTTTGCTTATCCCTATCCCAATGAGCTGAAACCAAAGCTCTTATTTTCTGTTGAGTAGTAGTTCAAGTAAGTCTTGAATGAGCCCCTCGAAAACTTGATGCAAATAAATGAATTTTTGTTCTACATCTTTGAGCCATATATCCATGTTTAAATCTAGTCATTGAATAAATAAAACTTTAATGAATAATTAATTGATTTCTTTTTTTCAGTTACTCTTTTCCCCATCCTGGTCTATTAATAACCAAATGGGTTTTTCCAATGTATCAAGTTGCCTCTCAAAAAGGATACAATCAATTACTAAAGTTCGAGAATTGAGATTTGCATATCCATGAGAGAAAAACATGAATTTTATTCACTCTTTCAACAAGTACTTTCCCATAATCCTACCAAGGCAGAAAATGCCGCCCATAACCCGAGTGAATCTTGCGTCAACTTTTTTTCTTCAAATTGAGAGGAATTGGACAATACCTAAAAAGGATTGACCCCTAAACAAAGAGACTGACTTGAAATCCAATTTTTAGATGCGGTTGCAAAAGATATATGAAAACATGGCCCAGACTCGACCTATATGAAAAAATGCTTGGCTATGCGGATAACGCAACATCTTTTTTGAGTTTTACTATTTGGATTTGCTCCCCCTTAGTGATTCAATGAGAATGGATATTCAGCTCGTGGGATCCTGCCCTCTCCTTTAAATTGACCCCACCTTGCTTCACTTTAGATTTCTAACCCGATGGGTTCAACCTACCAAAGCATTTTTTCTTTTTTATTTTTCATCAAAATATATAAATTTGCAACTCATATATTCTCAAAATTGATTAAGATAAGCAAATACAAAACATATTTATACATGTATAGAAAATTAGAATTCAATATACAATAAGTTTCTAACATTATTTCCTTAAATTTAAAATAAAATAACCATATTAATTATTTTTATATGTTCTCCATAACTTGTTATGGTGATTGAATGAGTGCAAAAGTATCATTTATTTGATGATATATATGCATGCTATTATATCTCCTAATTTTTTGATATTTTATGTATATGTATTATATATAATATATTATACATAATTATTATGCAGGGCGGGTTTATTTAAATCCGTAACCCACCTCGAAACCCATTTATTTGACTCCAAACCCATCCCATTCAGGTTGGGGTCTAGTCTACCCAAACTCATTGCCATGCCTACTAATATTTAAAATATTTGAACGGAAGCATGAGCTAATATTTATGCATATATTTCAAAATCATGAAAATAGTTTTTCTATCTCTATATGTATGCATATATGCCTACATACAGCTTTATTTATGCATATGCATATCAAGGAGTTAAAGAATTCAAATTCCAAATCTCACATCATATGTCTAAAACAATGCCACTTGCCCAATTGATCATTTGACTACCAAGGTATATACATGTATTAATATCAGTATGTTCCTTACATGTATGTTCCTTTGTGTGTTTATATGTATTTAATAGTTATATATATATATATATATTAGAATTATATATTTCTATATGCGTGTTTTAATGGTGAAACACACATATTGCTATAGCGCAACACCTAAAATTCTAGCAATATAAATATCATCATAAATGGTTCGTAGATAGGGGAAATCATTTTCATACACAAGCAAATTCTCTAAGCAAGTGCTTTGTGAACTAAAGACCTGTAACATCACGACAAGAAAAACTAGTTTTAGCAGCCAAATTCTCAGCGATAATATTAAGATGGTTACTAAATATACATATTTAGCGACCAAAACTTATTTGGTTGCTAAAATCAAGTTACATAAATGTTTTTGCAACCAAGTAATATTTCGTAGCTATAAATGGCTGCTATAGCTTGGCAAGCCTTGACCAGTTGTATAACAACCAAAGTTAAAACTTTTAACAAGTATTTTAATGGTCGCTATACATAAACATTAATTGTGACCAATTTAGTAACAATATTTTAATGGTTGGTAAAAGTCTTTTAAGTTAATTATCAACAACCAACTAATTTGGTAGCTAAGCATATATACTCACAGCAAACATTTTATCTGGTTGCTATAAAATACTTGGAGCATTATAACTTTACATGATTGTTAAAAAAACACTTACAACATTTCCATGGACTTTGTCATTAACTATTTTTTGTTTTAATGGTTCAACATTTATTGCAAATGTTGTTTAAAATACTAAAAGAGCATGCAAATAGGTGATATATAACTTGCCAAGGGAGATGAATTTAGAAGATTAATTTTTCATTGAAAAAGTGAATTTTTTTTTAAAATATTAACTTTTGGAAACATTAAATAACTTGCTTAAAAGTTGCATCTCTTTTCTTCTTTCTAATCTTTCTCGAAGGCTAAATACAACTGAAAAATCCATAACGAGGTCCATCCGCTAAAACAAGTGCACTAATTTTCATTTGCGTAACTCACGAAGAAAATGCTAACCTCTATGATTTGAGATTAGGAGAGACTTAGTTCCCAAAGGAATATTTTAGCTCCCAATAACAATTTTTTTTTCCAGCTAAAGTTGCCTGCCTAGATGGAGGGTTAAGCATAGATTCCTACCGATTTACTAACAATTAGGATCATAAAAGTCCTAGTAGAATTTTATAAAACAATCAACAAGGAGTACTACTCCATAGTACAATGTTACATTTAAATTGAAGGTATGTTCCTCCTATCTAATTTAATTAGTTTAGTAATCATTCCTCTTAATTGTTGTAGTAGCTTCCAAGAACCAACTATGTGATTCAACGAGGTGTATAATTGATAATGCATCCAATTCAAGGCACATCTCATCAAAAATATTTTTAGCAGAAAGCTAAAGGCCTTGATAAGTTGCATAAATTCCCTGCAAACACAATAGTATTATTGTGCAGAAAGTTTCACCATGATGATCCCCAACAGTGCCACATGCAATGCTTGATTACCTTTATGTGTTTCCATTTGTATTAAGTTTAAACCAATAAATTGGTGGTATTAGCCACGAAATAAAAGCTGGTATCATCACCCTTTGCTGCTGAAGAGAAAAACCAAGCAATCTAGCTACTTCAAAACTGTCGAGTGCTCTGTTTTGAAGCTTGTACCGCTATAACTATCATCCTAGTTCTGTAAAACTCTCCTTACATGCACTAGGGTTCTGTGAACCTCTAAGTTATACAGGTCTAAAGTGCTCTTTTGAAATTTACATCTTGCAATCTCAACAATATGCAGCATCTGTCAGCCAACTGTAGTAGATTAAAGAACCCTTAAATTGTTTCCTAGTCAAAGTATGCAAAGTACAATTCCAAATAATAAGACAAAGGCTACAATCATTTATCATATCACTAACCAACAACTCATGTATTTAAATGTATCAATATTCATTGCAATCCAATGCCCTGACCATGGAAATTGAAAAGTAATTTCTTTGTTTGTGTACAAGCTATCTTATTTACTTTGCCATTTTTTTAGCTGGAAATTAGGCCATGGATGAACATGGTACATTTGGAATAAACTATCTTAAATAAAAAATACCAACAAATATGATGAACATATGAAAAACTAAAAACCATTGGACACTAAACAATCCTATTACCCTTTAACTTGAGTTGGAGATATACATTTTCTTCATATCTAAATGTTTCATTGATGAAAATAAATTAGTATTTGATCTATTCCAACTTACATTGGATGTCAGAATCACCTCCCTTGAATCACACGTATCAAGTGAGATTTTTCGAATTACTGTAACTGCATTGATCAAAGAAGGACAATCAATGGAACATGTTAGTCTGTTCAATATTTCTTAAGCCAAATTTTTCAAAAGGACAAATAACATAACTAGTCTCTGAAGTTTTACTTTAGAATTACTTTAGTCCCTAATCTTCAAAAATTCATCTTTTAGTCCCTAACGTTAATTTATCGTTTTACTTTAGTCCCAAAAATCATTTTTCAGCAGCTTTTGGCCCGAAAATTGACCAAGTTTGACATTTTTAAGGGCAAAATTGTCAATTTATAATTTTATGTTCCACTTTAGTCCCTATCTAAGGTTTTATGTTCTAGTTTAGTCACTATGTTACTTTTTTTTAATAAATATATGTACATGTGTGTATATAGATTTGTGTATAATATATGTGTATATATAATTGATACTAATATTAGTCATATATTTATATTATTATTAATATTTAATAATATATTAATTATATATTAATATAAGTTGTGATACTATTATAATCAATAATATTAATATATGATTAGTAATATATTAATAATAATAAAGATTATATTATAATAATTTTAATTATATTCATAATATGTAGTATTAATAATATTATTAATATGATAATTTATTAATATTATAATATTAGGAATAATAATACATGATACTAGTAAATATTAAATTAATTTTATTATTATTAATATAACTAATCATAAGAATAATAAAATTAATATTATCAATGATAATAATAATATTACTAACAAAAACCCAAGTAAGCAAAGACTTTTTCCAACAAGACAAATTTTTTTTCCATATCAGCTGGAAATTTGCCATCTAAGTAAAAATCCCCAAATTCAACAAACTTCGGTGTGCCGCATCAGCATTTTTGGCAATTTTATGAGATTCTGACAACTTTTCAGACTAAATGTGCAATTTTTTTGAACTTATAGGGCTAAATTTGAAATTACATAACATATAGGACAAAATTAAAAGTCAGGAAATCTTACACGACAAAAAAAAATATTTTTTTCGCTTGCTAGGGGTAGTTGCCATGGCCAACTACCGTGGATGGGGACGGGGCAATTGGGTATGGGGATGGGGGTTGTGGAGGGTGCGGGGTGCGGGGTGCGGGGTGCAAGGTGGGTGGGATTATTATACAAATATAATTATATATTGTTTTTATATATTTATATTTATTTATTAATATATATTATATATAACTATATAATATATACATATAACATAAGATATATACATAAATATATTATATATTTATACATATGTATATATAATATATACAAAAATGAAAAAAGTAGAACAAATTAGAGAAATGAAAATACAAAAATTAAAAATAATTTTTAAATTTAAAGGGGATGAAAGAAGATATACAAAAATATATTTAAAAAATAAATAAATTAAACTGAAAATACATGAAATAATTAAGGGTAATATAGTCTTTATATGTTAAAATTGGGGTTAAATTGAAGCAAATCAGGAGCAGGGGACGGTGTGCATAATTTCAAAATACAAGGAGGGTTTTTGCCTTTTTTTTATTCGCAAGGCCCTTTTCCATTTTCATAAGGGGTAAAATTCAATTTTTTCTTAAAAAATAAAAAAGAAAAAAAAATGAAAAAATGACATAGGAATTAAATTGGAACATAAAACCTTAGATAGGGAGTAAGGGGGAACATAAAACTATAAATTAATAAATTTGCCCTTAAAAATATCAAAGTTGCCAAAAACTGCCAGAAAATGGTTTTAGGGACTAAAGGGAAACGATATGTTGACAGTAGAGACTAAAAGATGAATTTTTGAAGATTGGGAACTAAAGTAATTCTAAAGTAAAACTTTAGGGACTAATTATGTGATTTGCCTTTTCAAAATACAAATATTCCACCTACACACCGATACTTACCTTCGAACCAACATAAATGATGAAGTTTCTCAGGATTCCTAGGCGGCCCTGTAATTTTGACATACTAAACTATTATTCTAGAATCAGACACTGAACGTGTGGAATTGAAACTTTAAATCCTATTGTGTAGGTGTAATAGGAACTTTATATTATGGATAGCAGGCCCTAATTGGAATAAAATACAAAAATAGACTATAAAATGAACAATGCTTTCTATAACCAAAAATTATTTTAGTCCGAATTCACATGAATTTTCGTTATAACTATACTTTGTTATAAGGCTGAATTCAGGTTCGTTATGAGGATAGATTTTCAGCAAAATACTTCAATCAATTCTTGTAAAATGTACCCATTTAGTTCTTAGTTTTCGTAGTTTCAAGTGAGACAAGGATGCCATGTTGATGAGGTACAACAACTGCAAATATGAGTGAACTTTTCAGATAGCAAATGTAACTTTCAAAATTCTTACCATCTTCACTCTGTACAAATGCAGACTCTGAGAAGTAAAAAAAATGCTTGTTTGCACTGAATACCTTGGAAACCTTCCCTTGATTAAATTTCTGGCATCTATGTTTAAGTTATTACTTTTCTATTCCCTTGAGGGTACTCATTGATTATAGAAATAGTCATTGTTCACTTTTTCATTTCAGTGATTCGGTATTGTTAGTTCACCTTCTTTATTTCATATTAATACAATTTTGCCACATAATTAGTTTTTTGAAGTTTTGAAGTCATGCAATACTTGATAGGCACTTTTTCCTGGGGATATAAAAATATAAATTTGTAGATGAGGATGTAAGGCAAGCAAGGAACATCACTATTTATTTCTCTAGTAAGACTCTAAACAGCAAACATTCACCTGTATTTCCACAACATCAAATTTTGTAAAATAAATTAAACAGATTTCTTTTAGGGTACTCAAGAGATAAACGAATTATAACACAAACATGTCTAGAAATTTAATTACATGAGTATAATCTGACACAGAAAGCCACAGATTAGAAGTTAATATACATAATAGTTTTTAATATTAAATGAACCCTCAACTTTTTACCTGGAACAATATTTTTGAGCGTTCTACTAGAGCAGTTGCAGTAACCAACCTGTGCAAGGAGCATACTAACAACTCAATGTCAAAGCCAACATTGGGATGAGGCATGTTGAGCTTAATCTATTAAAATAGTTAAATCTACTTCAATTTACCCAAACATTTGGATTATCCAATCAAGCAACACCTAATCACTTCGATCCTAAAGAGAAGATTATAAAATTCAGTAGAATAGGAATTTTACTCAAACCTAAGTTGCTAAACAGGAACTAGGCCTCTAAATGGGTAGGGTATCACCCTACCCATACCCATACCCATACCCTAAAATACCCATACAAAAATACCCAAGTTTTACCCTACCCTAAAATACCCAAAAGAATGAGACCCTAATCCTACCCTACCCTAACTAACCCAAGACCCATTGGGTCTAGTTTATTAGACTTATGTTTTTAATGTATACACTAATTTTCTTAATATATACTAAAAATATTATTTTGCATATGACAACAAAAAATAATTTTTTTTCTATATTTAATTTAATCATTAAATTTAAATTAATTAATTTTAAACTTTTTGCTAATTAAATTAACTATTTTATTAATATAATAGTTAAACTTTATTAATATTATTAGCAGTTAAACTTTTTGCTAATTAAAAAAAAATACAGTTTAAAAGTAGTTAATTAAAACAGTTCATAAAAACAGTTTATTAAAAAAACAGTTTATTAAAAAAAGTTAATAAAAACAGTTTATTAAAAAAACAGTTAATAAAAATAGTTTATTAAAAAAACATACAATTTATTAAAAAAATAGTGAATAAAAACATTTTATTAAAAAAATACGGTTTATATACAGTTTATTAAAAAAATAGTTAATAAAAACAGTTTAAGAGCAAAAACTTTTTCTATATTTAATTTTATAAAAACAGTTAATTTCTATATTAATAAACTTTATTCATTAGCAAAATTAATTTTATTAACTGTTTTTATAAAAATATTTATTCCATTATTAATTTTATTAATAAAAAGTGTTCAACTGTTGCTGTGCTATTTCAATTTTTTTTTTAAAAATTGCAATCTCAATTTATTAATTTTATTAATTTAGTTTAATTTTTAATAAAAAAATTTATTTAATTGTTACCGCTCATTCACATATTTATAATTTTTATATATAAAAAGTTTATCATTAATATAAATTTGATTTCAGTATAAACAATTTTTAGATTCATAAATTAAATTTAAATATAAAGTAATGGGTAATGTATGGGTATGGGTACATGGGTAATTTATGGGTATAGACCCTACCCATACCCATTACATTTTATTTAATAAGTATGGGTATGGGTATGGGTATGGGTATGGGTATGGGTATGACATTTTGGGTCTGGGTAGGATAATACCCTACCCATTTACAGGCCTAACAGGAACCATGTAAAAGCATACTTCAAAAATTCAAGAAAATGTAATTAATCTTTGGATCATTTTCCTTCTTCTCCCATAATTGATTCTAAATTCGTAATAGTATACCGATCAACTGAATTTAAAAAGGGATAATGTCATAAATGGTCCCTCAAGTTTTAGTTTAGAATCACTTTAGTCCTCAAACTTTAAAACTTCCTTTTTTAGTCCCTAACGTTTGGATTTAATTTCAATCTAGTCCCTAAGTCAACTTTCCGGCAACTTTTTAAGGGCAAAATTGTCAATTTAGTTTTATATTTCACTTTAGTCCCTATATAAGATTTTATGTTCCACTTTAGTCCCTATATAAATTTTATGTTCCAATTTAGTCCCCATCTTACTTTATTTGTTAATATATCACTAATCATCCTATTAATATTATTAATTATAATAATATCACAAATGATATTAATATACAATAATATATTATTTAATGTTAATAATAATATTAGTATCAATTATATATATACACATGCACATATATTTATAAAAAGAAAAAAGAAAAGAAAAAAAGTAACATATGGACTAAATTAGAACATAAAATCTTATACAAGGACTAAAATGAAACATAAAACCTTATATAGGGACTAAAGTGAAACATACAACTATAAATTGACAATTTTGCCCTTAAAAAGTTGCCGGAAAGTTGACTTAGGGACTAGATTGAAACTAAATCTAAACTTTATGGACTAAAAAAGGAAGTTTTAAAGTTTGAGGACTAACTTGATTCTAAACTAAAACATTAGGGACCATTTATGATATTTGCCCATTTAAAAATAATTTCTTGGGAAGCGAGGAAGAGTTGACTTTGCAAGGAAATTGCGCATCTTGCCCTCTGTTAAATTAAATGATTGCTGTGCGATTTATACATAGGTACGTGGGTGTATGCGCGATTTTGTGAGTGCATTGTGTTGTGCGCATGTAAGTTGAGGGAAATTGGCACCATATTACGCTAACATTTTTAATGTTATTTTTTGTTTTATAATTAAATAAAATTTATTTATTCTCATGTTTTTAGTTAAAAGTATTCACTCAGTAAAATATTATCAAAAGTAAAATTTATATTTTGATATGGCTCAAATATCGTACTAAATACTGAATCAAATTAGTCCATCTAATTCAATATTAACTAAATCTTTTTTTATTTTCAGTTTGATAATTAAAAGAAAAGAAATAGTACTCCTGCAAAAATTAAATAATAAAAAATCATAATTATATTTATTAAATTACTGTATTGGTAACTTATAAACAAAAAAGTAAAAGGTTAAACAATATTGTAAAATAGTTACATACAAGTAAATATATTTTTGTTGAATTGAATTAATCGGTTTAATAAATATTAAAAGATTTTTTTTATTTTCAGTTTGATAATTCAGTTTATTGAATTTTTTAAAACATAAGAAAAATAGTATTAATATGAAAAGTAATTATAAAATCATAATTATATCTATTATTTATTAAATTATGGTGGTTGTAACTTGTAAACAAAAATTATACAATTAAATAATAGTTATATAGAAATATATTTCAGTTTATTGAATTTTTTAAAACATAAGAAAAATAGTATTAATATGAAAATTAATTATAAGATCATAATTATATCTATTATTTATTAAATTATGGTGGTTGTAACTTGTAAACAAAAAGTATACAATTAAATAATAGTTATATAGAAATATACTACACACACACACACACACACACACATATATAAATTAAACCGAACTAATACTAAAAGGGTAAAATGGGTTTTACCCCCCTGTGTTATCCATAAAGAGCAAAAAAAACCCCTAAGAAAAATAAATAGTCAAATAATCCCCTTATGATTTTAAAAAAATAGCTAATTACCCCCCTCTGTCCAACAGTGTGATCCATGCTCCTGAAATGCAGCTGCTTTTGGGTTTTTTCCTACTTAAATGTCTATTTTCCCCTTCTTTTTTTTTTTTTCTTCTGAATACACATACACTAGATCAGATTTTTCCTCCATTATTCTCTTCACCTTCACTCTACGTGTCTTGGTTCTTTCCTTTCTCTCCTTCTTCTCTTTTTGCAGATTTTCTTTTTATTCACTACCCATCTTAGGAAAATGTCTTCTTCCACTTCATTTAGGTCCAAGCAAGTAAAGCAATCTCTTGATTTGAGATATGGAGCAACTCCTTTTTGTGAGTGTAATATGAAAGCACAAATTAGGGTTGTAGAATCAGAGAGGAAGCCATCAAAAGGGAGGTTGTACTACTGTTGTCAAACTCAACAATGTATTTTTTTTCATTGGTGCAAACCTGAAAGAGCATTTTGGTCACCAAGTGGAAACCCAGCTATTTTTGCAACAACTACTAGTAGCTGCAATATTATATCTAAAAATGAAGAAGATGATGATGAAGTGGTGGATGAGGTGATTTCTGGAGTTTCAAGGGTGGTTGATCATAGGCAAGAAATTAGAGAAAATTATGTGCATTTTTCTTGGGTGTTGTGTGCCATTTTATTCACAATGTTAGTTGTTTTATTGTTCAAGTTTTAGGTTATGTTTGTATTTCAAGTTCTAGGTTATGTTTCTAACTTTATTCAACTTGTAGGTTATGTTTGGTTGTTGGTTTATGTAATTCCAAAAAATTTATTAATGAAAATGAATTTTATGTAATCTTCTTATACATATGATGTATGCATATTTTGTGTAATAGTCTAAGTTGTTATTGTAACTAATAATAATTGCAACATATAACTTTAATAAGAAACTGGGTGAGAGAGTGATTGATTGGCATGTTTAGCTAGATATCATATACCAAGAATTTTGGCATAATTGGACAAGTGGGCTATATTTTGATCACTTGCCTGCAGGTGTCAAATTGTTTCCAGAATACATGGTGCAGACGACATTAATTAGAAACCAAAAACTTATGCAAATATTATCACTTTGACCTCATGTGTGAATACCCAACTAACAGTATATACTATATGACCTCATGTATATGATTAGACCTTGGATTTTAATAAAACAAATCTAAGAAAGCATTCTTTTTCTTTTTTCTTCACAAAGATCCAATTCCAAACATAACATTAATAATCAACCCAAGTACCAAGTCACACCAATGTTCTCAAAACCGGATCGGACAAAGAACCGGCGACGTTACCGGTTACTGGTTCAACCGGTTGGACCGGTTGAACCACCGGTTCAATCGGTGTGACATCATAATGACGTAATAATTATTTTTAATTTTATAAATATATATAATATAATTAATATATTGTAAAAAATAGAAAAATTCCAACAATATTGAAAAATAAAAAAAAATCTCCATAATTTAGCCATTTTTTCCCCTTCAAATGGTTTTTTAGAAAATGCTTCTTTAAGTAAAGGAATTCTTAAAGCATGATAAGAAGGACCAGTGTATCCATGCCCCATTGTTGCTATCCTACTTATCATTGGTTGAAAATATGGTGAATTCACAACATTGACCGGGATACAACAATCATAAATCCACAAAGCAATAGCCATATCAGTATCATGCCATCTTTCTTTACTTTGCAATTTTGCTTGTATACTAGGTTGAGATAAATCAAACAGTAGCAGTAGCACTGTAGCAGCAGCCGGGACTGAGAGGAAGAAAGGCAAGGAAAGCTAGAAACTGGAAAGGAAAGGAAAACCGAAGGTTGTCTTTGTGTCAATTAGCCAATTAGGTTTTCATTTTTCAAAATTGGTCAAAATTAGTCTTCGGTCAACATGAACAGTGCTGTCAAATTTGGTAGGCAAATTCAAAAAATCAAAATAAATAAATAAAATTGAACCGGTCAAGAACCGGTCCGAGCGCGACCGGTTTGGAGGAGTAATTCAGACCAGACCAGCCACCGGTTACTAATCGAACTGGTCGAACCGGCCGGTCTGGTCTGATTTTTAAAACCTTGAGTCACACGGCTAAAAGCTTCCGTTTGAGCACTGAAGAAAATGTAGTGGAAAATAAGCAAAGCCATCAATTTTGACCTGGAGACTTTTGTTCAAATTAAGCAATATTTGGAGCACATTTTTCTGTCAAATTCACGTTTATTTTCTTCTCAAGGACACTCTAGAGTTCACACTTGCAAACAAGAATAAATCCTGTGAAGGGTGATCACAATTTAACAAAGTGAAAATCCTGATTCATAAGACCCTTCCCATTAAAAAAACACAGCACCTTCTTTTCTACTACTGTTGCCAAAACACAGCTAGAATGAAAACAGTAGGATTTATTGAACCTTCACAGTTCAATAAACTATAAACCAATAATAATTCCAATTTAGACTTAAGAAAAAAAAAAAAACATAAAACCCTTCCCACTAAAAAACATAGCACCTTCTTTTCTACTACTGCTGCCAAAACACAGCTAGGATGGAAACAGCTAGACCAAACACAGTTAGGATGGAAACAAAAGGATTTATTGAACCTTCACAATTCAATAAATCATAAACCAATAATAATTCCAATTTAGACTTAAGAAAAAAAATAATGAAAGACAACATTAAAATCATCAAAAAGGTACCAATAATGATCATGTTGACAACCAGAACCCCAATATTATCGATCACCACATAAACTTGCAAAACTTTCCTACCCACATAACCAGTAGGTTTCTATCTCCAAGTGACAACAAAAAACCCAAAAACTAGAACAAAAGCAGTAGCAGAAACAATAGCAAGATGTTTGAGGTTAATCAAAATCCACCCATTACACTCGATGTTTGAGGTTATACAGAGTCTATATAACCTGTCAACAGAAACATTAGCAAGATGTAGACAAAATAACCTGCAACGAGCACTAAATTAGTGTAGACAAAAAACAGTAGCAAGATGTAGCCAAAATAACTTGCTCAAAAGAGTTGTTGCCACAAGCTAAACCTGATGCAACATTTCAAGCACCATCGGCCAAAGTAACAACAAAAACCCACTGTGCTAAACTACAACAGATTGGCCAGAATCAGACATAATAACTCCCAAAATATGTCAAAAGCTATTTGAAGAGATTCTCAAGAGTATGAAACACTATCAACATATCATATGGTTATCAATGTTTAATTTTTTGGCCTTTTCTCCTTAACTGTATCTCAAATATTCTTTAGAACTTGTGCTAAATTAGGCTTCCTTGTTCTCTGGCCCCTTTTCGCTTCCACACCAACTTCAGCATCTGCAATTCTTGGACCTTTCATTTTCTACAAAATATGAAATATTTTTAGAAGCATAATAATAACAAAGAAATTAATAAGAAGTTTTGGTACCTACCTGAGTCGTTTGCACTTGTCTAACTTGTTCTTGACCATGAGGTTGAGAAGGGAAACCAGTTTGAGTAAAAGGTGGACCATCACAGTCTTGTGAAAGAATGTCTGGTCCTTGAGTATTGCTTGGGTTATTAGTGGTAGTAGCCTGATAGGACAAATAGGGGAAAAAAATAAGTATGCAACATATGCAAATATGTAACTACATATAAATAAAGTACCAAGTTTATTTACCTTGTAAAATTTGGAGTTCGGATGAGTTGGATTAGTACAAGTTCCCTTGTTATGACCCTTTTGGAGGCAATTCTTACATATGTGTGTTAGACCCTTCCTTGTTGATGTATTGTTTTGGATTTCATCGGGCCCCTTTCTTCTCATTTTCTTTGGTCTCCCCTTTTTTCTTTGCATAAGCGGTGGTCTAAGTGGCTAAAATGGCGTTGCAATGTAGTCCCTTTGCCCTAGCACACCATGAATCATATGTGAATATACCTTCAAATATGTCTCCTTGCTATAAAATGGATCCACATAATCTTCAACCCTATCTCTTCGGTCGGAGATAGCTGCATGTGTGTGGCAACAAAGGTACCCACAAAGCTGAAATAACCCACATGTGCATGTCTTTTGGTCCAAGTCAACAATATACTTATCCAAGAAATGGTCCACCTCAAATTAATTTCTGCCACACCACCGTGAAAAATAATGCCTGGCAAGTGCTTGTTGTTTGTTTATCTTCTTCATTATGTTTGGACACACTGTACCATGATATCTCTCCATTCCTTCTCTCTTCTCCTGTATCCTTGTCATGAGCCTCATCCTTATCCACTCAAACATTGAAATTATAGGCTTATCTCTTGCATCAAGGATGTAATTATTGAATGACTCAGACAAATTGTTCACCAGAATATCGCACTTTGAATTAGAGAGAAAGTGTGACTTAGTCCAATGTTAAGGTGGAATGCTTCTCAACCATTTAGCTGCAGTGACCACTTCTTTATCAATTTTTGGATCTACTTCTTCAATCTTCTTCATGTAAAGTTCAAAATCAGCTTTGTTTGATGCGGAGGCAGCTTTCCAAAATAAGTCTTTCAATTGTTGGCTCTTAAACTTTTGCTTGAAATTTTGATACATATGTCTCAAGAAAAATCTGTACTCAGAATAAGGAGAAAGGTCCTTAACAACTTCAAGTAATCCCTTTTGCCTGTCAGATATGAAAGACCACTTCTGTGCAGATTCTAATCTACCAAGATCTTCCAAAAGGTCAGTCAAAAACCAAGTCCAAGTCTCCATGTTTTCAGTTTGCACCATAGCTAAGGCTACAGGCCACATATTATCATTCCCATCTCATCCAACTGCTACTAGAAGTTGACTAGAGTAGGTTGTCTTCAAGAAACAACCATCAAGCCCAACAATAGGCCTGCATCCAGTCAAAAATCCCTTTTTCATTGTATCTAGGTTGAAATACATCTTATCAAACATAGGTGGCTCCACTCCCTCTTTTCTCCTTAGCAACAACTTGTTTCTCGGATTCTTCACCCGAACTGTCTCACAGTAATCCCAAAGCCTCATGTATTGTTCACTGTCTATACCCATTATTTTCTTTAATGCCTTTTGCTTTGCTCGGATTACCTTCCACTTACTAGTATCTACATTGCGCTTTCTCAAGATTGTATTCTTCAACTTGTCAATAGGTATAGAAGGATCATCTCTTACAATTTTCTCAACTCTACTTGCAAGGTACTTTGACTAGGCCAATTTGTTGACATAAGATCTTGCACATGTATGCTCACTTTTTATGGTCTTTATTTGAAATGTGGGTCCATCCATGATCGGTAATGCATGTATCCGCCATGTACAACCTTCATTCTTGCACTTGGCAGTGATTCGAGCACTCTCATTTCTGACACAATTATCTCACAATGCCTCTCTAAAAACTCCTACACTGCTGAACTTCATACCCAGAACTAGTTTGAAATCTTTCATCTTTTGGCCTTCTTTAAAATGAGGGTGTTTAACAGCTACACCCTTATTTTCAGAATCAGACGCACTAAAGCTGTGGAGGTCATCTTCACCAATATCACTAAAGCATCATTCATCTTGGACATCAACTGGTGCTTCAGTTCTTTGCCTTTTTTTTTTTTTGACCTACAAGGATTTTTTTCAATTTCTTCACTAATTGCCCCTTGCTAGGATTTTTGTCTAAGGAGATATCATCATCACTAGATCCCTCGAGGTCTTCTAACATAATGCTGGGAGAATCAGAATCTGCCTCACCCTCTTCAATATCAATCTCACACTCATCTACATCACTATCTTCTTCATTAGGTCCCATAGGCTGAATATAATCTTCATCTGATGAATCATCAAATTCTGACCTATCATCCTTACTGTCAACTTCTGCTTCCACTACTTTCCTCTTGCCTTTGTCCATTTGTGGTATTTGCCCTTTGTCAATCTAATGTTCTGGCCCAAACTCAATGTATTCCCCAACCTCAATCTCTGGCTCATGCTCTGTCCCACTTGTTTCTTCTTCATTAAAAGCTTAAGTTGCACTTGACTCATAATCATCACCAAAATCAATTCGACTGAGTAGTAGCTACATTTCTTCCTAATCATTATGCTCTTTTTCATTCTTATCCTCTTCCAACACCAATTCATTAGGAAGAATGTTACCTGTGGGATCTACTACCATGACGGGATTAGCCATCTCTTCCACATAAATAGGAAGAGGAACACCTGAACCAATGTAATATATAAACATTTCTACTATAGCATGATCAGCCATGCAGTTAATCAGTCTACGCTCCATCTCGAATGGAAGTCTAGGCACACAGTAGAAGAAATTCACAATGGTCCTTCTTCCCTTACACATTCCGTACAAAACATATAAGCCAGACGTGTTCAACCTATCTGCATCAATTCTTTGAAAATGGTGTTTTGATCTTCCTTCATACTTTAGCTTTGGAGAATATATAAACTGGCTTCCTACCCACATATCTATATCAATGTAAGAGTCCATCTACAAAAAAATAAAAAATAAAATAAAATAAAATTGTAAGTGGAACCACCACACAAATTGACAAGTGGCATGAAATTTTGAAAAATAACTACATCACACAAAATAACTCAACTGGGACCACAAATAACATAACAAAAGTATAAAGTAGGGACTAAAACTAAGCAACATAAAAAACATTCTTGTTCAAGTGGGACCACAACACCAACATTGCTTATAAATCAACCATTCATTTTTTCATAGCTTTATTCAATTTTTAACCAAGTTTTTAATCAAGTGGGCCATATCAACTCCTACTGGGGCAATTCAAGCACAAATATCTAAAACATAATTCAGCAGAATATTCCAAGTGGGACTAAATCTACTCATTCACTCATAGCATAAGGTAGCACAAACTTCTACTCCTTTTAATTAAAGAAAGTACATATCCAAAGCATAGTACAAACATTCAATAACTTTTTGTCAACTTCAATTGGGACCTCATTTAAGAAAAAAAATCACCAAATAACTTTAGATACACACAAATCCCCAAATCTCCTATAAAATCAATCGTATTACAGTGGTTCCAAGCTATTTTATTAAACCTCAAATTCAAACCCACACAAATAGTGGTCCCAAATGGTAGTAAAAACAATTAAACCCTAAACTAACATGTCCATGCATTTTACTACAGAGTAAACCCTAAATAGCAAGTATACTAGAAAATAATGTAGAAAAAAACCTACCTCAATAAACCCTAACTTGACTTTGATTCTTCAAATCTATCGTTTCTTGATGTGTTTTCACCCACAAATCTAGAAAGTTCCACTACTGACTGAACCCAGAAGATACATTGATGATTCAGTTAATTTTGAACAAGTCGCACCATTTCTGGCTTCGAAGGAAGAAGGTTTTCCCAGTTGAAATTTCGCCCACAAACCCAGAAAGCCCCACTACTGATCAAACCTAGAAGATAAACAGATGATTTAGTCAATTTTGAACAAGTCGCACCATTTCTGGCTTCGAAGGAAGATGGCTTTCTCAGATGAAATCTTGGCCTCACGGGTTTTCTTCTCAACGCGTTGTGCTTGCCCAATATTTTTTGAAAATAATTTTACCAAGTACTACCCATTTATACGAGGGCATTATCGTCCACACATTAAAAAATATAAGCAAATGAGTGTAAGGAGGCAGTGAGCTATTTTTTTAAAATCATAAGGGGGTTATTTGCCTATTTATTTTTCTTAGGGGGGTTTATTGCTCTTTATGAATAACACAGGGGGGTAAATTGCAATTCACCCAATGGTGGTTGTAACTTGTAAACAAAAAGAATACAGTTAAATAATAGTTATACAGAAATATATTACATATATATATATATAAATTAAACCGAACAATACTAAAATGTTGGGTTCGATTCAGTATGTGCCCAATTTTCAATTTCAGATTAGTTTCATACATTTATCGAATTATGAATATTTCTATATCTATTTTGGTGTAGTACATGCCACTTATCCTAGCTTTTCACCAGGTTGTAAGTTTAAATTTAAGTTTTTATTTTATTTAATTTTAACTATAGTGTACATATTAATATTTTTTTATAAATATTAAAACTATAACACTTAAATAATTACTAAGAATTTTTTTAAATATAATATAACTGATGATATAAATGAGACATAACAATATTTTATATGAATATAGTTTATGTATCATCGGATCAAATTCTATGCACTAATCCATCTCAACACAAAAATTAATGACTAAATGTTAAACTACTTTATACATCCAATAACCTATTCAACATTGAATTTGTTTGAAGAAATTAAGGAATTTACTATTGAAAAAACAAACTTAGGTAGTAGAAGATAAGATATTTTAGCTTACCACAAATTTGAGACTTCAACTTCTTTTTATAGATTATCTCGGTTCATAAGCAATATATATATATATATATATATATTAGAACTACTATGAGAATTATACAAAAATCCATCTTCAAGAAAAAAAAAAAAAAAATTTAATGTACTAAGAGAATGATCGCATAGAGGTGGAGAAAATAGGAGTAAATGTTTTTATATATTTTAAGTAGTGAATTGTATTTTTAGATTATTTTGTACATATATGTCCAAAGATTTTTAGCTTAAATATATTGACTTAGAATTTTTTTAAATAATTTAACTTTTTGAGCTTGAAATTAAGCATGAATTTAAGCATATAGCTTGAGCTAATGAATCGAATCGAGCCTAAATGAGCTGAGCTAAGTTCAAACTCAGTTTCTTCAGCTTGTCAAACTTGAGCTTAAACTTAGAAAAATGATCAAGGCTAGACTCTATTCAATTCGATTTATTTGCGTCCATAGTCTAAACAAACTCAATGTCAAGTCCACCATTTTAATCTAAATTGGTACACACGTGGAACATAGTTCAATTTAAATTTTCTTATATTTTGAAGTCCGCAAGTCATCTATCAATGTTTAACTTATTTAGTTGTGATGATACCTATACTATAGGAAAAAAAAGTCTCTCACACACTCAAAGTATCGATTACTTAATAATGCTTTTAACTAAAATCATTATACTTAAATAAAAAATAGCAAATAATTTTTATCATCTCTTTTCTTAGTTCATTCTTTTTGACTAATTATTATACTTTTTCATATTGTTTGTTCTCTTCCTTCAACTCTACTATATCTATTTTTTGGTCCAATATATTATATTATTTTAAATTCAAAATAAATATATTTAAAAAATAAGAAAATATATCATTATACAAAAATAAATATTTTTTAATTTTGTATATGTTAAAAATTTTGACACATGATTAGACACCTCCATTAACATAAAATTAGGTTCCAATTTGAAGTTTGACCACAAGGCATTGCAAAATGTAGAGGGAAAAAGCAAAATAATAAATATATTAAAATAAAAAAATGGAAAAAATAAAAATAAAAATCAAAGCGTACCATATCCAGCTCTCTTTCCCCCTCTTTATCTTTTCCTTTTTGTATTTCTCTCTATATCTCCCCACCCCACTCTACCCCTAAACTTCTCTCTAATTCACAACTAGTTTCTATCTTGTTATGGGTGGAGGTATCATGTAATTAATTCCACAAAATTCATCGTCGAAGCCTGTCACCGATGATTCTTGAAATTGTTCTCCACACTCGAATTTCATTGGTTAGTTTTTTTTTCTCTCTTTTTCCCACCAATTAATGTTTCAAATTTCAGTTTTTTATTATTATTATTATTATTATTATTATTATTATTATTATTATTATTATTATTATTATTATTATTATTATTATTATTACGACGACGACGACGACAACGACGACGACGATGATGATGATGATGATGATGTTACAGAATGGATGATTTTTGCGAATTTTATTAGGATTACAGTTTTGTGTTTCCCACATAGGATGGGTGTGGGGTAAGGGGTGGAGTTTGCTGGTACAAATCTAGTGAATTTGTTTTGTGCAATTGAGGGTTTCTTGAGTTGTTCTACTCTATCTATAGTTACACATTTTTCTATTTGTTTTTAGCTTGTTAGATTTCTTTCATTTGATTTTTTATTGTTATTCCTTAAGAATTCTTTTCTTGCAAATTATTATGATTTCAGATTTGTGAATCATTATATGTTAATTATGTTATTGATTAGTAATCTATTTGTTGTGATTTTCTTTTTATTTTTTGGGTTTTGCTGTTATCAATAGTGGGAAGTGGTGTTGTTGGTTTTGACTACTAGATGTTGCTTTGGAGTATTAAGTTTATTTATTGGATGGATATGCTAAGTTTGTAAAAAGTTGCTGAAAAATGATAGCAATTGTAACACCTCTAAAATTCAGTATTTTGAAAAATAAGAATCGAGAAATTAAGATATTGGTTGGTCGGATTTTAGGGCTCGAAAAATAAATGAAAATGACTTAATTGTATGGAAATTAGAAATTTTAGGGTCAATCTGTAATTTAAGAAAACCTAATGGGACTAAACTTGAAAAGTTTTAGGGTAGCGTCGTAATTTTTTTGATCAAAGGGTCCAAAATAGGGCTCTAACTAAGTTTGGGGCCAAAGTGAAGGGTTTTGAAACCTTGGAGGACTTAATTGAAAACTGACCAAAGTTTTAGGGGCCAAATTAGAATTTTAAAAGACTTCCCTATAAATATCACATTTGCATTCCCCTCCTCCCCCCATTTTCACCTTTATTCTCCATCGAAACCCACTCTCACCCTCTCGATGAACTCTACTGGCGGCACACAAAAACAAAAAACTAACCTAGCCACCTTTTTCCTCTCATCACGGCGTGCACGAAAACATCAAGAACTCCCCAATCCAACTGGTGAAACACTGAAAAAATAAAGGTCGGTGAGAGCTCACGGCAGAGTTTAGCAGGTTCGCCATTCTGACGACTGAACTTAGGATATGAGTAGTGGGTTTTGACGGGCTCAGCTCGAGGGTTAATAGAGTGGCTTCAATTTCCAGTTCCAGCCACCGGCGACGATGAAATTGTGCAAAAATTGAGGCGGCGGAGGTGGTGGCGCTGGAACTTTCAGGTAGAAATTGAAGGCTTTCTTGACAGTGTTTGATGAAATTGATTGATGTGTTTGGTTAGAGCTGAAAGACGTCTTTTGGTGGTGTTATTGGCCATCTTTGGTAGCGGCGAACGACGGCGAATGGCGACAGTGGTGTGGCAGCACTTCCAAGATGGCCTTTTCATCTCATCGAGGTGGTTCCAGTGGTGGTCTTGGTTTGTGATTTCGAGGTTCGACTAAGTAAATATTGGGCAATTTCCAAAGTTGGAATTAAATGTATTGATTGTTAATCCTTGCCAGATTTTGTATTATGTTAAGAAATGAAGACATTAGTATATGAATTGTAAATATTTTTCCCCATGCATGGATTATAGTATAGCTTAGTGAACTCGAATCTGTATTATTATGTGCTAAGTTTAGGTTAATTGAGTTAAATCGAAAGAGAAAACCCTAAATTCTATATTATGTCAAAGAGGCTGAAGAATTGCTATGAGGATTGGACTTATTGCCATGCATGTATGATTTTAACCGTTCAACGAACTCGAATTTAGTATATTATGTGATGATTTTGGTTAAATAAGTGGGTTAGGTGTTGAAAACCCTAATTTTATTGATATGAGACCTAATTAACAATAATTAAGTTAATTAAGATAATTGGGCTGCTATTTTGAATTGGGATGATGATATGAGGTTAATTATATTAATAAGGACCTGATTATACCCTTTTGCTAGTACCGATATTAACCCTGTAATATTCCCATGTTAACGGCATAATTAGCCTACTGTAATGATAGTATTGATCAAACCCTAAAACTATGTGTTAGTCGAGAGAGTTAGTAATTTTAGACTGCTAATGTTGTAATTATAATTATTAAGGATTATTAGAGTTGAATGAAGAATTTGACTGTGCATATACTCTTTTAGATAGGTGACGAGGAAGTGGGTCTCATGGACCCGTAGACTGCTAATTGTGGTTGTAGTTTTTTGAGACTACGGAGGTGAGGGTTTGCCAACCTGGCATTTCTTGTACATATCTGTTCTTGTGGAATGACTACTGTAAGGGTTCTTGTTTTTGTTATGTACTGAATCGTGTTTATTGAAATATGTAAGTTGTTCAGAATCTGCTTGTTATCCATTAATTAACTTGTATACCCTGTGAGGGTTATCTCTTGATTGATTCTGTTATCTATCTGTTCTGTCACCTAGAACATCTCGTCTGTTATCTGTTCGATCTATTATTTGGTTGTCCTGCTATCCAATCGGCTTGTCTTTGATCCATTATCGTCCTGTATTATTATTTGTTGCTTTGGCGGCATTGTTTACCATTTGTAACTGTTATTAAGAATAAGTAATGAGATGTTAATCTTTGCTGTGTGCGTTGGATAAGCCGTACGTTAATCCCTATTATGTGCACGGGATAAGCCGTAGGCACTAGGACGTTAATCCTTGTGAGGTGCAATGGATAAGTCGTAAGCCTGGGATGTTAATCCCTGCAAGGTGCGTGGGATAAGCCGTAAGCCCTGAACTAGTGTTTAAGTAATGGGACATTAATCCTTGCTGTGTGCATGGGATAGGCCATAAGCCCTGGGAATTTAATCCCAGTGAAGTGTGTGGGATAAGTCTTTAGCCCAAAACGCATAATATAACGAAAATTTGATAGGCGTGTTTTATTTCGTATTCTGACTGCATTTTGATTATTTGTATTATGCTTATGGAGCAACAAGGTTGTGCAAGCTTCTTGGTCTAGATTAGGTTGTTGTCCAGGCCGGATGAGTCGTCTGTATTTCACCCTGAACTATAATCGGTGGACACACTCTCTGCCCCCCGAATAGAATCGATTGAGATGAGCCCAGGCCATTTGAGCTGACAACTACAACTCTTGAGCTAGTTCCTATTGATAATCTTGAAATTTGATAATGATTGTTTTGCCTGAGTGTTCCTGATTGCCCATAATCTGATTTGTATTGCCTAATCGTGTCCTGACTATAATTGCTTGATATGCTCTTGTTCTGATTGTTTAATATTAATCTATTGAGTTGATTCTTCCTCGACAGATCCCCTATTGTCTTAATTTTCTCCCTCACTAAGTCTTTGGACTTACCCCTCGTATCACTTTGATTTCCTCAGATATGATTAAGTAATGGATGTGGACTTCTGGCTTAAACTGGAGAAAATTATGTTTTGTAATAGATCAGGTGTTTAAATGCATATATGGATTCATCTAAATGTTAAGCATGAACTTAAAATGTCGTGATATGTCATGATTGATAATGATACCCTAGAGGGATGTTTATAATTTTTTAAGTGTTAAGAAATGGACTATGGTATGTAATTAAGCGTTTGGATGGAGTTTGTTTAAGTTGAAGCTTGTTGCTATCTCTGATGGATTTTGAGAGATTTTGTTGTGGGCCTATTGCTTGTTTATGGGCTCAATTTAAGATTGAACTGAATGGCGCCTTAGCTTAGGTGCTATCCCGAGACAGGGCGTTACAACGATGCCCTACTTTTAGGTTGAAAAAATTATTAATATCATGGAATGCATTTTTCTTAATGAGAAATATGTCTTTCGTGTACAATTATATTGAATTGTGATGCAATAATACTAATACTTGGTGTAACTTTGTTATGCTAATACATAATTGGTTAGCTGCAACAATTTAGTTTTAGGATAGAGACAAAATGATGGAATTTTTCCACTTCTCCCACTTGAAATTTTATTACACGTTAAAAGTATGAAATCTCGCTGAAGTATGGATTGTGGTCATGAAACTTGAATGAAATTAGGAATGTCCAAGATGAAGGGTTTACATCATGAAAGTCTAGATAACATTGCATAATTGGAGAAAATTATGGAGTCTTTTAGCCTGATATTATTGGAAATGAGTCACAAGTTACAACTATTTTATCCACATATAAAAAGTACAATGGACTATGTTGCTTTTATATGTTTTGTCTAGGGGTGTTTGCAGATTGCATTGGATCGATTTTGTGGTATAAAGCCAACTGATCCAAATTATATAATTTATATTGGATCGGTTTGGTTCTTATTATAAATCAAATCCAATCTATTTTAAATCGGTTTGGATTAGATTGGTTATTTGGTTTTTCAATTTTTTTTTTTTGAAAGTAAGCAGAAATAATATTAATAAGTGGCCTTGGCTTAAAGCTTGCCCAGTTACATCAAAACCATATGTACCATATTGATTACATAACTTGGTATTCTTAGCTAGTATATCTGCACACCCATTGGCAACACAAGAAACATGATGGAACGAGAAGGAACACCAGCTTTGAAGACAAAAGTTAAAATACAAAAGTTACACCAACGTTGAGGACAAAAGTTCCAATTTAACTTCGAGAAGAGCAATTACAAAAGTTAAAATATGAGATGTGCAACCCAATAACCAATAGCATACTTCATCTCAAGCTGTAGCCTACAGATTCTCAATAGTACCTAAAAATAAAATAAAATAAAATAAAATATGATTTAGCAAATGATAGTATACAATTGGAAAAACACAAACAAAAGAAATTTATACTTGCAAGATTGCAAAAATAATACCAACATTTCATTAATCAGCAACCTCCAAAACTAATTAGATTCAGCACCAAAATCCGCTTCATTTGGTTGTGGGATTGGGGCAAGCTCTAAACAATAAATATAATACAATCACCAATACATGTGCCAAAAATAATATAAAAAATAGATAAATGTAATAGAGTTTAATAAAAGAAAATAAACAAAATTACCTAGTTCAAGCTTGTCAAATTCTTCAACAAACTCTTCAACATCAATTGATAGTAGGTTGGAGCGAAACCAATTTTGAGCACAAATTAAAGCTTTAACCGTCTTTGGAGTAAGTGAGCTTCTATAACTATTAAGCACTCTACCTCCAGTGCTAAAGGCAGACTCTGAAGCTACTTTAGACACCGGTATGGCTAAGACATCACTAGCTATCTGACCAAGAATAGGATATTTGGTAGAATTTACCTTCCACTAATTCAAGACGTCAAAATTACTAGTAATATTCTCCAAGCCCTCCATGAAACACAAATCCACTTCATTTTTATTCGTATTCTTAGATTCATGTCCTTCTCAAATTCTATAGCAAATGAATTATTACCAATTGCTCCAAAATCTGCCATTTCTACTTCATTAGGAGATTGTGACGAAACTTTCAATTGATCATGGCTAAAGAAAAGCATATGGCTATGAAACATATTGTTGAACGTCTCTTTTACCTTTTCACTTAAAAATATAGCATAATCCATTTCATAAAGCTTTTTAAAGCTCTATTCAACAAATTGAAACTTGTACCAAGGATCAAGTACCACAACAATAAAAATCATCATGTTCATATTTTTACGGTTGCCCCAATATTTATCATGCTTAGCTTTTATTTTCTCAGCCATGCTTCCATGCAATTGATCATTACTCCCAATCCAATGCTTAAATGAGTTCATTATCAAGCAGTACTCATGGAAATATTGAGAAGAAGTCACAAATGTTGAACCTGATACTTTCTTAGTGACATCATAAAAGATTTTAAAAAATTTAACAAAGCATTTTGCATTTCCGAATCATCACTAATTAAGATACCACCATGCATCATCACAAATTCAACATGTCTTTCTCCCAATCTCTTAAATGCCTTTTGAAACTTTAATGCACTTTCAAGCATAATATAGGTAGAGTTCCAGCTAGTACGAACATCCAATTGCACAGTACAATTCTCTTGTATCCTAGCTTCTTTGATGTAGTTTCTAAACCTGTCCATTTAACTAGGTGAAGCACGGACTATCTCACAGCATTCCTAATTTTGCTAATTGAACTATGCATATCTTTCAATCCATCATTGACCACAAGATTTAGAATATGAGTACACATCTAACATGCATATATTCTTCTTTTAATGGATGTGAATTCAAATCCTCCATTCTACCTTTTAAGTAAGAGATGGCAAGGTCATTTGAACTAGCATTATCAACTTTGATAGTAAAAACTCTACCAATTGACCAACTTAAGAGGTATTTCTCAATTTCTCTACTAATTGTTTCTCACTTATGATTCTTGATTAGTCAGAAATTAAGAATCCTCTTTTGCAGTTTTCAATCTTGATCAATAAAATGTATCAATAAAATGTGCAGTAAGATAAAGATAATTCATATTTTGCACAGAAGTCCAACAATTAGCTGTCAAACACACACTTTGATTTGACTGACAAAATATATTTTTCAACTTATTTTTCTCATTCAGGTAAAGACTCCAACAATCTGTAGCAATTGTAATCCTTCCCGGAATAGGCATTTTAGGGCGCAAAACACTCATAAAATGATGGAATCCCTCTCCCTCAACAAATTTAAGGGGCAACTTATCCACAATAAGGACAATAATCATCCTTGCTAGAGCTTTGTGTACATGCATCAACATCAAAAGAAACAACAGATAAAGTACTACCAATCCCTTTCCTATCCCTTTTTTTTCAATTGTTGGAAAGTGAGAATCTTTTGACTAGAATCAAGTGACTCTTTGGGAAATTTTTTACATTGATTCAATAAATGGTTTCTAAGATTACTTGTACCATTTTTATGTGAATCACATGCATAAGTCACCCCCCACCAATTATATTTTGATTTGGGATTAGCATAATCATCTTTCGTAAAATGCTCCCAAGTCCAAGATCTAGGCTTAGAACGTTTTCTCTTACCTTTATCTTCAACATTGGTATTAGTAGACCCTTCTCCACATTTCCTCTTCTTATCAACTTTATGACCTTTCTCTTTATCGAGATTACTTTGTGCTTCACTAGGTTTAATTGTAGACTTTACGGATTCAATATTGACATCTACCATCCTCTCACTACTTTGAGTATTTTATATCTGTAAAAAAGAAAAAATTTCAACATCATGCATATTAATAAAATAAAACAACATAATCATAATAATAGTAGTGATGTGATATTACCTCATACATTGGAGTTTGATTGTGCTTCTGTCACACTCACAATGTTTAATTCAAATGGAAAAGACACTTTAATTCAGATGGAAAAAAAGCAATTGCACCACAATAGAAACTAATTTAGGAGAGAAAGAATAGCAAGTTAAATGTAATATTCTATACTCTAAAAATGAATCTGTGATAGCTTTCGGTTATGTGTAAATGTATAGAGTTTTCTTATTTATTTATTCTGATATGGTGTCGATAGGTGTTGGTATTTTTTTTAAAAAAGTAGGATGAGATTTGATTAGATTCATAGGTTTCTCACCAAAGGCTACGATTTTGATCAAAGCTAAGCAATTGCAAATCAAGCTAAAACCAACCAAAAAATTCAACAAGTTTTCATTCAAATCTTTGGTAAAATCTTCTAAGTTGTTAGTGGAAATAGAGTATGAGGCTACGCTATGTGTTGTCGTATTAATTAATACGGATTCAATTCATGCTGCAATGTAAATTGTCCAAAACCAAACCTACAACAAAAAAATGCATACATTATTATTGTTATTCATCATTAAAAAGCTACATTTTCTTAAGGCGAAGACTGCAATAACTCTTCTTATGACAAAGACTTCTTGCTTGCATAATATATTGTATTGGACAAAGGAAGGATGACTAAATTAATTTGATCTTGTACTAATATATATTCTCAGATATGCGTGCATACAATGAATCAATTTCTACCATAGCCAAATAAATTTCTTCCCAATCCACTTTTTAATCCACTACTCCCATACAAAAAACTCACAAATTAGAGTTTATTATTGAGAAAAGACTTACATTTAGGGCTGTGGGATATGGTGAGCAGAGACATAGAATGTCTGAGACACGAAGTGGTTGGTGACGATGATACTACAGATTGGAGCTTAGTGAGGACGCGAAGTGGCGGAGCTGCTTTGAGAAGTGGATGACTGGTGAATGAATAGGGGTGAGGTCGTGAGGGGTGAGACGAGAGCAGGGTCTGTGCAGATTATGAAGGAGCAAAGTATGTTTTGAAAAGTAGAAAAATAGCTTTAGGGTTTACACTTTACAGGTTTAGTTTTATTTAAATATATTTACGTATTTTTATAATTAAACTATATATTTTTTATATTATTATTATTATATAAAATTTGATTCAATTTGGATTAGATCAATTTTTTAGGTTCAAATCGAAAATCAAACTAAACCTATCGGTTATAAAAAAATCAATCCAATTTAAACCAAAAAAAATCAATTTTAATCGATTTTCAATTTTTTGGTTTGGTTCATTGTTTTTTTTTCTTTGGATTTGATTGGATTTGAACACCTCTAGTTATAGCTCTTATCTAATTTGAGATTCAACTCAAGATCTTGAGTAGAGTTCATGTGAAATTAGTTACATATAGCCGATCAAATTTCTATATTTTTATAGAAATTTGGATCTTTTTACACTCAATCCATCTATGAGCTATGAAGCTAATTTGTTCATTTTTTTTAATTTTTTTGTAACAACTATATTCATGCATATCATAAATTCAAACTATCATGTAATGGATAAATGAAATCTCTGTTTTGTGTTTGCTATTGTAGTAAGGAATGTGACATGTCTAGTGCATTGAGACATGAAACTTTTGACAAATGTATAGTTTTGCATCTACATACTACAAATTTTCATGTTCTCATTTTTAAGTTGGAAGTATGGTTAACATGTAATGAGCTTTGAAAGTAGGCATAAACCCTATTATGAAGGTGGTTGAAGAAGAAGACAATTGTTTGGAAACTCTAAACTATAGGGATTAAATTAAAATTGATAATTTTCTTTCCAATGGGAAATAAATTGAATTAAGGATTTAGTCGGTGCTTGCTGATGATATACTATTTTAGACTTGGTAAGGAGCTTCTAATTGGACCATCTGTAATTTGATTTTTCTTTTAGACCATTTAAGGTATCTGATTAAACTCTAAATTATTATCCTAAGGCTCTAAACATAAGAATAGACTAAATAAATAGGGAAAGAGGGAGAGTAGTTATAATTACAATATGTAATCATTATAATTCTTATTTCAATGTAATTTATTTATTTTTTGTTGTATATCTATATATCTCTTGATTTTGTTAAAAATATTGGTTCATGATATTAATAACATGGTAATAATAATTTAGTGATTTTGGTTATATAGAAAACAAGAATGTGTGTGGTTTAGCCTTGTTGTATGGATTGTTATGTCATGTGCACTACTACTTTTTCTTTATTATTTGAAACTACAAATTACTGGTTTTTGGATTCAAGATTTTCGTTTTATTCTCTGGCTATTAAAGATGGATTTTAACTTCTACTATGGATCTAGTAAAAGAAGAAAGAACAACGATTTTTTTAACTTCATTTCAAGCTAGCAAAATTTTCATAATAAAGGTCCTCTTTATTAAAAGATAAGTCTTAAGTTCCTATTGATAGAAATATTAAAGAGAAGCAGCATATTAATCAATATGTTAGAATATAATTTCAAGTGATATAATTGGTATTTGATATACATAATACATACTCTATACATATTACATAAACTAGGAGTCTAATGTATTAGTTTAGATAAAGTATTATCTAGAAATTTATCTTATCATAACTTATCTATTGATTCAAGATTGCATATTTAGTGAGCTAAATCCGCTATGTTCTTTTTCCTAGATACTCCATGGCTAAAGGAATTAGTAATGGCTGACCAAATGACAAGTACTTGGGCCTCTCTCTTATTCAAGAAGAGAGACTTTAGATACCAATACCAACAAGCGATGCTGATAAATCTGAGGTGCATGACAAAGTTACAGAACAAAAAATTATTTTTATGTTACACCGGTATCTACTGTTGAACTTGAAAATTTATACTATTAATAGCATGATTCTTAATTTTGATGCCAATTTTTGTAATTGATAATGAAATATTATTTAGCAATTTTTTGTTCTTCTTTTGAGGCACCTCAATACTTATTTTATGAACTCATGGAAGGGCTATAAATTTGTAATTTAGGAAATAAGGTATTATGAGAATATGTGGAGTGATATGAAAATAGTACAGAACCTCCATAAGCAGGCCAAGTTTACTCAAATATTAGAGAAACTAAGGGGATCATGGTACTTTGTTCGAAACCATATATGAATTTACTGATAGCAAGAATAGCATTAGGATCCATAAATTAAAATTTCAAAAGCTTGAAAATAACTAAGCTACTCAAGAAACCAAGGACTAGCCATGCTATAGATCTGTGTTAGGAAGAAGAATTACCTCTTGTAGCTCAAAACAAGGAGAAAATCAACTATCTCTCTCGAATCCAGAAACTGTCTGGAATCGGCACAGTGGAAAGGTGGCAAACTTTTCGCTGGTTATACTGCTCTAAAAACAACCAAATTAAATATAGAACACCCCCACACACTGAGTAAGATACTATGAAAAAATTGGATAAAAAATCCTTCTGGAACGCTCCATAAAAATTCGCCAATCTGGAGCTATTGCAGGTGGATCTCCAAAATTTAGCAAGTCAGGTGTGTGGGGTGATGGAGTCTAATTTCCCCTCACTAGAAGATGGAGTCAGAGAGGAGAAAATGAGGTAGAGGAGACTGATTTTCAGTTTGGGAAGAAGAAGGAATGTAAAGCTCAACACATAATGCAATACATGGAGAGAGAGAGAGTTTTGGAGGGAATGCAAATAATCTAATCTTCACACTTTTCAGCAATGTATATTTTTGAATTTGCTCACCCTATATATCTATATATAGAGGGTGGAAGGTGTGATGCTAACTTCTCAAGGTGACCGCCTAAGTGGAATGCCAAGTTGGCAAATTCAAATTCAAGTCTTACTTGAATTTCATGTGTATTTCAATTACATTTGGAATCTAATTCCAAATTAATTAAGATGCTAATTTAAATGAACACTTCATTCAAATTTTTCCTCCAAAAAGTATTCTTCCCATTAATTAAATTAAATATTTTAATTTAATTAATTAACCTTTAATTTACCTCTTAAATCAAACAAGCTTAACTCTTAAGCTTAAACTAGTCAACTTAACTCTTTAAGTCAACTTGACCAATTGATGGTCAGTATGACACCAAATAATTAACTCCTTAATTATTAGTCTAATTTAACTCTTTAAATTAGCTGATTAATTTAACACTTAAATTAATCAAACCAAAATTGACCGTTAAATTTGTTCCTTCAAAATTGGTCACTAAAGGATGAATTTTTCTAACATTTAGAAAATTGCTCTACAAATTTTGGAAGCTAATAGGTTTTTTTTGTGACCCAATAGGATTAGCTTCTACCATTCATTGGACATGGGCTTACAACTCTTTGTGATTTTTGAATATCTTGTATTCATTTTAGTTTAAAAGGAGATTTTAGTTTAAAACTCCTTTTAAACTAGTCGACTTGATTCAGTTAATCTCATTAATCAAAGAGTACCCAATTTCCATGGTCGATGTCCAACCTCAAGCCCATGGAGTCTAACTAATTAGCCGAAATGAATATTCTAGAAAACCATCATAGCTCTACACATACCATGCAAATATGGCCCTTCTGTCTTCTATCTCTCAAAAGAGGCCTAAGGCAAGATATTCACCGGCTCCCTAATAGCCTCGATACTATGTCTCTATTCTTAAAGTTTGATTCCCTTGTGTGACATCACCTTTAGAAAACTCCTTTTCTAAATTGTCACACCACCTTGCATAAGGATTTCTTGGAACTGATCATTATAGAACACATAGGAGATGCACCTACCTTTCACAAAAGCGAGGGGTCGAATTCCATCTTGAATCTCACAAACCTCCATGCCAAGTGGCTTATACCCAACCTTAACCCAAAAGACCTGCTAAGTGGTAAAGGAAAAGTCAAAGCATGAGGATCGGATGCAAGGTTACCATAGATCCTCAGGTTAGAGGACTGATCATATGCACTAGCGTAAGTGAGAGAATTAACCACTACCGACTTGCCACTATAGCTATTTGGATCTTAGATGCCCCATCTCATAAAATCCTATGACTTGGAAGATTTAAGATCACGACCGTGTAAGACTTATTCCATGGTCATTGAACCAAGTCCCATAGTCATATGTGATCTAAGGGCTTCATCTGAATGCAAGTGAAGTAATAAAAAGCATAAAATAAAGATAGCCATATAAAGAATATCATTCAATCAAGATTGTTTTACAAGGAAATAGTTTTGACAAGGTCAATCTAATTGGCTTGCCGGGCACTATTCCAACATTTACAATTTAGGTAACAACAAACTTTGTATATAACACAGGTTAATGGAGATGATGGCTCTTGTTTTGTCAAGTGTATCATGGTGTTGTGCACAAGACATGATTTAGGTTTGGATTGTAAGCTCGTGTTATTAAACGATTGGATGTTCATTTTGCTTTGGCTGACAATTCTTGGTGGTGTATAAATAATATTAAACACGGGCAATATCTTTATGATACCATTAAGCATTTTTCATATCCATAACTTGTGTACCATGTCTATTATTATTCTTTTGGTCCATGTTAAAATAGTATGATTCTTGTTTACTTTGTTGTTCAATAGAATGATCTTGTCCATGTATAGAGTTTTGACTTTCAACTTGACTATTGTTCACTAGTTCTCCATTTCTATAGGGCATTATGTTTTCGCTTTTCTTTCTCCAAATGTATGTTACAAATTTGTGAACTATATTTCTGCAAAGGAATTAGGACCATAAATATTGAGATGACCATAAATATTGAGATTGTTGACTCTGAGTATGTAATCCACTTAGGTCTTTGTATATCTGGAGCTAGGAGGTTCAGCAAGTAGTAAAGTAAATTGATTTTATATTTTTAGTTCTACATGCCTCAACAACTTTTTTAGTTTCTCCTTTTATAGCATCTTTGATTTTTCCAAAAAAATTTAACAGGACAACTAGGAAAACATAAATTTAGGGATATCATTTAGTAGATATATATTGTCAATTACACCATTCTTTGTGGAGTCATGTTACCGAATATTCATAACATGCTTGGACACATTAGTAATTAGAAAATATCTAATTAATACATTTCTAAACTAAAATAAATAGTCAGTTTTTCAAGTCAATATATATGATGTATGAAATATTTCACTATTTATTTTAGATGGCAAATTATATTCCACATTGATGAGAGCAACGTAAAATATATTTTTTTTGGGATAATGGAGTATTTCATGAAGTGTTTGACAAAACTATTGATTATTTGGTCTAGTTACAATATCAGATAACATCATACAAGTTTGATTTCTTTTGGGAAAGTAAAACTATTAAGATTTTTACAACTTAATGAAATTTGATAAAATCATAGAACGTAGAATTGTTGTTGATGTTCTAATCATGATATAAATGCATATTAAGTGATTGATCAGAAGACTTTCAAGTTTAGAAGATATACTATTTATGTATATATATATTTATATTTATATAATTAAAAGTTTCATGTAAGTCAATTGTTACTTTAATTTTAACTTGTGATTCACTTTCATATTATCTTATGCAAGCCAAAATTTTTATCTTTATGAATTTGAATTTGTGAAAAATATACTCCAAAAAAAAACTATGAAATGAATAGGTGAAGTAAGCACACAATGTTAGTTTATTAATTGATTAGTAGGTGAAACTAATCATTTTATTTCTTCCTTTCGGTTTTGTCGGATTCGATAGCTCACAAAATTTACATCACATTTTGATTTTCAAGTTCAAGAATATATTTTAAAAGCTACATGAAGAAAAGTGGAAGCAAATTTGAAGAACATTGAATGTGGTTATGTTTATTCTGTATACTATAACATCTCTATTTGGCCATCCATATTTATTTTTTAAATATTTACAAAAAGTTTCACATTATAAAAATTATGAGATATTATTACATTGCGTAACTTTTTATACTAAAGTTTTCAGTTTGTGGATATGTGCTTACTAGATTAGATATTGAAATTGCTTATATTTTAATTGATTGTGATATTCTTGTCTTTTAGGTACCATTAATTGAAAACATAAAATTGTAGTTTAATTTAGTTTGAAATATAGTTGATTTATAGATATGATTTCTAATTTTGTTTGTAGTACTATTTGGTTGTTAATATATAAATATTAATAATTGATTTAGATTATTTTTTTGCTAATACGTAGATACAAGCAACCAAATTCAATTTTTGTCTACAACTATTATTTAGTGTTTATAATATGAATTAACAGCAAGCTCAATTTGTTTTTGCCATCATTATTTGGTCACTAATAGGAATAAATTAGCAATGCACTTAAGCTATTTCTACAACCATTATTTGGTTGCTAATGTTTACATGTTAACGACCAGTAGCTAATCATATAAATTATGAAAGGGCCTTACGACAATATTAAAGCTATTGCAACCATTTACTTTTGTGGCTAAAAGAAATCTGGTTACGATTGAAAGGTCTTTCTCCACTGTCTGAGAGAGCCATTGATTCACATTGCCCGCTATAGCGAAGAGAGAGGCTTTGAGTCTGCTCTTCCTAAATAGAGATTCAACCGAAGATGGGCAATTGGATTAGCTATCTTGCGCGAAGGGATAAACGAGCGATCAGGGCTAACTCAAATAGAGAGCTTAGAGTCCTCTTGTTTTTTATAGGTGGACCTTTAGGACCCCTCCTTTGGCAGGTAGGGTGGCCAGCCACAATGGATCAAGAATGGGTTAAAAGCACGATGGTTGAAAGCAGCTAATTGGGCTGCTATCTGCTGTGTAAATGGATAGAAAGGCATCCTAAGCAGGGCTGGCGGGAAAGTAGCATCTTGCTCAAGATGAGAGGGCTCCAACTCTTATGCCAGTAGCCTATTCATGCATTGGCAGACCTTTTCTACTTATTTATTCATATTCACCAGTAAAATAAATTTAATCGGATCAATAGTTATTGGAAAAAGACCACGATGGTGGCCCTCCACCACTTTCATTGAGGGATCGATTATAAAGCACATTATTACATCTTTGCCAGGGCAGCTCATTATTTTTGTGCACTTTCTCTTTTGTCATCTTTTTTCCTCCTTTTTTCTTATGGTAATCAAAGGGATAGCGAACTCTTTCGGTCCATAGACACCTTGGGACCACTCTTCCCCTTGCGCATGTACATAGAAAAGGAGAAATGGAAATGACTGTCAGGCTTCTATTCTTTCTTCTCAGGCGTGGTAAGCTAGCAAGCAGATAGATAGATTAAAGATCCTGCTTGAATTCAAAGCCCAATCATTCAACTGAAAGAGCCCGGCCTCGGGTCGGATCTCACTTACTAGATAAAGGAAAGTCAGAAGGCTAAGAGCGCATTCTATGCCTAGTGGTTTTGGTTTTGGAAATGGGCAAACAAAGCACTATCTGCCAACCTAGAGAGCCTTTTGGTAAAGCCATTACTATTTCTTTTAGCAACGATGTTTGAAGGTCGCACTATGGTCACTAGAACATACTAAATAAGATAATTGTTGCAACAATTTCAAAATTATTGCAACTGATGACTTGGTTGCTAAGAAATCAAATTTATCAACCAAAATGATATGGTCACTATAGGTATAACTATAGCAACCATGTTAATATTATAGCAACCAAGAATTTTTACATTAGCAAGTAAAAAATTTGTTAGTCATAGTTCCATATTTAACAACAATTATTGGATGGTCACTAAATATACATCTTTAGCATCCAACTTAACAACTCATCACTGAGTACTTTTAGTAGCTACTCTATTGTGACCACTTGTGACCAACTTTATTTTGGTTACTATAAGTTTTAGCAACCAATTTTTTACTTTTAGCAACCACCAATAATGATCACTAACAACCAATTTTTCTTGTAGTGCATTCATCATCCAATTGTGAATTTTTGAAGAAATTCCCAGAGACAAATTCTAATAGCATTTTAAGGTCATCTTTAAGAATAGATCTAATTTATCAAACACTAAGAATGTAGATGAGATCCAAAACTCGTGATTCCAATGCCCGAGTAGCCCTTCCAAGGAAAGAGATCGAGAGATAATAGAGTATGACGATCGTCTTCGAACTCGAATTGACCACTAGCTGCACCTTGGAGCTTTAGAACACCTGCTAGTGCATACAAACTCGCCACTTGGAGGCCCGATGTTGCAGCTTGCAAAAGTAGCCTTATTGGTGACACTAATCAAAGATAAATCTTCTTGAATTGCTTCTAAAGTAGTTGCACAAAATGTTGCCGAGCACTTATAGTTTGAGGGTCCCCAGTCCTCTCATAGAAACTGAAAAACACCCCAACTCTAGAAGGAACTTAGTGTTGCTAAAAGAGAGGCATGGGGCAATTCCTTTACTTTACTAACATGATAGCTAGGTATCCCTCTTGGTTTCTAATTCCAAGTAATGACCTTATGCTACTGAATCTATTCCTTGAATTGCCATGATCGAGCACATGTATTTAGATAATGGCGATTACCTTCCACTTGCGGCCACTTTTCCTTGACATAATCCTTTCCGTCTTGCAATTTGGTGGATTCACTCTCCCATAGTGTCATAGTCTCCAACTCACCAGAGTTAAATAGAACTGGAAACCTCCACAAGTATTTGACTAACTTTCTAACCTGAATGGAGTTGTATAACCTAAGTAAAGCGGTCTACTGCAAGATATTCTAAATGATCTTGTTGAAACGTTCCCTTGCTTGATTCAACCATCTACTATTAGGACTAGCATAGGCTAGAGCAACTGAAGTAACAGTCCTTACATAACTTCTCCATTAATAGGAAATACCCAACGACTGACACATACTTGTTTACCATCAAATAGAAGAAGAGAGAAGGCTTGCGAAAGTATGTTAATTATTTCTTGTAGGAAGTCCATGAGATTCCTTATCTCAACCAATAACTCATGCATACCATAGTCTAATAAGACCTAAAGCATCGGTAGTTCAAGGAATCCATAGCCAGGAAACAACCGGCCATACTAAAAGAGCTCCTATCTCGAGCTAAGAAATATATCTGGATTGAGGAGACAACTGCCTTCTAGATAATCATAAAAGAAAACCAAGAAAAGAGGAGCTAAGCTCTAGTGAGAGACTAGAAGGGCGAAAGCATGCCGCATTATTGAGTTCACCATGTCCCCCTTAATGCACCACGAGCAGATAACTTGGAACATCTCCAGCCTGAAAAAATTCTATACATAGTACTCATGCATGTATGTTTAATAAAATTCTTAGGTCTTTGCATTTTCTTTCACGAAAAGTTTTTTCAGCTGTTTGCTCTCTCTTTCTCCTAGATTGGAAATACCAAATTAGTTTATCTATGAGATGATCCAATTACTTATATGCTTATCTTAAATATTTTTGTCAACAAAATCTTTGCATTTACGTTAATTATATTATACATTATTGAGCAGTGACTAATATAATATAAATATTATGAAATCTCAACAACCTCAGAGATTGGTTAACACCAACTCCAACCAAAATATCCACAACTCTACCAGAGATTTTAAAGAGGATGAGAAATATAAACCTTCCACTCGAGATATTAAGAGGTCCTCAAAACACAAAGCTTCCACCTGAGATCTTAAGTGACCACTAGAATATAGAGCTTTTGCAAATATAAATCTTCCATCTTAGATCCTAAGAGATCCCTAGAATATAAAGCTTCCACATGAAATCTTAAGTGGTCCCTAGACTATAAAGCTTTGTTTTGAGATCCTAAGGGATCCCTTGAATATAATGCTTCCTTTTGAGATTCTAAGTGGTCCCCAAAATATAAAGCTATACAATTCAGCATATTTACATGCCAAAATCAAATAATTGAATAAAAAAATTGAGTTTAAATTGAGAAATAATTTAAGGACATTTTAATGGGTAGAACGAGTCTATTCGCGTTGGAAAAAAGGGTGTGGGTGTGTAAATAAAATAGTTAAATTTTATTTTTAATATATCTTAATAGATACACCCCTATAGAAAAGTTAGCTCAAAAGCTAGGGCTATGACTTGAGCTCCTAACTCTTTAGTGGAGCTGTAACCCTTCATTAAAAGAGTAAGTTACAAGATTTTATCCTTAAAAGAAAGAATTATGCTTCTAGTAAAAAATCATGTCTCGTCAACAAAACTGTATTGCGTAACTCTAAATAAGAAAGCCTAAAACCAACCTAAAACACTGAAAAAAAGAAGCATACATTCTAGCATTTGCTTGAGCACTACATTAAGCAATTTCACATTACTATTCATTTTATAGAAGAGTTCCAAATTAGTAAAGTTCGCTAATTCTGTTTTGTTGGAGTGCTGCCTTAGATCGGAGGAGAGCCGTTGTATCTTGGGGGGTTAATTTCCAGAAGCCTTCTAGCACCATGTGAGGGGCAATATTACCTAAAGGAGACTGTTGGAGCAACAGGTCTCGGCTAATACAATTTTTTGCTTTGCATTCAAGTAGGTTTTCTGTTTTATATGTGTATATATTTCAATTATATGTTCACACAAAGCACAAGCATACACGATATCTTAATTAAAATTTTCTAACAATCTTAAGGTAATATTTTGTTCCGATTGTTTGTGCTGTTTACTCATGCTTAATTAAGTTTCTGTCTATTTATGTATCTCTAATATTTATGAGCTCTAGAATTACTATATTCCATTATAGTAGAAGAATTCTGCTATAAAATTTTTTAGATCCTGCCATACAATTTAACACCCAGTTTTACATGTCTATTGTAAGGAAGGATTAATAATACATGCTCTTTTTCTACATTTATACTGGGAAGTTTTCTTTCTTTGTCTTATGCGTGACTACATAGTTGCTAGCATTTATTGGTAAATTAAAATAGATAATTACTAGTTTGGTTATGATTTATAAGGTGTCATTTATTAGTGTTGAAATAAGATAGTTGTTGTCATCTAAGTTTTGGTACTGCTTTAATCATTTGTTGCTTGGGGAAAATTACTAATTTTATCTGGCTCTAAATTCCTTTTATATATATAGTTCCTATATAGATGTTGTCCTCCATTTTTGTTACAGTATTTAAATAGTCGCACTCTATTAATAAAAATAGTATGTTACAATTTGCTCTTTACAATTCTTATAAGTGTGACCCGAAAAGATTGATACATTCTGATATAGTTTGTGTTTGTGGTTTGAAAGCATTTCATTTGAGGAATAATTATAGAATCTACTAATTTGCAAAGAGATCTCACTTTGCTTCAAAAGTTATTAATTTTCAACTTTATTTTGAAAATAGAAGCTTTACTTGTGATCGCTTCATTTTATGTTGTTTATTTTCAAATTTGTGAGGATTCTAGATTTATTTGTGACAAATTCATTGCTTATTAATTTCAAAAATTCAAAATGACATCAAATAATGACGCAACATATGTTGCGAATATTGAGTCCAAGATTAGTGGCATTGGTAATAGAGTTTGGACCACTTCAGTTGCTCCTCCCATTGCTCATACTTTTGTTTTGGCGGGATATGCTAACAAGCCCAAAAAATTCCACGAGCATGAGTAGATAAATCTTGAGGATCTCAGTCTGAGATTGAAAATAGTGGAAGATAATTAGCTTCCAAGAATGATAACAGGTGGCAACTATGAAATCAAAGCTAATGTGATGGAGAGAGGTCCGTCTAACAAAAAGCATAAAAGAGATGCTTCTAGCCAAAATGTGTCAAAAATAAAAGGAAGTTTGACAGAGCTTGTTATGTTTGCGACAAATCAGGTCATCGAGCCAAGGATTATCGACACCGTCAGCAAGGTGGAACTTCAAAGAAGAGAAAACCCACCCATGTTAATATAATTGAGGTGAACAAACTACCCAATGAGGTAGGAGATATGAGTTTATCCATAATTATTTCAGAGGTTAACTTAGGTGAAAATCCCAATCAATGGTGGGTGGACACGGGGGCCACTCGACATGTGTGTGCTAAAAGAAATATGTTTACAGCCTATAAGGAGGTCGAGGATGCAAATTTGCAGATGGGAAATTCCTCAAGCTCCAAGGTGCACAGAGTTGGCAAAATAACATAAAAAAAGGCCTCCAAAAAAGAGCTGACTCTCAACAATGTGCTCCACTTGCCGGAGATTAGAAGGAACTTAGTGTCATGGCCAATGTTAAATAGGAATGGATTTAAAATGGTCTTTGAGTTTGATAAATTTGTACTTTCTAAAAATGAAATACTTGTCGGTAATGGTTATTTGTATGATGGTCTTTTTAAGATGAATGTAATGATCATCATACCAAAAAATAGACCAAGTGTTGATTCTAACAATAAAATAAACTCTTCCTACTTGCTTGAGTCATCTAATTTATGGCATCATAGGTTAGGGCATGTTAATTATAAGTCAATCTCTAAACTTGTAAACATTGGCCTATTACTAAAATTAAATCTTGACTTAAAATCAAGATGTGAAATTTGCATTGATGCAAAAATGACAAAAATTCCCTTTAAGTCAATTAAGAGAAGCATTGAACCATTAGATTTAATCCACACTGATATATGTGATTTAAAAATGGTGCAATCTAGAGGTGGAAAGAAATATTTCATAACTTTTATTGGTGATTGCACTAGGTATTGCCATGTTTACTTACTTTCAAGTAAAGATGAGACTTTGGAAGTATTTAAACAATATAAAAAGAGAGGTTGAGAATCAACTTGGGAGGAAAATAAAAACTCTTCAAAGTGATAGAGGAAGGGAATATGTTTACCCATTTGAAGAGTTCTGTGCAGAGCATGGAATAATCCATGAAGTGACAACTCCATATGCACCTCAATCAAATGGTGTTGCAGAGCATAAAAATAGAACATTAAAAAAATGATAAACGCTTTGTTAATAAATGTAGGAGCACCTCAAAACATGTGGGGAGAGGTAGTCTAAACTACAAACCACATACTTAATAAGTTACCTCATATGAAACAGAAAAGACACCTTATGAAGCTTGGAAAGGTCGTCCACATTCCTACCAATATCTTCAAGGTGGGGGAGTCTAACTAAGGTAGGAGTTCCACCTCCTAAAATGGTCAAGATGGGACCTAAAACAGTTAACGGAATCTTTATTGGTATGCACAACATAATGTAGCGTATAGATTCCTTATATAGAAATATGATATAGATGATATTCATATTAATACTATTATGGAGTCAAGGAATGCAAGTTTCCTTGAGGATGCGGTTCCTTGGGAAAAGAAAGGACAAACCTCAATTAAATGTTCTCGAGAAGTTCAAGAATCAGACAAAGATGAAAATAAAATTAGACGTAGCAAGAGGGCTAGAGTATCTAAGTCATTTGGCCCTAATTTCTTGACTTACATGCTAGAAAGTGAACCATGAACTTCCACTAAGGCTATGACAACACTGGAAGCTCCATTATGGAGAGAGGCTGTAAATAGCGAAATTGAGTCCATCATGCAAAACCACACATAGGAATTGGTGGATCTTTCTCCTTGAAATAAACCTTTAGGGTTTAAATGGATTTTCAAGAAGAAGATAAAAATAGATGGTACAATAGATAAATATAAGGCGAGACTAGTGGTCAAAGGATATAGACAAAAAGAAGGTCTCGACTTCTTTAACATTTATTCACTAGTGACTAGGATAACATCCATTAGGTTATTAATTGCATTTGCAGCTATCAATAGTTTTGAAATTCATGAAATGGATGTTAAAACAACCTTTTCAAATGGAGGTTTAGATGAGGAAATCTATATGGAACAACTAGAAGGGTTTGTTGTTCCAAGATAAGAGAAGAAGGTGTGTAAATTAGTAAAGTCATTATATGGCTTAAAATAAGCAAATAAGCAATGACACGTAAAATTTGATCAAGTCATACTTGCAAATGGTTTTAGGATCAATGAGTGTGATAAATGTGTGTACATCAAGGGCACCACTTCTGAGTATGTCATTGTGTGTCTATATATAGAAGATATGCTAATTATGGGTAGCAACAATGACGTAATCAAAGAGAAAAAAGTGATGTTGAGTAGCAATTTTGATATGAAAGATATGGGAGTAGCGGATGTGATCCTTGGAATAAAAATTATTAAGACATCTCATGCGCTAGCACTAACTCAATCTCACTATATTGAGAAAGTATTACAAAAGTTCTTGAGATAAGAATATGGACCTGCGAAAACTCTCGTAGATGCAAATCAACGGCTTACCAAAAATAAAGTTAAGGCAAAGGCTCAACTAGAGTATACACGTATAATTGGGAGTCTCGTGTACATCACAAATTGTACAAGACCTGATATAGCATATGTTGTTGGCAAGCTAAGTAGATTTACTAGCAAAACAGGTCAAGAAGATTGGACTGCAATAATTAGAGTCTTAAGGTACTTGAAATAGACCTTAAGTTATGGGTTGCATTATACAAGATATCCTACTGTAATAGAAGGTTATAGCGATGCTAATTGGATATCTGACTCCAGTGAAACTAAGTCCACAAGTGGATATGTTTTCACTTTAAAATGAAGGGCTATCTCGTGGAAACCCTCCAAACAAACCTGCAACTATGGAATCTGAGTTCATAACATTGGACAAGGCAGGAGATGAAGCAGAATGGCTACGCCATTTCTTGGAAGATATCCCAAATTGGCCCAAACCTGTGCCTACAATTTGCGTTCATTGTGATAGTTAATTGGCAATTAGTAGGGCACAAAGTAGTATGTACAACGGTAAGTCTAAACATATATGTCACAGATATAATATCGTTAGACAACTGCTATCTGATGGAGTTATCTCTATTGATTATGTGAGATCAAAAGAGTACATTGAGGATCTGCTAACCAAAAGCTTAAATAGAGAGCAAGTTGAAAAATTATCGAGGGGAATGAAACTTAAACCTATAAAATAAATGAGACACTGTAATAGGAACCCTACCTATGTGACTGGGGATCCTAAGAAATAGGTTTAAAGGGAAAAACAAGTTGTTGTGCCTCGACGTGGATGCATTGAGGGGGTCCAATTTCATCATATTCCTATGATGAGCAGACAGTGCCACTTGTAAAATGTTAAGGTTAAGTTTTGCTTTTAATGTCTCTTATACTTTGAATCTTCAAGTAGAGGTGTAGCAAGAACCTCTTAATGAGGGCCAATCATATGAGAATTTTTTAAAGCTGAACTCTTAGAGAGTACGCATGAATCCCAAGAAATGTTTAGGGCCGAAATGAACGCAACCATAAGAACTTAAACTGACTATTGGGTGGAGTTGTGTGAAGCTCTATTATCTTGGTGTACACAAAATGAAGAATAGTTCAAGATTCATTGGTTGCTGAGTACATTAGATAGTTTTCACTAGGGAAGGTTCAAAGCCACAAGCTACCTATGTCGATGCAATTTTGCTCAAGCTAGAACTCTTTCATGTATGTCTGCATTCATATGCATAGTTGGCGAGATAATTTTCTTATTCATGTGGGGAATTGTAAAATTCAGCATACTTGTATGCCAAAATTAAATAACTGAATAAGAAAATTGAGTTTAAATTGAGAAATAATTTAAGAACATTTAGTGGGTAGAACAAGTCTATCTATACTGGAAAAAAAGGGTATGGGTGTGTAAATAAAATAATTAAATTTATTTTTAATGTATCCCGATGTACACACTCCGATAGAAAAGTTAGCTTAAAAGCTAGAGCCATAACTTGAGCTCCTAACTCTTTAGTGGAACTGTAACTCTTTATTAAAAGAGTAAGTTATAGGATTTTATTCTATAGTTGTGTCCTTAAAAGAAATAATTATGATTCTAGTGAAGAATCATGCCTTGTCAACAAAATTGCATTGCATAACTATAAATAGGAATACCTAGAACCAACCCAAAATACTGAAAAAAAAGAGGCATACATACTATCATTTGCTTGAGCACTACATTAAGCACCTTCACATCACTATTCATTTTATAGAAGAGTTCCAAGTTATCATCATAGTTTGATTGGAAATTTTCCTAATTAATCTCTCTTAGGGTTTTTCTCTATGAAGTTACAGGCTTGTTGTTGGATTGACTTAGCTCGACGACTATCTAGCGATTAGATGAAAGGGATATTTTATTACACGTTTTTGCTTATTGGTAAACCTCCACTATCATTGCTCTACTGCCCACTATTTAAATTATCAATTCTCTGATGCTCAAGCCCATCGACAGCTAATAAAGAATTGAGATCTTTTAAAGAAGAAGAGAACGCGAATTCAGATTTTACCTGGGGAAGTGGAGGAAAATTGGGAGTGAATAAATATGTTTTCCCTCCAAAGTTCATTGTTAATTGTCAATCCTCCCTTTAGTCTAATCCAAATTTTGGCCCCAAGAGATTTTTTTTGCCACATCAAATTAATTTTCCCTGAAAAGCACAAAATGCCAAATATTTTTGGCCATGTAGGACAACTCTAGCGGAAATTGGCAATCCCGGGTAATTTGTCTTTCAATTGCGTTTTTTCTAAATGAATTTCTTCCCCTACAATAAGAGACTAAATGTAAAATGTGTCATATTTATAGGATCAAATATACATTTTTTCGGTTGGAAAAAAAGGGATTGAAAGTATATATTGCAATAAAATGGTGAAGTTTAAGACCAAAATATAAGTAAGCCTCAATCATGGGACCAAAAAAGCAATTTAGCTTGCAATATTCAAAAATAGATAATCATAACCGAGAATGTTAATGTCAAAAACAACCACAAACCTATATTTTTAAAGGAAATAGTCATAAAAAAGTTACCTTCCAAAGTGAAAAATTGTTCTTAAACTTATTAAAGGCACCCGCCTCGCTCTCCTTGAGCACCCGAGTGAGCAAAGTGAGCCTTGGTTGTCTCATATAGCTAAGGCAAGGCACTAGAGAAGAGGCACCTTGTGGTGGTTGAATGCCTTGCCTTAGGCAGTAAGGAGGACGCCTAGCCCGCCTTACTAGAGTTTTTTCTATACACACACATCGAGTGATGCGCTAGGTTTAAAGTTTCAACCTCATATTTTATATGTGAGACTTATGTCGTTGGACTAAAGGCCACTTGATACCCATCTTACCAAAGATATATATATATATATATATAGTAAGAACACTATAATAAACTAAAAAAATCTTAAATTTTTAACTTAAAACACATATCATCAGATAGTATTGGCCTACAACCCATTTTCGATTGCCCAATCACCAATACCGCTGCCACTGCTCGCCTTCACTGGTCACTATCGGGTATGCTTTTACTTTTTTTTTTCTCTAAAAGTTTAACATTCTTTTTTTTGTTTTTGGTCTTTCTTTTAATTTATTTTGTATAAGCTTTTAATTTCATACCTTTTTGGTGTTTTTGTTTCATTATAACTTATTTTAACTTAAAATTTGCTGTATTTTTCTTTTTCTTGTATAATTGTTTCTAGTTCTTTTTGCTGTTATTTATTTTTTCCTTTTTTTGGGCTATTTTTTGTTACTTTTTCTTTTTGCTGTTTTGTGTTGTTTTTTCTGTTATTTTTCTTTTTCTATTTTTTTGACTTTTATTTTTTATTTTTTAATTTATTCATATTTGTGTTGCTTTATTTTAAATCTTATTATACTTTTGCAGCTCAAAGATATGTTGACCTCCAAGTCTGAACATACCTCTGTCCTTAGCTAATAACAGAAAAGATCTTTGTTGAAAGCATCTGAGATTTGAAAATTCAAAAAATACTAATAACACTATGTGTATTTTTGTGATAAAGAATATTTTTGGGGAATATGTTGGGCAAAACAACACATATTTGGAGGTTTTAGTAATGTGAAGTCATATGAGAAAGTTCCAGATAATGTGCAGGAGGAGATTCGGAATTACTTGGGCATGACAAAAAGAGTTAAAGAGCAAATTCAATACCAAAGAATTCAAGAAGAATATATGAAAAGTCTTGGAAAAGATGATGAAGAAGTAAAGAGTCAGGAGGTTTGTGAATTAAAGAAAAAAAAAAGCAAATGTAAAAAGGCCAATGAACTTTTTTATAAGTTACAACTAGCTATCGATTCCAAAAGATATAAAGAAACAAAGAAAAATTAAATAAGGACCAATTGAAAATATTCAGAAGTCGAACACATTCGCCTATAGCAAGATGGGTGTAAGATGCTGAGATTGTTTTCAATATTGTGAACTACGATAGACTTAAAGAGATGATTAATGAGATTGGAGAACATGGTTTGGGGTTGAAAGCTCCCACTTTTCATGATGTGAGGGTTTCTTTACTAGAAAAAGATGTTGAACAAGTGAAGAACTAATGAAAGACTATAGAGAATAATGAAGAAAAACATGGTTATTTTGTTATGCCGGATGGGTGGAAGGACAAAAGAGAACAACTTTGGCTAATTTTCTTGTTAATTGTTCTAAGGGAAGCATGTTTGTGAAATCGGTTGTGCTTTAAAGTATAGCAAGATGAGAAATTTTTTGAGTTGAGTGATTTTATGGAGAAAGTTGGACCGGCAAAGTTGTGCAGGTGGATACATATAATGCTCCAAATGAGAAGCTAGCGGGGATGATTTATTTAATTGTTTATCATATCATTATATTTTTTTTTCTTTTCTCTCCTTTTATTCTAATTATTTCTCTATATTCTATTATCTCCGTAAGACAAAAATTGATTGCAAAGTACCCAAATTTATATCAGACATTGTGTGTCATGCATTGATTGGACTTGATGTTGGAGGACATATTTAAAGAAAGCGATATCCGTCCAATTTTCACAAAGGCTATGAAGTTGAATAACTACATATACAGCCGTCCCAATGTAGTATGCTTGATGAGAAAGTTTACTAATTTAAAGTTGATTAAACCTACAGCTACCCATTTTTTCATGACATTCCTCATGCTTTCAAAGTTTAATTTGGTGAAAAAATGATTGGGAACTATTTTGGATGCATGGAGAAGTAGCAAAAAAGCAAAAGAGCAAAGAGGGCCCTCTAGTTAAGATTCTTTAGCTAGTTGATAGTGAGAAGCAACATTTTATGGGATACATCTATGAGGTTATAGATAGAGTAAAATGGGCCATTACAAAGAGTTTTGGTAATTATGAGAAGAAATGTTGACGTTATTTTAATATCATTAATAAAAGGTGGGAAGATCAACTCATCGTTTGCATGCAATGTCTACTACTTGAAACCAAAGTACTTATACTCAAATCCAAACATTGATAATGATAAAAAAAAATCTTATTTGGATTTTATAAATTTTTTAAAAGATTGGTGCTTGATACAAATATTGAAGATATAATTGGTGAAGAGTTAATACTTTATAAAGAATGAAGAAGATCTCTTTGGTTTAGCTATGCCAAAGAGAAACTATAAATTGTAATTTTAGATACATCTTGAAAAATAAAACATCAAAGTCACTTTATTAGTGAAGTTTATTTCGAAACTAATTAGTGGTGGTCTTATCGTGGAGGAGCATCAAATCTGCGGAACTTAGCCATCAACATTCTTAGGCTAACTTGTAGTGCATCTAAGTGTGAGAGACATTGGAGCTTCTTTGAGCATTAAGTGATTAATTAAGTCATAGATTCAAGTAGGTCAAGTTAATCATGTATTAATCTATTTATTTAAATTGTAGAAATGTTCTTTTTCATATGCTTATTGGTGAATAGTATATAAAATTGATATGCACATAACATGAAGAGAAATAGGTCGGTTCAAACTAAATTGAATGATTTGGTGTATGTGAAATATAATAGAGCATTGAAATGACGATATAAGCTTCGTGAGGCAATTAATCCTATCTCTTTAGATAATATTGATGATAGTAATGAGTGGTTGGTGGCTAAAGATGATGGAATGGATGAAACAAGTGACAAAGTGATATTTGATGGTGGCCTAACGTGATCTGATGATCCTATCTCGTTAGATAACATGCTTTTCCAAAGGCTGAGTTTAGCCTTAATTTTGTGCTTGGAAAAACACATAAGATACCTTAATGCAACAAATCATGATTTATTGAAGAAATGGTCATGATAGTATGTGTTTAAACGGTTGGGAACACAAACACCCTTATCCAACCACTTGTGCTCTTATTTATAGTAGTGTGAAACCATTCATGCATGATATCGAAAATCCCTAATGTACTAAGAATGATTCCGAAAATTTGCAAAAAAGTATGCAGTTTTGGCATTTATGTATTTTGGAACTACGTTTATATACTAAATTTGCCAATGTTGTGTTCTTATTTTGTGTGTTTTTGTACTTGCTTTTTCAAAGGCTAAGTTTAGCCTCAATTTGATGCTTGGAACAACACATAAGACACCCTAATGCGACAAAATCATGATTTGTTGAAGAAATGGTCGTGATAATATGTGCTAAAATGGTTAGAAACACAAACACCCACATTCAACCACTTATGCTCTTGTTCATAGTAACGTGAAACCATTGATGTAAGAGCCAAATAAATCATCCTGACACCATTATCGAAAATCATTGAACCTATCATGACTATATGAGTCTTAGGACAATACATCATGGTCTTATGATCATGCAAGGGCCAGCTTAGGCCGAGTTAAACTTGAACCCCTATGTGCTGAGAATTATATAGGAAATTTGCAAAAAATTACCCATTTTTGGCATTTATGTACTTTGGAAATACGTTTATATACTGAATTTGCTTATGTTGCGTACTTATTTTGTGTGTTTCTGTGCTTGCTTTTTCAAAAGCCGAGTTTAGCCTCAATTTGATGCTTGAAACAATACATAAGACACATTAATATGACAAAATCATGATTTGTTAAGAAATAATTGTGATAGTATGTGTTGAAATGGTTGGGAACACAAATACCACATCCAACCACTTGTGCTCTCATTCATAGTAGTGTGAAACTATTGATGAATGAATTAAATGAATCTTCCCAACACTACCATCGAAAACCACTGAACCTATCATGACTATATGAGTTCTATGACTAATATGTCATGGTCTTATGATCATGCAATAGCCAGATTAGACAGAATTGAACTTAACCCTTTTTGTGCTAAGAATGATACTGAAAATCAGCAAAAAAAGACCTAATTTTGGCAATTATGTATTTCAAAACTGCGTTTATGTAATAAGATATCCCTAATTATGTACTTATTTTGAACTAACATATAACATATATATATATATATCTACCAGTATCTATTTATAAATAAATTTTCAAGTTATACTATAAATTGTAAACACCATCCATTCTAATTATCCAAATACATAAATGTTATCCAGTAAAAATATCAGAGATACTTAAACAATCACATCAATATCCACATACAAAAAAGTAAATTCATCCAGATAATAATCACCTAAACATTATCCCCTGCAACACATTAAACCATGCTTATCGATTAGAATTTTTGCAGCAATATGTGCTCGATACGTGCGTATAGAACAATTATTTGCATATTCCCACAAATTCAAGGTATTTTTTGTATAACACTCTGCTCAAAGACAAATATAAACTCCATAGCTTATGTCACTATTTTCCTTGCAACCAAAACGTATTTGCACTTCTTTTTGTAGCACAATATACCCCAACATTGTTTTAGGTATCCAATCATAAACTTAGCCTGCAAAAGTATTTGTTAGTTTTTATTCAAATACATGAATGTATCATAAATATAAGCGAACTTACAAAAAATTTTGTTGTTGCTTTTGTCTAGGGAAACCAGGATGAGTTCAGCTGTATGAACTTCTTCTCAGTCATGTCCAACACAAGAAGGAACCCGTGAAAATGGTTGTTAATGGGGAATATAATAAATTGGCACTTGTTCAGCACATTAAATTCAACTCTTCCAAGAACTTGCGCATGCTCAGTTGACCAATAAATTTGGAAATTCATCTTGCTTTATAGCATGGTTCTTATTTGCTTTCTCAAGTTCTCTCAAAATTTCCTCATCTCTACAATTAATGTTAGAGCTGGTTAAACCATGTTACTTGTAGTTGAAAATACAAAACAGACACACATACCTACATGTACGGAGTCAGACACCAAATATTATGATCACATTTTTCTCTGAAAGAAGGGCTTCACTGATTTATCAACAAAAGTAATCTTTAAGAAAATCTCAACCACCATCTTTCTACTTTGGAACATCAACTCTGACATAAAAGGTCACAAATTTTCAATTGGTGTAATGTTTTCATCTCCCAAGATGCATATAGTGTACTAAAATATTATATATATACGAAACATAATGTGAAAGATCGAATCAATAAGATTTATGTTTGATGTATGAATGAGTAGTATATATAAGAAAAACACACTAGCCTATCCAGAAATTCCAAAACCTTAGGTATCTCCAGATTAATGTAAACTTTGGTCCCAAATGTGGATTTTAAATTACAAAAACCTATATTTTATAATAAAAAAAAAAACTGCATTAAATCAATGTGCCAAATAAAAATAACACTTTACAACTATACACCACTTATTGATTTCAAAAAGATATAGTACCTTTTTGAACTCTCCAACCTTTAAAGAATTCACAACTACCACAAAAGGGCGTGCAATATTTTTAAAAGGATCACTATCTAGCATATTAGCCAATTTGCCCTATAATACCACCATCATACTGCTGCCACTATAAGAAAATGAAAAGTCCAAATGAGATTAAAATGATTTTTTACTTTACATTTATTTATTTAGCCTTCCCAAAACATCTACAACACAATATTTTGAATGTTAATGCAACATAATCATGTACAACTCAACAAAATTTAATGAGTATAGCACCAAAAGTTACCAATTAAATACGTATCTATTTTGAAACATGCACGGATATTTTTGAAGTTCACAAATTTATGTGGCCTAATGTGATTTTCTCCTTCCAAGCGGTTCACTTTAGTTGTGATCATGAAACAAATGTAATAATCGTTATGAATAGGCCTATGACCTCCTTTACACCTATACACCTTAAACTTATCAATCATGTAAACACATCCCCTAGAAAGTAGCGGTTTGAACTTGGCAATCAAATTCTTAGGTACTATTGCTTGCATGTGTTCATTATGCACATATAATATACAATCATAAAAAAAAGGGATTAGCATTGGGTTGACCATATCAAAACATGGCTATTAATATGATTATGGGTTGAGGGTTGGTCCAAAATCAAAGTTCAGACTAATTTATTTTCAAATTATACATAGTAATCATACTCTTGGCAAACTGATTCAAAAGGAAAAAAATTGGGACAATTATTAAAGTAATAGATACGAAAAACCAATAGATTCATGAAAAATAAAATTACATAAGAAAATATCTAAATATGTCTACAATTTGATTACAATTAATAGCTATATCCAACTGAAAAAAACAAATCTCAATATATGACTGAAAACATAATCAATTTTATGATATTATTCCCTCCACAAATTATAAATAAGTACACAACATTGAAAATTTTAGTATATAAATGCTATTTCAAAGTACATAAATGCCAAAACTGTGTACTTATTGTGAATTTTTGGAATCATTCCAAGTACAATAGGGATTTTTTGTATCATGCATGAATGGTTTCACACTACTATGAATGAGATCACAAGTGGTTGGATGTGGGTGTTTGTGTTCCTAACCATTTCAACACGTATTATCACAACCATTTCTTCAACAAATCATGATTTTGTCACATTAGGGTGTCTTATGTAGTGAATTAAGGTTAAACTCGGCCTTTGGAAAAATAAGTACAGAAACACACAAAATAAGTACACAACATTGGCAAATTAAGTACATAAACGCAGTTCCAAAGTACATATATACCAAAATTGCGTACTTTTTTGTGGATTTTCAAAATCATTCTTAGTACATTAGGGATTTTCAGTATCATGCATGAATGGTTTCACACTACTATGAATAAGAGCACAAGTGGTTGGATGTGGGTATTTGTGTTTCCAAACATTTCAGCACGTACTTTCATGACCATTTTTCAACAAATCATGATTTTGTCGCATTAAGGTGTCTTATGTATTGTTCCTAGCATTGAATTGAGGCACTCTACCTTTGAAAAAGAAAGTACAGAAACATGCAAAATGGATACATAACATAAGCAAATTCAATGCATAAACACAGTTTCAAAGTACATAATGCCAAAATTGGGTACTTATTTGCGTATTTTCAATATCATTCTTAATACATTAGGGATTTCTGGTATCATGCATGAATGGTTTCACACTACTGTGAATGAGAGCACAAGCGGTTGGATGTGGGTGTTTATGTTCCCAACTATTTCAAACACGTGTGTATTTCAACCATTAAATGGAAAAAGATATAATTTTATAATTTTGGTATGATCTTATGTGTGCTTTCACTAGTAATTTGAGGCAAATTAGGCCATGCCACATTTAAGTATAGAATCACTTTGATGAAGTATTAAATGCTGAAGATAAGGTATTTTTCTTCTAAAATCAAGTATTTTGTTGCAAAAATGAAATATTATTTTATTGAAATAAGGTATATTTTTCTGTTATCAGTATTAATTATACACATTTTAACTGTCCATCAATTTAAGTATTTTAGACCTTTTGATGTTGGTATAGCCACGCCAAAACTTGTTTCTTCTTACATTGTTGACTTTCAAATGAAGTATTTTACAACCTATGATATTGCTTCACACTATACTTCGTGTGCCCAACTAGTATAGAATCACTCTAATGCAATACTAGATATTGGATATAAGGTATATAAGGTATTATGCTGTTGAAGACGAGTATGTGTATATATATATATATATATTTCCTAAAATGAAGTATTACCTTACTAGCATAAGGTATTATCCTTTTGATAAAATGAAAAATAAATCTAGACAATAGCTCTAACATAAACCTTCTCAATATCTAAAAAGAATACTTGTTCATGATTGCTTCCACACTAACACGATGGTACAATATGTCCATATTTTACAAATCATACAATACACATAATTTTATAAAAATTCTCCAATTAAAACATAGTACAGTATAAATACTTCAACACAAGGACAAATTTAGCAGCTATCATAAGCACGTGTACGTGGTCTATTTCTAATCCAACTTTTTTTAATTCTTTGTCTTTTTCACATCCTCTTTTTCCTAATGAAAGAGAAATAAAATTAATCAAGATATTATTTAATAAGTAATAACAAATGGTAATATAAGTACATATATACAATAAAATGGTAAACAAATCCATCATCGTATCAATCTGCATTGAATGGTAGGAAAGTGACTTTTATTCAATAGAAGCACAAGCTTGCTTCCAAAGCATTCTATCATTCAGCAATGTGTTCTATCATCTTGTTCTACTGGACAACTCCAACTATGTAAATTCACAATACACAATTTATTATTATCAATCATCTCAGAACTCCTCCAGCTACTAATGTGTAGATTGAGTAGAAGTATTGCAGTAGCAAAGTGGAAGCACTAAATTGCACTAATATGGTATTAATCATTGAACTACTAAGTATGATAATGTATAAATAAAGTATCTTATAAAAGAAGCAGAACATATAACAATTAGGTGCTAATTGTAACACATTGGAAGTACAACAATGAATTAATGTAATATTAATATGAAAATATGAAGAAACTTACCAATACATATAGTAGATTTTCCTTCCACGTCTATCCAGTTCCTTGCTTCGGACGATCATCATATAAACAATGCCCATTTTAAGCAAAATATGCAATCGAATCATATTCAAAACATCATTATTAGTTTCCAAAATGACGAACATTTTCTGATGTGGAGTGAAATATTGCAATTTTTTAAACTCAGAACAAATTTCAAGCTATTTTTCCCAATATGAAACAATAACTCTGTCTAACTTAAACCTGTATAAATTGACAAAGTGTAGAGTTCCCCATTGTAGACACAACTTCTAAATAGCTATGTTTTAGCATCTTGGCCACTCGAAGATATTTTTATTAAGCTCAAATTGATGAAGACTTACCTTCTTCTACCATCGTTACATGATTATTAAACTCCAATTCTAAATAAAATAGCAATAAATGAGGCTTCTAGTCATCCTGCTGAACCAATTTGAGAATGGCAAGAAAATAAAATAAAAATGATCTTACCTGCTATTCGCAGGAGTGAGCCGTAGGGGAGATAAAAGAAAGAAGAGAGAGAAAGAACAATGTCAAATAAACTAAAAAGAAAAAGAAGAGAAAATAAGGTTTTTGAAGGTATTTTAGTTAAACTAAGTGCATAGGTATTGAACTCAAAATACAAAATTGAAATGGGGTGTTAAAACTGAAAAAAAGGGTGGATGGAGACTGACTCCTAAATTGAAAATGAGTTTGGGTATTTTTAAATAAGATCCACAATTTTTTACCTAAATGCCTATATACAAATTGTTAGAGAAAAACCAAAAGATTACATGAATCAAAAGCATAATGTGTATTATGTTAAATGAAAAGGTACCAAAACAATTGTCTATCTAAAAGCATATTCATCATTAATTTCTTAATATCTTGTAGTGAACATGATTATTTTAAAATATTAAGCAGTAATAAAGTAATTACAATACTGAAAATTACACATTAAATCTTATGATTACTTATTAATTAAGTTTCTAATGGAGAGTGCATACACCACTGGATGTAAAAATACCAAATAGTGAGAAGTAAATTACTTTTTAACATATTATTTAATATTTTTACATTCAATATATAGATATATATCAATTGTCAGTAATTGTACATGAATGAAATATAGAAAACATTGACCAAAAGGCAGTTCTTGGCTTTTACGTGAATCATCAGTTTTAAGTTAATTATATATAATTGTACCAAATTCAAGGGGAGAAAAATAATTATTAAAAATGTCATCTTATATATATATATATATCATTCTTTAATTATTAAGGTCCCCCAAAGATGGTCAAAGCTAATGTGGAAGCACTGGCGTCGCATTTTTATTGGATTATTTATTACTGATAATTAAGAAATTAATATGAAAATGGGCATTAAATATAGTTGTACGCACTGTCACCGGCGTAACTTTTTATATAAATTCCCTACATATGTAGTAGGAAGCTTCTAACGTGAAAATGCATAAATTTTCGAGGTTTTGTATTTCTGTGTTTCTTTTTTGGCGTGAAAGAAAATTGTTGTCGGTTTTTAAATAACTAAAAGTTGATTTTGATTAAGATGAATGGGGTTCACAAAACGTGTTTCTATGAGCACACTCGAATCTCCTCTAACCTATTTATTAAAAAATAATTATAATAATAATAAAATAATATAACATATTAAAACAAAAAATAAAATAAAATCATTAATTGTACCGTTAGTATTGAGGTGCGTATAGAAAATTGGAGCAATTGTATTTTATAAATACATGAACAAATACTTGAACTCTGTTCTTTTTATTTAGTCTACGTGTATGTATATAACTAAAAAAATTCTCATTTTTTTGTATTTTCTTTTATTAATAATGAAAGGGTACTAACTCCTTTGCAATTAGTTTGTATATAATTAGTCCGCATCACGGTGGTTAGCTCATTCTGATCCATTTCAATGAAATTTCCAAGGCAATTCCGCCCCTAACCTTCCCCAAATTTTCATTCGCACAAGTAGCTGCGAACACATCATTCTTACAGAAATAAATCTGATTAAGAATACTTTTACATTTTTTTTTATCACAAAATAATAGTCATAATTAGGATTATAAAATCCAAAAGATAAATTTATTCAGTGCCGCATTGATTTTCCTATAGCAAAAGGCATTTGATTTTTTATGTAGTGATGAAAGTGGGTCAATATCCCAGCAATCCTCCAAGGGAGAGTGATATATTTTGGGTTAAATTCATTTTGCCCCTCTCTACTATCAAAACCTTCAAACACCCCCCTAAACCTCTAACACCATTAATGAATTAATGGATTAAGTGGATGATGTGGCAATTATGCTTCCTTTTTTGGCCTTCTAAATTTTTATTCCCAAATTGGCCTTATGGTATCTATATAATGCACTATCATTTTTGCAACATAAACATTAAATTTTTATAAAAAAAAATAAATGAACAAAAAATTAAAAAAAAAAGGCCATCCATTCGTTTGCTAAAAAATTTCAATTTCATTTAAAAAATGGTTATTAGAAAAAAGAATCATTATAGCTACTTCCGTTGTGCAATTTTTCATTGTTAAGTTGAAAGATTTCATTGATTGCTTGCAAGCTATTAATTTTTTTTTTTCATTTCTTTGATCCATAAACTTCAATAATAATTATCTAATCTCTATTCCTCTGTCACGTACATTTGGCTCAATCCAACAATAAATTTGCATCCATTTGACTTCTATAAAAAAAAACTAGTAGATATCATAAATAGTTAAAAATTTATAAATAAAAATTACATACATCATAATAACAACAGCTAACAAATTTTTTTCCCCAAATTATTTAGGATCTACGAAGTGTGTATAGGTGATGGTTTAACACAATCACACTATGCTTCTCTAAAATTATATGTATAAGTGATTGAGCGTCGACAAATACTATTTAAAAATTTCAAATTGGAAGAATTGTTATGAATTTTGGTTAATGAGGTGAGCATATAAATGAAATTGAAATTTTTTAGCAAACGAATGGATGACATTTTTTTTTTTTAATTTTTTGTTCATTTTTTTTATAGAAAGTTAATGTTCATGTTGCAAAAATGATAGTGCATTATATAGATATCATGAGGTCAATTTGGGAATAAAAATTTAGAAGGCCAAAAAAGAGAGCATAATTGCCACATCATCCACTTCTTCCATTAATTCACTAATGGTGTTAGAGGTTTAGGGGGGTGTTTGAAGGTTTTGATAGTAGATGAGGGTAATTGATAAGTTATTAATTGTATCTAACAAATATTCAACACCTCTATATCTTTGAATGTAATATTCGAATAATCATTAAAAGTTTTTTTCCCCAAGGTGGCGAATGATTAGTGGCTTTGCATCTTCCAAGAAGATTCGTGCAGTCCTATTTGAATACAGGATAAGTTCCCTACATTTTATTAATTAATTCTTATAAAAAAAAATTCAAATATTCACACTTGTAGTGAGTTTATTAATTCTATTATCATCTAATACACTCTCTCTCTCTCTCTCTCTCTCTCTCTAACGTCAACGATATTTTATAATGTAAGCTGATCTTTGTAAATTCATAAAATTATGTTAATTAGAGGAAATCAGCTTTGATCTGATCACAAAATGTTTACAAGATGCTATATAAATAATCTTGTTTGACATCATCATAGATTCTAACAACAATTATTAAGTGTAAAATAAACAAAGAACATGCTTATTATAATTTAGATAATTAGGATACTGATCCTTGTACGATAACGTATTAAAGTTGCAATTAATTAAGCCATGCAATAGCACTTTGCATTAGTATTGCACCTAATCACACTTGAGCTAATTAAGCATAACAATTAAGTACAACATACAAGTTTATTATTATTATTATTATTATTATTATTATTATTATTATTATTATTATTATTGTTAATGATAATGTAAAACAAGTGGAATGATGAGTAGCCGTGTGATTAGTTGTCCTAGTGGCATCGCCCTCACACATTTAAGTGTAAGGTTCGAAATTTGAATTCTAACAATTTTTGGTGTGTGTATGTGTATATATGTATAAAAATGTTGGATAGATTATTACATTATATACTTCTTTACATGTATATTTATATTATTAAGTACCAAAATAAGTATTTAGATACAAAAGATTAATATCAAAATTGATGTGAAACCATTGCAAATTAAGCACATAGCTTGATTAATTTGTATTTAGTGATGTCTAGATTTGTCGTTAATATGGAGGACATCGAATCACTTTGAGATATTGTCCCATCAACAAGCATCAAGTGAGAGGCTTTGTCCTAAAAAAGTTCCTCAAAGTGTGGAAAATGAAAAATAACTTATAAATTATCTCAAATACTCGATTGTCTTCCCGGCACGTATATGGTGTTGGGGGGGGGGGGGTTGCTTTGATAAAGTTCTTCGAAGTGTGTGAGAAGAATAATAGCTAACTTATAAACTATTTCAAACTCTTCACTTCTTTTGATGTGAAACAATGAAGTATCATTAGTATTAAATAATTTCTCGAACATTAAGTTTAATCATCAAACTCTTCCTTCACTATATATACTCACCGTTGGTTAATTAATCAATGTCTGCTTACTATTAATTGACATCAATTAGGCTTGAATTACAACAAGATTAAGAAAAGGAATCTCCATGACTAATAAATAACCCTAGTGGGGATTGACAAAATGCTCCCAACTGCTGCCCAGAAACACAGCAAGAAACAATTCCCCCACTGTCCTTTACCCAGAATATATGGACATGGTGAGCTGTGAACAAGTGAAACCCTCTTCTACAACCTTATTAAAAGCTAAATATGTGTACTTATGTAGCAGTTTTGTTCTTTCAAGTACTAGTCCAGTTGTCTCTGCTATATATCCCCATTAATTGTCTCTAAATTAATCAGCTTAATTATTATGTGAACTTAGCTTCTGGGCTGCTTCACTAATGATGCTTGTCTGTTGTAATCCACCTTTTTCTAAAAGATTAAATCCCTTTAACAGTGACCTCTATTTGACCGTAATGTTTCGTCCAAACCTAACACACCAAAAAAGTTAAATATATACTTTATGATTCCACAAGTGGGTTAGCGTGTGATCGAATTCCCTCTAATTTTTGATATAATATGATACTAATTGACCAAACAATGACGCTACCTAGCTAGCTAAATTATCTAGTTAATGGTAAAAGGCAGCATTGGAGCTGAACTCTTTGGATGAGTTATAAGTTTATGGTTACCACGTAGGAACTAATGAATAACAAAGGTAATTGATAAACAGAATTTTAAGGCTACACCCACCAATAAAAACGCATATACAAATTAAAGAATCGTTGTGGTACAAAAATAATGTTTCAATTTTTGTGATTATTTTATTTCCATCATAGGTCAATCTTTTATAGACGTGATATGCATTGATATATATACATTACCAAAGAAAATTAATATTTATGACAAAAAATAGAAAAGATAATATGAAAATTGTCATTAATAATATATATGAAGTAGTACTAAGTTGAATGGTTAATTAGCCTATAGCATTCATTGCCATCATATTTGTGTATGTAATTAAGTTTTGGGATTCGTGCTCTAAGCAAACTCTTGATATATTGTATGCGTAAATAAAGAAAAAGTAGCATTAACTTTTGTTATGTTATTAAGAAGGAGTCGTACACAGGGGCCTGGTGCGCATAATATATTTCTGTATATGAACATAATTTTTTTATACAAAGAAAAAGAAAATTTTAAAAATTTATAAATTATAATTCATTGTCAAATCATAAAAATATATATTGACTCAAAAGAAAGAATGATGGTAAAAAAAAAAATCAATAAAAGAATCAGTAAATTTTATTGGTCAAAATATTAATTAATATGTCAAAATAAAGTTAATTCACTAAAAGAACAAAAAAAAAACATATTACTAGATCTACGTGCAAGCAAATTTTCAATAATATATTTTCTTTCCAATAATCATTTCTTAAATTTAGAATCGAATGATGACAAAATAATACAATGCAAAAACGTTATTTATAAATTAATATGTAAACTTTTACTTGAAAAATTATCAAAAATATAATTTTTCTTCAGAAACATTAGAAATATGGTTGTAAATGTGGTAATAGGAAAAGAATATTTCTAATACTTTTTTGGCAATATTTTTTATATTTACAATTATGATCCTATTTAGTAGTGTGTTTAATGAGATTGTAATGCTAAATTTAATTAGAATACAAAATTTGTATCACAACTATCTAAAATATCCATATTTTCCAATTTTATCCTCTATATCACATTATTTTTTTTAAACTTCTGGGAGAAATGAAAGATAATTATGTAAAAAGACCAAAAACATCTTCTGCTTTTACACAAATTGGGCTTTCTTTTATAATAGTGTAGATGATACATTTTCAGTGAGAATTAGTAACACATGTATAATGACAATACAGTAATAATAATAAAAATTGTTACTGTAATTTATAATAAAAATTTTATTGCCACTGAATTGTCAACTATAGATGTGTCACTAATTATCAATAGTCATGACAATTTAACTAAACCAAAATCTTGTCAGTATTAACCTTGTAAAAATTATTAGTGTCACAAGGAAAAAAATTTATCAAGTAATATATATAATTAATGATAATTTTTGTATTATTACTTATTATTTTGTTATTAATTATTTTTCTCCTTCTTGTACTGATAGTAAAACAAAGTACACAATTATGATTAAAATTATTTGATTTGCACTTCTCTGCTTTGTTCTTTCTGTTTCTGATCTTTTAATCCAAGAGATGTTAGTGGTTCTACAATATGTAAAAATCTTTCAATTAACGTGATAAATCTGCATATCTAAATTAAGTCTTTATGGTACTCTATAATATTCATAATTGCAATTCTATGCAGAATCCCAGAATAAATATTTAAAGTAATTAATCTTAATCTTAATCTTATACATCGGTTCTTAAGAGTCACCAGAAATATGACACGTATATATTTTCTATTTTTATTTTTTTAATTGATTCAATCTTTTGAATTAAAATTAAAATGTGATATCTATATATATATATATATATGTCCAAGTCTTGCACATGGATCTTCATGGTACAATCATGTCCCTCATCATTGAAGCTGTATTCTTGGATCAAATGTAGGCTTCATTAATTAGTATATGTATCATAGGATTTTGATTGATGAAGCAGATTAAATAGTGATGACCAATTATTAGAACGTGATGATGCTTAGGAATGCTTTTAAGAAAGTTAGAAATTGGCTTGAGATTAGTGGAGGTGATGTGGGGCCATGATATCTTCTTGTAGCTTCTAGTTTGTCTTTTTTTTGTTTGCAAGATCAGAATCTTAATGATCTTCCCAAAGTATCTCTGTCAGGATGTAAGAAAACTTAACCACTCTTAGATCTCCTCAATATTATCTGCTATATTTTGTTTAGCAATTATTAATCATCTTGTTCTCAAAATTTATAAAGGTTAATAAATTTAATCACTCATTTTTGGATATTCTAGTAAGCAAATTACACTAGTAAAGAGGAAAAGAATTAGTGACGTATATTAGTTTTGTGATGAATTATCCTAGGTTAAGGAATAATGCACATTTTATTTTATTTTTTCTTGATAATTAATTTGGGTGCAGGTGCAACCTATGAACAAAATTTTGCCCTGGGATTATCAAACTATATTTCCTTTTCATGTTAGTCATGAATATTGATGTTGTACGTAAGTGGAGCGAGGTCCTTTTCGATAAACAATAATGTATTAATTCATTTTTTTTGAAACGTATGCAAAGAAATTTTTAATTTTCAAAGGTTCTCAAAGTTATACAATTCTTTGCGAATGATTTGTTGTGTCCAAGTTCGCTTTGGGATTTAATATTGATAATTTTTTCTTATGGACTTAAATCAATTAGGGTTTCAATATCCATTTTTGTGGGCTTAATTTGTTCTTTTACTAAATTGCCCTTGTAGTCTTAATTGTCCCATCAAATATATATATAGCAGTATAATTTACAATGTATTCGACTTGAGACTGGGACAAAAACATTTTATTGTACTTGCCAATTTTTTTGGTGATGCATATATGTCAGTCTTTTAGTTATCCATGTTTTTGAGAGTAAATATTAATGTACAAGGTGATAATGTTAAAAAAATTATATGCAAAGACATGACATTGAAGAAGAAAGCATAGTTGTCTTGGCCTATAGAAAAGGAATCTTATAGGTACAAAATAAATAGGTTAGCAATTTAGTCAAATACAGTATTGTGTTAATTATCTGAACCAATTTAGTCACACATCTAATCTTCAGTCAACTGCTCTAATTAATCACTCAACCTACAATTGCTACCATTCAAAAATAATGTGCAATAGTAACTTTATATCTTTAGCCACACACACACACACACACACATTCCTTAAATTTAATTATCGAAATAGCAAAAAACTATATATTAGCTAGAAAGTCTCTTGAATATAAAATAAAATAAAGGGAATTAATTAGATAAATGATATTAATTTTTGAGGTAAATCAGTCACCCCATTATTATTCATGCAACCACCATATTTGTTGTGGATCTGGTGGAGATTGAGATATATGGCTTTTAAAAAGATGACAGAAGCCAACAGTTGTCTCCAGTCATAAAGAAAATTAACTATGTATATTTGTTTAATTTGTAAAAGGTAAGCTTTGATCTTGCTGACTCTATACGATCAATCATTGGTTCTTTCTGCATTTTATTTCTTGTGGGAATATAATTAATTGTTTCCATGTAAGCGCTGAGGGCCCCTTTTTGGGGCAACATTTTCTGTATATAATGGGGTGGGAATGTCACAATAATTAGCCTCATTCAAGCAATTAAAACAGTTGTCCTTTCAATTTTCTGCTATAGCTACTATTCTCTCTCCCTTTCCCACAATTTTCTGCTGTATAGATAAATTAAGAGCAGTACTACGTACTGATTATGGGAATTGAGATAAAGCAGCCGTGTGCTGGTTTATCAAGAATTGCAGTTTCAGACACTCATGGTGAAGATTCACCATATTTTGCAGGATGGAAAGCTTATGATGAGGACCCCTATGATGAATTGTGCAATCCTTGTGGTGTCATACAGATGGGACTTGCAGAAAATCAAGTAAGTTGTCACTATTTTATGTCAGGCAAATTAAGTGGCTTTTTATTTATTTTTATTTTTTTCCCTTTTCAATTTATGTAGCCATGTTAGGAGCCCGCTAGGTTGAAAGTTGAAACTCTCAATCTTACACGTTATGTTAGAGATTGATGGCTTAAATCCACTCGACTAGACAAATTATTTTAGGTGAAATTCTTGGTCGAAACAATCATAACCATTCATATGGATTGTATGGACGAGAGTGATTGTTGTGAACCTGAAATTCAGATACCTTCTATACATATATGCATATATATACACACATATATATATCAATATCAATGCTAATTGTTTTATGTTAATCCTGCACAGGTTTCATTTGATTTGCTAGAGGAATACCTGGAAACACATTCAGATGCAACCAACAGTTGTAGAACTTCGGAATTCAGAGAGAACGCATTGTTTCAAGATTATCACGGACTACAATCTTTCAGAAAGGTAATTATAATTAATCCATGTATCAAGATCATGAAAAATAATAAACTCTAACCAATTGAAACTTCTCCAAAGTAAAACCTCTAATTAATCTTCCTTATTATTTCAGGCAATGGCAAGCTTTATGGAGCAGATAAGAGGTGGGAGAGCAAAATTCAACCCTGACAGAATTGTCATCACCGCCGGCGCCACAGCCGCAAATGAACTACTAACCTTCATTTTGGCTGATCCTGGAGATGCCTTGCTCATCCCAACTCCTTACTATCCAGGGTAATTAGAAATATAACATATTTCAAACTTTATACCCCACAAGAATCCTACTCTTTGACCTTTTCTTTTTCTTCTGCCAATATCCTAAAATAAGTCAATAATGGGACTTACAATATTTCCACAGGTTTGACAGAGACTTGAGGTGGAGAACAGGCGTAAACATCATACCCGTCCACTGCAACAGCTCAAACAATTTTGAGATCACTTCTCAGGCTTTAGAAGCAGCCTATAATGAAGCCCAAGCCAAGAACATTAGAGTTAGAGGAGTTCTCATTACAAATCCATCGAACCCTCTTGGGGCGACCATCAAACGAACAATTCTCGAGGAGGTTCTTGAATTTGTAACGATTAAAAACATCCATCTCATCTCGGATGAAATCTATTCGGGGTCAGCATTTTCTTCCGAGGAATTCGTGAGCATTGCTGAAATTCTTGAGGCTCAGAACTACAAAGACTCTGAAAGGGTTCACATTGTTTATAGCCTGTCAAAAGACTTGGGCCTCCCCGGATTTAGGGTTGGCACTATATATTCTTACAATGATAAAGTGGTCACGACTGCGAGAAGAATGTCGAGTTTCACTTTGATCTCTTCTCAAACTCAACAGCTTTTAGCTTCCATGCTTTCCAACAAAAAATTCACAGAAAGTTACATAAGAACTAATCGAGAAAGGCTGCAAAAGAGGAACCAAATGATCATTGATGGGCTGGAAAAAGCCGGTATACAGTGTTTGAAAGGGAATGCTGGATTATTCTGTTGGATGAATATGTGCTCACTCCTACAGGAGCCAACTAAGGAAGAAGAACTGGCTTTGTGGAAATCAATATTGCATGAGGTGAAGTTGAACATATCTCCAGGATCTTCTTGCCATTGCTCCGATCCTGGCTGGTTTAGAGTTTGCTTCGCGAATATGAGTGAGCAAACTCTGGAAGTAGCCCTCAGAAGAATACACGATTTCATGGAAAGAAGAAATGCTCATTAATGGTTTTTCTTTCTTTTTCTTTTTTAGGGGCCGGGTGGGGGATAGTTTTTCAGTTTTGGTTGAGTTTCTATTATTGATTCTTTCCTAAGTGATAAAGCTGGCTCATTCAAAGAATGGGTTTGTATCAAAATTATACTGTGGATTGGGTTGATTAATTGGGAATAAATTTTGCTTTAATTCTAATTAGTATTTGTTTGTTGGAAATGTCGAGTTTAGAATAATACTTTTTTTATTCAAAAAAAAAAAAATCCCATCATGCTTTTAACTCTTTAACCCATTATAGTTAAAATAATACTTACAGTGCTACACGCATATACTCATAAATACATGTGTACATGTATATATAGTATAAACAGATACTAGAAATTCTCTTGAAATCTTAATTTATAATTAGCTTGAATAAAAAATTATATATGGGCGCCATTTGTCAAACCATATATATAAAAGCGTGTCAACTCATCCATTAAATTCAGTGAGGCAAAATTAATAAAAGAAAATATGATAAAGTAATTTTTGCAATATGAATTCTTTATTTTATTCTATATTTTATCTCATATATATTTTATTTTATTTTATAAATACATATTAAATATATTAAATATTTTTTATAAAAATAATTAATTTAAAATCAAATATACATTCATATCTATTCAATAAGTTATACGTGAAGATAAAACATAAAATAAAATAAAAATTCAAGTGCAACCTTTGGCTCAACTTTCTTGAAACATGACGTCATGCCGCCAATATATATACGTTACATTAGTATAGCATACACGTCAATGCCGTGTTTCGTTCCACCAAACACTTGTTTGGACCATTTCTTAATGTATGTCTAACGGCGTGCTTTAGAATATGGGGGTCAATTTAATTATAACACGGAGTTTCGTAAGGCTCTCTCTTAAATTAAGGTGTAGATTATATTATATATTTTGTTCTTGTCCTCGCTTTTGAAAAAAATAAGGCAAAGTATGTTTTTGTTTTGATTAAAAAGAAAATTCATCCTCCGGGAATATTTGATGAATTTTTTTAGAACACAAAGAAATTTTATTTCAAAATTCAACTTTTTTTCCCCTAAAATATTATTTAAAAAAATTAATTATTTCAAATTAGGATACCAATCAGAATTATATATATATATATATTTCTATCTCTTAATTATTAATTTAATATAATACATATTTTTCAATTAATATACTACTTTAAAAATAATATATAATAATATAAAATTATATGAAAAGACATTTACAATTAAATGTCTTTACAATAAAATGTCTTTTCTCCCAAAGTACAAATTTAATTCATTCTTAATCAACATGTTCTCCAATTTCATTCTCAAAGCATAATCCCCCAAGAAGCATTCCATAACATACAATATTTGTGTGGGTATATTGGTAGAATTCTAAGTTTGTCTATATATGTGCATAAATCGTACCTTCTCTATCTTATTTTCATCATATATATTTCCATTTGACTTTACACACTGACAATAATGTTAAAAGAAAATAAATTTTGTGTATTTCTATTTTTACTCTAAAGTAATTTTGAAAACTGTTGATTTTGCCTTAAAAGTTTGGGGCTTAATTGACAAAAAATGGAAGAAATGGAGTGAATCAGAGCGAAATGGTCGAAATGGGCACGAGGAGCTCACCCCGGCGCGCATTGGCAGGACGTCACGCGCTAGGCACAAGGATGTGAGCGCCATGGCACACAGTAGGACAAGAAACAGGGAAAAACACGCCGTGTGCGCCCCGGCTTGTAGTGAACAGTAACTTTGCGCCGGGGCGCAAACTTTCTACCCAACATTCGGTTTTGGCACAAGTCAATTTTGTGCACGCCGGGGCGTAAGTCATTCGCGCCGCAGCACATGATGGATGCCCACTTCACCTAGGACTCTACTTCGCGGGTCTTTAATCAATTTTCTTCTAGGACAAACAGATGAGACACATACACGATAGATTCTAACTGCTTTTGAGATAGTTTCTCGAGATAGAGTTTAGAACGAGGGTATTAGGTGTTCTCGTGAGATTTGTGGGATTTAAGTTTGTACTTGAACTTTGATTTGACATCAATAAATTCTTTTCTTTGTCGGGTGGATTAGGTACATTGCCGAACCACGTTAAATCTCGTTGTCACTTTACATTGAATTACTTTACTGTTATTTCATTGTTTTAACAATAGATCCTCTTGGGTTTTGACAAATTGGTATCATAGTATGTTGGATCAGATGTCAGGCATTAAGTATGAGGTAGAGAAATTCAATGGGAAAAACGATTTTGCGCTGTGGAAGATGAAGGTTCACGCCCTTCTATGTCAACAAGGTTTACAGAAAGCGTTAAAGGGCAGAGATTCCTTGCCAAAAATGCTGACAGAGGAGGAGAAGGATGAGTTCATGGCGAAAGCTTACGGTACTTTGGTGTTATCATTGGCGGATAATGTACTGAGAGAGGCAGCCACAACAAGTATGCCAGTGGATTTATGGAAAAAGCTGGAGAGTCTATAAATGATGAAGTCCCTTAAAATCAACTGTATTTAAAACAATGGTTATACATGTTAAGAATGAAGGAAGGTATATCTATTACTCAGCATGATTTTTTCAATAAGGTCATTCTGGATCTTGTCAGTGTAGATGTTAAAATTAAAGATGAAGACCAAACGTTGATTCTCTTGTGTTCTCTGTTTAAATCTTTTGAGCACTTGGTTACTCTTTGTTGTACGAAAGGGATACGATTTCAATGGAGGATGTAAAGGCCTCATTAAATTCCAACGAGTTGAGAAAACATGTCCTGGGCAGCAACGATGGTGAAAGTGGGGAAGGATTGGTGGCGAAAGGGAGATCGAGAGAAGGGGAAAGGAATAGAGGTCAATTGAAGTCCCGAACCAAACTTAGAAACGGTGACAAGTGTTTTACGTATGGTGGAAAAGGGCATTAGAAATGGAATTGTCGGAACGTGGAAAGACGAAGGATGTAGGTGAAACTTCTAATCAGAAATAGAATAATGTTGTAGAAATTGTTGAGGATGAGTCTGATGGTGGACTTGTTCTCAACGTTGCTGAAACTTCACTAAGCTCTAAATGGATTTTGGATAGTGGTTGTCCTACCACATGTGCCCACGAAAAGATTAGTTTACCACATATTAGAAATATAATGGTGGTAAAGTGCTTATGGGAAACGATACTTCTTGCAGGGTTGTAGGAATTAGCTCAGTTTGCATCAGAATGCATGATGGCATAGTAAGAACCTTAATAGATATGCGTCATATTCCAGATCTGAAAAAAAATATAATATTTCGGGGTACTCTAGACAAGAGTGGTTGTGAGTACAGAGCTTGAGATAGAGTTCTATGGGTTTCCAAAGGCGCATTGCTTATCATGAAGGGAGACAAGCGGAACGGCCTTTACATATTGCAGGGAAACATGATTTTTGGTACTGCAGCGATTTCTTCATCAATCAATGATACTACGAAATTGTGGCATATACGGCTTGGGCATGTGAGTGAGAAGGGGATGTCAGAACTGAGCAAACGAGGTTTGCTTTGTGGAGAGAAGACAAAAGAGCTAGATTTCAGCGAGTAGTGTGTGCTGGGCAACCAACACAGGGTGAAATTCGACACTGTGGTTCATAGGGCCAAGGGCACCTTGGATTACATTCACTCAAATCTTTGGGGGCTTTCTTAGGTTCCCTTAAAAGGAGGTGCAAGGTACATGCTGACATTTATAGATGATTTCTCACGGAGAGTATGGGTGTACATGTTGAAGCATAAGGATGAGGTGTTTGTCAACTTCAAGCAATGGAAAATTTTAATTGAGAAGTAGACAGAAAAGAAGATAAAGCGCTTGAGGACTGACAATAGATTGGAGTTCTGCAATAAGGAATTTCAGGAATTCTACGACAAGAAATTTCAGGAATTCTGTGACAAGGAAGGAATTTTTAGGGTTGTACAGTTGTATATACACTACTGTAGAATGGAGTTGCAAAAATGATGAATAGAACTATCTTGGAAAGAGCTAGATGTAAGCTCTTTAATGCCAATTGTCTAAGGATTTTTGGGCAGAAGCGATTAACACTGCGTGTTATTTGGTGAATAGGTCACCATCAACTACTTTGACTGCAAGACACCAATGGAAGTTTGATTCGGGTCTCCTGCTAATTACTCAAATATGAGAGTATTTGGATGTCCAGCATATGCTCATGTCCGGAATGGGATGCTTGAGCCAAGGGCAAAGAAGTGCATATTCCTAGGCTATGCAGATAGAGTCAAAAGTTATCGTTTGTGGTGTAATGATGACAAGTGCTCCAAGATGATTATCAGTAGGGATGTGACATTTGATGAGTCTACTATGATGAAAAAGATGGAGCAGCAGGAAAGCGGCCAATAGGGCATTAAAGAGAATGTGAAGATTCACATTGATCCTCCACAAGTTTCAAAGGAAAAACAGAAGGTGGTAGATGAAGCTGGTGAGAGCGCATTATCACCTAATCAATAGCAGGAAAGTGAACTACTACAAAATTATTGCTTGGCTCGTGATAGGGAGATGAGGCAGATCAAACCACCACAGCGCTTTGCTTACTCAGATCTGATAGCTTATGCTTTAAGTTCAGTTGAGGAGTTTGTAGGAGATAATCCAGTCTCATACAAAGAGGCAACTTTCAGGCCAGATTTTGATAAATGCATTACAGCTATGAGTGAAGAGATGGATTCTTTGTACAAGAATAGCACATGGGAGCTGGTTGATGTACCTAAAGGACAAAAGATTGTAGGTTGCAAATAGATCTACAAAAAGAAGGAAGGATTCCTAGGGTTACAGATGCTGGATACAAGGTACGATTGGTTGCTAAGGATTTTACTCAAAGAGAGGGAGTTGACTTTCATGATGTGTTCTCCCCAGTTGTAAAACACACTTCTATTCATGTTTTACTTGCCATGGTTGCTCTGTTTGACATGGAGTTGGAGCAAATGGATGTGAAAACAATGTTTTTGCATGGTGAGTTGGAGGAAAAAATCTACATGAGCCAACCAGAGGGATTCATTATTTTCGGGAAACAAAATCAAGCATGTCTTTTGAAGATGTCATTATATGGCTTGAAACAGTCTCCCAAGTAATGGTATAAAAGGTTTGATGCTTTTATTACCAAGATAGGATATACAAGAAGCAAATTTAATTGTTGTGTATATTATAAAATTTGTAGTGATAGCCTTCTCGTATATTTGTTGTTGTACGTTGATGATATATTAATTGCCTCTACAAACCTATCTGAGATCAACCAATTAAAATCTCAGTTAAGTGAAGAATTTAAGATGAAGGATTTGGGTGGTGCAAAGAAGATTTTAGGCATGGAAATCATCCGGGACAGACACGCAGGATTGTTGTACTTGTCTCAACAGCATTACATTGAGAAAGTACTTGAGTAATTTGGGATGGATAAGTCCAAGCTAGTTAGTATGCCACTTGCAGCTCATTTCAGGCTCTCATCATATCTATCACTGAGTACTGAGAAGGAGGTGGAGCATATGTCTAATGTGTCATATGCTAACGCTATGGTGTGAACTAGGCCAGACATTTCATACGCAGCCAGTGTTGTGAGCAGATACATGCATAAGCTAGGAAAGACTTATTCGCAGGCTGTGAAATGGATCATGAAGCATCGAGAGGCTATACAAACAGATGTTTGAGGTATAGTCAATCGAATTCTACTACTAGAATTATTGGCTATGTGGATGCGAATTATGCTAGAGATTTGGACAGCAAAAGGTCCATGATGGGCTACGTGTTTTGTGTATCAAGTTGTACGGTTAGGTGGAAGGCAACTTTACAGTCATCAGTTACATTGTCCACAACAGAAATTGAGTACATGGCTTTGGTTGAAGGTGTCAAGGAAGGCATTTGGCTAAAAGGGCTGATCAATAATATTGTTATGACTTTTGAGATCACTAAGGTATTTTGTGACAGTCAGAGTGCCATATACTTGTCAAAGAATCAAGTATTTCATGAGAGAACAAAGCACATAGATATGAGGTATCACTTTATCTGGGATATGGTGTCTCAATGTGTCATGTTGGTTGACAAAGTTGGCACTAAGGATAATCCAGCAGACATGTTGACTGAGGCTGCTCTAGGAATCAAATTTGAGCATTGCTTGGATTTGGTTAACATTTGTAGACTCAGATGACAGGCCCTTTTGGGCACAGGGATAAAGAAGAAAGATGGTGAATTTCAAGTCAATGTAGAGAATTGATGATTTTGCCTTGAAATTTTGGGGCTTAATTACCAAAGAACAGAAGAAATGGAGTGAATTGGAGTAAACTGGTCGAAATGGGCACGAGGAGCTCACCCAGACGCGCGTTGGCAAGAGGCTGTGTGCCGGGGTGCAAGGATGTGAGCGCCATGGCGCGCAGCAGGACAAGACATAGGGAAAAACACGCCTGGTGCACCCCAGCACAAGTTTATTGTGCCCCGACTTGTAGTGAACAGTAACTTTGTGCCGGGGCCAAAACTTTTTGACCAACATTCGATTTTCTTGGCATAAGTCAGTTTGTGCCCGCCGGGGCGCAAATCATTCGCGCCCCAGTGCATGGCGGATGCCCACTTTATCTAGGACTCTACTTGGTGGGTATTTAATTAGTTTTCTTCCGAGAGAAACAAATGAGATACATACACGATAGATTCTAACTGCTTTTGACATAGTTTTTCGAGACAGAGTTTAGAACGAGGGTGTTTGGTATTCTCATGAGATTTGTGGGATTCAAGTTTGTACTTGAACTTTGATTTGAAATCAATAAATTCTTTTCTTTATTTGGTGGATTAGGCACATCGTCGAACCACGTTAAATCTCGTTGTCATTTTACATTGAATTACTTTACTATTATGTCATAGTTTTAACAATAGATCCTCCTAGGTTTCAATAAAACGAACAAAGTTTTCATACTATTAATTCAAATAAAGAGGTAAATTAACAAAAGTAAAACCTATTTCAGAAAAATATGAAAGGTCCCAAATTTTATATATACGGCACAAATGAAATTATTCGTTAGCCATGATTATAGTTTGTAGTAGCTTTACAATCAAAATTTTCACATCAAGTGATCAAAATAGAATGTTTTGGTGATTAATATCCCATAAGATAGGTCTCCATCATGCCAAGCGAACAACGCATACCAGACAACATACAATTATACATGCACATATCGATATATATTTTATTGTTTGTGAGAATGACTTCTTTTGTAACTGAATGTCCAATTATTTTGCATTCACTCCCAAGATTGAGTAAAACCCTTACTCAACAGCACAATCATTTTTTTAATTGAATGTTCACCACAACCATACATGTTATATATATATATGTATATGTATCTATATATGAACTTTAATCGACAACCTATAAATATCAACTATATACTAACAATCCTTATTGGTTAAAAATAAAATAGAAAAATATCAACAAATTTAATGAAATTCAAACTGATGATAGTTTAAATTAAAATTAAATTTGAGCAGAGACTCATTTATCAAACAAAAAATAAAATTTAAGAATCAACAACTTGACATGATTAATTAGCGATACAATTATGGCCTACATAAAAATATAATATCAGTAAAAAAAAAAAAAGGGTGAATGTAAAAATTATCATGAATAACATGTATTATGTCACAATAATTTTTATTTTGTAACTGATGATCTATTTTTTTCAAGTGACAAAATTTTTTATTTTGTGATAATATGGCTTAGTGGTGACCAGAACTAATGCTTGAAGTTGTCATCAATGACAATTAATAACACACCCATATAATGGCAACTTAGCGACAATAAAAATTATCACTATAATTTGTGATAAAAATTTTATTATTACTAAATTGTTAGCATATATGTGTCACTATTGTCAATGATGACAAATTTAACACTATTCTCATCACTATTAAAATTGTAAAAATTATAAGGGTGACAATCAGTGTTCGAAAAATTAGACCATTCTTTGAACTGAAAAACTTACCGGTTCACAGTTCATTGGTTCAATCGTTGGTCGGACCGCAATTGAACTGTGGTGTCATACTTACGCAATATATATTATATATTATTTAAGAATTAATAAAAATACCAAAATTTAAAC